>OZ020170.1:5506487-5714161 GCA_963971145.1 Sussaba pulchella
AAACCTTTCAGATTTTTTTTTTTTTTTTTTTTTTTTTTTGAAGGAATCGAATTAAATTGACAATTTTTCGTTGTATGACCCCGTTCGAGAGCATCACGAAATCAAATAAGGTTAAAAAAAAACATTTGGAATGTTCGCTGTGTAAATTCCTTCGGGGCATCACGAGATCCAGGGAATGGTTAATGAGATGAACATAGGTTGAAAGTGTTCGCTGCCTCAATCCCTTCGAGAGCATCCCGAGATCACGGAATGATTGGTTGAATTAATAAATTTGGAAATGTTCGTGGTATTAATCCGTCGAGAGCGTCACGAAATTACCGGACTAATTGATTGAATGAAGATAACCTTGGGAATGTTCGCTGTATTAATCCGTTCCAGAGCACCACGAAAGCAATGAGGTAAAAAAAAAAAATAATAAATTTGGAATGTTCGCTGTATAAATTCCTTCGAGAGCATCACGAAATCCAGGGAGTGATTAATGAGATGAACATAGATTGAAGGTGTTCGCTGCATCAATCCCTTCGAGAGCATCGCGAGATCACGGAATAATTGGTTGAATTAATACATTTGGAAATGTTCGTGGTATTAACCCGTCGAGAGCATTACGACGCCAACGGGATAATTGATTGAGTCAATATAACTTTGGAAATGTTCGTTGTATTAATCCGTCGAGAGCATCCCGAGATCAACGGAATAATTGATTGACTTGAAATAAGTTTGGAAATGTTCGTCGTATTAATCCGTTCGAGAGTGTCGCGAAACCAACAGGGTAATCGATGGAGTTGAATTAAGTTGAGAATTGTTCGTGGTACAACCCCGTTCGAGAGCATCACGAAAGCAATGAAATTAAAATATTTTTGGGATGTTCGCTGTATAGATTCCTTCGAGAGCGGCACGAGATCCGGCGAATGATTAATGAGATGAAGACAAATTAAATTTGTTCGCTGCATCAACCCGTTCGAGAGCTCCACGAAATCACGGGATGGTTGATAAAATTAGAATAAATCTAAAGGAAAGTGTTCGTGGTATTAATCCGTTCGAGAGCGTCGGGAAACCCACGGTGTAATCGATGGAATTGAATTAAATTGAGAATTGTTCGTGGTATAACCCCGTTCGAGAGCATCACGAAAGCGGGAAAAAAATAATAATAAAAATAAATAAAAAAAAAAAATTTGGAATGTTTGCTGTATAAATGCCTGCGAGAGCGTCACGAAATCCAGGGAATGATTAATGAGATGAGCATAGATTGAAAGTGTTCACTGCATCAATCCCTTCGAGAGCACCGCGAGATCACGGAATAATTGGTTGAATTAATAAATTTGGAGATGTCCGTGGTATTAACCCGTCGAGAGCATTACGAAATCAACGGAATAATTGATTGAGTTAAAATAACTTTGGAAATGTCCGTTGTATTAATCCGTCGAGAGCATCCCGGAATCAACGGAATAATTGATTGACTTGAAATAATTTTGGAAATGTTCGTCGTATCAATCCGTTCGAGAGCATCACGAAAGCAATGAAATCAAAATATTTTTGGGATGTATGCTGTATAGATTCCTTCGAGGGCGTCACGAGATCCGGCGAATGATTAATGAGATGAAGAGAAATTAAATTTTTTTTTCGCTGCATCTACCCGTTCGAGAGCTCCACGAAATCACGGGATGATCGATAAAATTAGAATAAATCT
Source organism: Sussaba pulchella (assembly GCA_963971145.1). Taxonomy (NCBI): domain Eukaryota; kingdom Metazoa; phylum Arthropoda; class Insecta; order Hymenoptera; family Ichneumonidae; genus Sussaba; species Sussaba pulchella. Next base: position 5,508,175 of record OZ020170.1, read on the forward strand.
ACAGAAAGTGTACGTGGTATTAATCCGTTCGAGAGCGTCGCGCAACCCACGGGGTAATCGATGGAATTGAATTAAATTGAGAATTGTTCGTGGTATAACCCCGTTCGAGAGCATCACGAAAGCGGAAAAAGGAAATAATAAATTCGGAATGTTCGCTGTATAAATTCCTTCGAGAGCATCACGAAACCCAGGGAATGATTAATGAGGTGAGCCTAGATTGAAAGTGTTCGCTGCATCAATCCCTTCGAGAGCATCGCGAGATCACGGAATAATTGGTTGGATTAATAAATTTGGGAAATGTTCGCGGTATTAACCCGTCGAGAGCATTACGAAATCCACGGAGTGATTGATTGAGTTAAAATAACTTTGGAAATGTTCGTTATATTAATCCGTCGAGAGCCTCACGAAATCAACGGAGTAATTGATTGACTTGAAATAACTTTGGAAATGTTCGTCGTATCAATCCGGTCGAGAGCGTAGCGAACCCAACGGGGTAGTCGATGGAGTTGAATTAAATTGAGAATTGTTCGTGGTACAACCCCGTTCGAGAGCATTACGAAGCAATGAAATTAAAATATTTTTGGGGTGTTCGCTGTATAGATTCCTTCGAGAGCGTCACGAGATCCAGCGAATGATTAATGAGATGAAAATAAATTAAATTTGTTCGCTGCATCAACCCGTTCGAGAGCTCCACGAAGCCACGGAATGGTTGATGAAATCAGAATACATTTAAAGAAAGTGTTCGGTGTATAAACCCGTTCGGGCGTATCACGAGACCCACGGAATAATTGATTGAATGGTTCGCTGTATTAATCCGTTCGAGAGCCTTACGAAAGCAAATAAGGTTTGAACAGAAAAAAAAATAATAAATTTGGAATGTTCGCTGTGGATTCCTTCGAGAGCGTCGCGAAATCCGGGGAATGACTCATGAGAGGAGAATAACTTAAAAATGTTCGCTGCGTCAACCCGTTCGAGAGCACCACGAAATCACGGGATGGTTGATGAAATGACAATAAATCCAAAAGAAAGGGTTCGGTGTATAAATCCGTTCGGGGCACTCTGGGCCCGATGCGTTGGATTATGCGTGGCTCGACTCTTCGCGCCTGTCCGTGCCGTTGGGCGACGGCGTCCGTCGGGTGACGCCACCCGTCGGATGTGAGCTTTGGCCCGTCGGTCGCGACCACGGATCAATGGCTTCGATGGATATTATAAATTCTCTTCCCTGCCTTTCTTTTAAAATTTTTGCGAATTTAATTGAACGGAATGTTGTCGAGTAGGTGAATGAAGTTGTTAAATTATTGGGGGAAGAGGAGAAAGGGAAAAAAATTGTTTGCGAATTTAATTGAATTGAATGTCGTCGAGTAGTTGAATTAAACGATTAAATTATTGAGGGAAGAGGTAAAAGTGTTTGCGAATCTATTTGAATTGAATGTAGTTGAGTAAGCACAAAAAAAAATTTCACTGCGTGCACCCATCTGAGAGCAATACGAAAACCACGGGATAATCACTTGAATTAACCCGGAAACGGACGCAGGGGGGGGGATCCTCGTCGTATCAACCCGCTCCACCCCGTCCGTTGAGCGTGAGCTTTGGCCCCGTCGGTCATCCGTTCGCTCCGTTCCAGTCGGAGGGCCCCAAGAAAAAAACAGGGAAAGCATGGAACGTACTTACTCGGTAGCTGCGGGGGGAAAAATTGGCCTTTTCCGCGATATCGTGCCGTCGCTGGCCGCCGGGAGCATGCGAAGGGGGTTCGACCCTCGATCGGTGGGACTTTCGGTCCCTCGGGAGTGGTTGCACTAGCACGGGAGCTGCCACGGTAATCCTGGCCGAGACGTCGCGAGGTGCGGGGGGACAATTTCACTTTTTCCACCACTCAAGCAGAAAAACGGAAAAAAAAGAATAATAAAAAAAAAATGAATAATTGACGATGCGAAAGCCACTGGCACGGTCAAAAAAAAAACCTCGACGCCGTACGAGAACACTGCTGTTACGAAGGGAGGCCGCCCCCCTCATACGCGAGAGCGACTAGCTTCCGCGGTCCGTGAGCTATGTACAGATTCGATGGGCCACCCGGTATCTGCTCAATTAGCAAGCGCTGTCACTTACTAGTTTTCTCGAGTTCCTTGCTGTATCACGGTTCGCGACAATGTGAGCTTGCGAGCCACGGGAGTCGATCCTCTGGCCCCACCGGAGGGTGGGGTGAGCTAAGGGCCGAAATTGCCATTCTCACCCATCAAATTTTTGATAATCCCGTAGCTCGATCGTTAGGTTAACGGTAGCCGGTTTCCCCCTCCGGTCGTGACGTACGCGCGAGCCTCGAGTACAGGAGGGGCGGTACGCCCGAGCGCGAGATTCCCGGAATCGGTATCTGTGTAGCTTGGCCCGTCAGGATTAACGAGACAAGGGCTTAACGTTATCAACAGTTTAATGCTTATCTCTTTTCTTTTACCCTACGAAGACGACTTGCTTATAACAATTCGCGAACGCGAAAGCCACGTCCCTTGGTTCGGCGGTAATTCGGTAGGCCTTGGGAGAGGCAAGCCCCATTGTCGGTCCCGGATTACAGGCCTTAGCCTTCCCCTTTTTTTTTTTCGCTAAGTCGTGTGTACGAACAATGGTTATTTTGTTCATGATCGAACTTCGTCGGTTTCTCGGGAGGATAATTCCTTTCCGGGAGCTGTTGATCGTTTGATTTCTTGGTAAAATCGAGGCCTGTACTTACCGAATAATAGATTGTTGTACGAGAACCCATGGGGAACAAGAAAATCACAATTTCCTTTTCCCTACCTGTTTTTTTTTTTTTTTCGACGGTAACTGCACGTAGTCACGTGCACGAGGGCGTAAAAATCTCTCACGAATTCCCGCAACGGTAGCTGCGCGAGAACGCACGTACGACAGCGCAGCGAATTTTATTAAAATTTTTTTTTTTTTTTGAATTTTCCGCGGACGTTAACTCATTCTTAGCGAGAGCACGAAAGACTATTCATCGGCGTGGGCCCCACGTTGGGCGCCATTTGTGACGTATTTTCTACCTGATCAATACGAGGCAACTCAACGAAACATTTAAGTCGAGATCATGACGGAGATACCATTCTCAGGCATACGTCACCTTCGGCCACGCACCCACGCTCCTGCACTCGCAAGCCGGCGGGCGCCAGTTAATTTTGTTTCACCGGTATTAACAACCGGTATGACCTGGGGGTCGAGAGGAAGCCTCCCTCGACCCCTCTAACGCGAGTTCGGATGCCGGAATCTCGCAGCCGAACACAAACGGTACCTGTCGATCTTTTGGGGCGCGTAAAATCGGGGAACCGCAACTGAGTGCAGTTGCGCGAGAACGTGGTTGCGGGAATGCACGGCCGCTCAGGCTGTCGGTAATGGTAGAGAGGGTCGGGATTACTCGTCGACGAATAGCCGATCTTTCTCGGAAACGGGAACGAGAAGCTTATAATAATTAACTTGCGAGAACCTTCCGGTAAGCTCAAGGCGCAATCGCAAAAAGGCGTGAAGGCGCGATCGAGACTGCTTCTTTTATTAGTTATTTCTCGAGAGCCATACGAAAACCCAACATCACGCTTTGTATCGTTTTCCTTTGTAATATCGCGAGAGCCATTCGGGATCGTCGTGCTATGATTACTTATTTCCATAGAAGAAAAATAACGGAGCGAGCACATCATAGATTACTTTCACGGGAGCTCAGCTGGGCCTTACGCACTCCAGGGGCTGAGCGGTAACAAGCAGCCGTATTACGGCGGGAATGGCCTATATATACCGTGTGGACGGGGATTAGCGGTCGACGCTAGAGCCCTGCGACTACAGTGTACGATAACAACCGGGCCTTCGCGTCAGCTATTGTTCTCGGGGTCTGCTGCCCGTAGATCCCCGTGCGCTAATCCGTTGGTACGTGTAGCTGTTTTTTTGGTGTCTAACGTCGATAGCATAAATCCTCCCCGAATCTCATTTTCGCGATGACGAGAGCGCGTAATAGAAAAACGAACGGTAGCCTTGCGGGCTCCCGGGGCCGCATCCCTGGTGCACCGCGGGGAATTTGGGCGCTCGGGGAGGGGGAGGGCCTAGCGCAGCGCAAGGAACTTGCCCTTGCCTGGAATTCGGTCCCCCCCTCCGCCCTCTCCCGCGGCACTACCGTTCGCGGGACGCCGGTGTCGTGACCGGTCTCTCGCCGTACCCCACGAGTGCCGCTCCTTGTTGTCTCGCCTCGGTAAGTCATTAGTTATTTGAACAATGTCCCGTGCGACGGGTGGCTTCAAGTTCATCGAGGGCTTATTATTATCTTTACCGTGAACGATATCCGCGACTTTCGTCACCCAACCCGGGGAGCGATCTTGCGATAATGCACTCTACGTCGGTAACAATTGTTTTCCTTGTGACGATGATTGTATCGACAGGAAAAAATCACGTCACAACATCTATATCCCATATCATCTTCATGTTTAATGAATGACGTCTCCCGACTGAATTGAGGGCAGTGAGGAAATTACCACGATTCAAAAAATTCAACTCATACAAACGAACGATCATAATTCAAACTATGAATAAACTAAGATGACTTCTTGAATTATTTCATCTTTTTTTATTGTATACTTTTTAGATTCATGAATTTTATTCATGCTTTCTATCAGATTACGTTTTTTGTGTTCGATTTTTACTCCAGCCGGGAGTTTTTTTAAATTTTTAAAATTTTATTTATTTCATAATTTTTTAAGATAATTCGATATAATTTTCTCCACGTCCGCCAATGATTGGAATCATGTAGCTCGAACAAGACGTCCACGTCACAAAACAATTTTCTCTACTAGTGTCATAATGTACTATTGTTTATCGATTCAATATCGTAAAACGTGACCACTGTATGGAAATTTGATGTGACAAGACTTTAAAAGTATCGACTAGCTGCGGCACATGCTGGTTGTCCTTGGGCGCAGTTGAGTACAGTCTCAGCAAAATGTCAGCGCATCATGTGATTGTTCAGCGCGGCTCCATGTAGCCATGACAAATTGTCAGCCCATTGTGGAGTCTTGAGGGCGGCTTAATAGAGCCTTGACCAAATCTCAGTGCATTATGGAGATTTTAAGCGCGGCTCTATGTAGCCTAGACCAAATTTCTGTTCATTGTACAGTTTTTTGAGCGCGGCTCGACGTAGCCTTGACCAGATGTCAGCACATTCCGCTCGTCCTTTCCAGTCATTACAAGTTTTGAATATGTCTTAAGCGAGTGAACATTGAATGAATGCTGCTTCGACGAGTGAACGTTGAATGAATGCTGCTTCGAAAAGGACCTGACTCATATAGGAAAAACAATGAAAACAAATATACATATTGTGCATTCTGACAAATCGCTTTGTCTAAAAGTTTTGTCGGTTGGCGGATAAAGTAAAAAATTGAGTCCGACAACAATTTTTTTCTTTCAAATTGCCAATTCCACCAAGGTAGACAATATCACTGGGCATAACCACATCGTCTAGCTAAACATCCATATTCACGTTTTTCACAATCCTGATAACATTATCATACGTTGAAGAAAAAAGAATGAACTCATTAAACAAATTCGTTCGTACGTGAAATCAGTTGATAATCATAAATAAAACAAAATCACCGGGCATAACCGCGTCATCCGACCTAACCTCCACATTCACAGATATCTTAATTTCGCGCCCAAATCCAGAAATTAATCGCGCACAAGTATCCAGAATTATTAATCCGACGTGATTGATGAAATCAGCAGTAGATCAATCCTGCTAACATTATTGAACGTTAAATAAAAAATGCACTCATGAAAAAAATATCGTTCGTACGAAATCAATCAATAAAAAAAAGTTATTGGAAACACCGCTTAGATCCGTTAGATTTGCCCCTGTTTGGAAACACCGCTTAGATCCGTTAGATCCGCCCCTGTCGTCAAAGCGGACGACTCGACATCGGAATGAAGTTAGGCTATGAAGAACGATGCGAGTATTGCCTAGCCAATCAGCGGGCTCGCTGGAGCTCTACTGTGGCCAGCATCGATATGGAAATTTCGAAAAAACGCGTTTTTTCAACATCTATTATCTTTACGAATTCACATCCGATCATAAATATTATGATTCATAAAACATCTGTGTAGTAAACGGAACCGATGTGCAAATATTCGTTTGTAGAAGATTAGTCGTTTGAGCAAACATTCGTGAATTAGGAATCGCTGTTTCGCGGGAACACGACGAAACACATAACTCCCGTTTTCAGCCGGGAGTTAAAAATGAGATCGAACCTATTTATCTAAGTAAGAATCGGCCTGATATATCAATTTCACCCACCATACATTTACTTATGATAAATACCACCAATGAATTTAACAAAGAGGATGACACTGTAATTCATCACTTTGCTTGGATTAAAAATCTTTCACGATTAGTTTCCTCTCAAATATCGAAGCACGATGGAAAAATTTTGATTTGCGATAGATGGTTGAGTCATTTTTAGACTGAAAGTCGTCTTGAAAATCATAAAATTGATTGTATTAATCATAATAACTGTAGAATCGTTCTACCAAAGGAGGTTAAATCGATCATGAAATTCAAAAATTTTAAAAACAAGGTAGCCGCACCATTTGCGATGTACGCCGATCTTGAATGTCTTCTGCGGCCTACAAATACAAGATGTGGGAAAAATAGTGTCAGCTATCAAACTCATGTGCCTTATAGCATAGGGTTTTATCTTCAATGCAATTATTCCGATGCGATCTCGGGGTATAAATCGTTTCGAAGCGATAACTGCATACAATTATTCGTCGAAGAATTAAAAAAAAAATAGCTGTCGAAGTAGATGCGCGCTTAAAACATATCGTAGCGATGGAAGAATTGACGCCAGAGATGAATCAGATTTTTTATTCGGCAACGGAATGTCATATTTGCGAAAAATCGTTTACGCCTGAAAATATTAGAGTACGCGATCATTGGTATTTCACAGGGAAATTTCGAGGCACCGCTCATCAAGATTGTTATTTAAATTATACAAATTCTCACGTCATCCCAGTGATATTTTATAATTTATCCGGCTATGACTCGCACTTCTTGATGAGAGCATTAGCAACGACCTTCGAGGGTTCTATACAGTTATTACCGGTAAACAAAGAGCAGTATATATCGTTCACAAAGTTCGTCGACGGTACAATTGTCAAATTTCGATTCATAGATTCCTTCAGATTCATGCCTGCTAGTATTAACAAACTCGCATCTTATCTACCCAATGATGAGAAACATGTAACGATAAAGTATTGCACTAGCGCAATGGAGCTAAATTTATTGACAAGAAAAGGTGTTTTTCCTTACGATTATCTCGATAGATGGGAAAAACTTGACAACACAGAGTTACCGACAAAGAAAGAGTTTTTTTCACGATTAAACGACGAGGAAATCAGTGACGATGACTATGCTCATGCACAGAACGTTTGAGAAACATTTAACTTCCAAACTCTCGGCGATTATTCGGACTTGTATCTCAAATCAGACGTGTTACTGTTAACGGATATTTTCGAAAATTTCCGCCGTAATTGTTCAAGCACGTATAACTTAGATTCATTGCACTACTACACTGCTCCGGGACTCGCGTTCGATGCAATGCTAAAATGCACCGGTGTAGAACTTGAATTAATCACCGATGTAGATATGCTACTTTTTTTCGAAAAAGGTATTCGAGGCGGTGTTGCACAATGTACCAATAGATATGCGAAGGCTAACAATCGATTCATGCCCGATTACGATCCCAACGTAGATGAATCGTACATTCTGGATTACGATGTAAACAATTTATACGGCGCGGCTATGAGTCAACCTTTGCCTCGCGGTTCGTTCGAGTGGTTGGAGGATCCGGCGGAATTGGATATACCGAATATCCCCGATGATTCTCCGACGGGTTATATATTTGAAGTGGATTTGGAGTACCCGAAAAACCTTCATAAAACACATAAAGATCTGCCTCTGTGCCCCGAACACTTTGTTTCGCCCATTTCGGGGTGTAAAATACCGAAACTTATGACGACTTTGCTGTCCAAACAGAAATACGTGATTTATTATCGTAATTTGAAGCAATACTTGAGTCTCGTTTAATTCTCTCAAAAATTCATCGAACACTGAAATTTTATCAAACACCGTGGCTAAAACAATACATCGAATTAAATACAGAATTACGAAAAAAGCAGTCGATGAATTTTCAAAAAAAATTTTTAAATTAATGAACAATTCAGTTTTCGGAAAAACAATGGAAAATCCGCGCAAACATAGAGATGTAAAACTCTTGACAAAGTGGGATGGACGGTTCGGGGCGAGAGCGCTTATTGCCCGACCAACGTTTCACAGCTGTACCGTTTTCGACGAAGATATGGTAATTATAGAATTAAATAGACCGTCGGTTGAGTTTATGAAACCAATTTACGCCGGATTTACGATTCTCGATGTATCAAAAATATACATCTATGATTTCCATTATAATTACATGAAAAATGTATTCCGAGACAACGCGAAATTATTATACACCGACACCGACAGTCTCATTTACCATATATCAAATCAAAACATTTACGAGCAAATGAAGTTGGATATACATAGATTTGACACATCCGATTATCCGATGGAAAACCGGTACGGTATGCCGTTGGCAAACAAAAAAGTTTTGGGCCTCATGAAGGATGGAAATAATGGTAAAATTATGACCGAATTCGTGGGTCTTCGCGCAAAATTGTATTCCTACATCGTTATGTATAAGACGTCGAAAAATGTGAAAGAGCATGCAAAGGGTATAAAAATGTCTGCGCTAAAAAAAATCACGTTTGATGATTTAAAAAAATGTTTGTTGCATCATGCTAATAGAAGAACGCAATGCTTGATACGTAGTCGAAAGCATAAGGTTGAAACAATTGAACAGCGAAAATTAGCGTTTAGTTGGAATGACGATAAGAGAGTCTTGCAACTTGGTTGTACCGACACCTTGCCCTGGGGATATGAGAAGGATTAAACGGTCGGATGTGTAGAAAAATTGATCTTTCAGAATAGAAAATCGAAATGTAAAATATATTCAATAAAAAATCTTTTCATCCGTAACATGTATGTTATTTAGTTTTCTCTCGCTCACTTTATCTTATACCTTCGTTGAACTCTCGCCCACACTCCCGCCCGCATGCTCGCTCTCTTTCTCTGTCTTATGCATTCGTTTAACTCTTGTCCTCTCACTCTCTTACCGTCATTGGGAGCCTTTTAGAGCTAGGCGCTCATTCACTCAAAGGGGTAGAGAAAACCGTGTTGATAAATACAAATCGTTCTTATGTATTCAACTATCGTGTGAACTATCAAAATTCGTTTGGTGTTTAATCAATTGATGCTGAGGAGATTTTTCATATGTATACAGACAAAAATTGAATTATAAGATTACAAAATATATATGCAACATTTTCATGATGGTAAAAATAATTTTATCACTTTTTCCAACATTTTCATGCTTTGCGCATGGTAAAAAAATTTTTTTCGCGATGATGGAGGAAAAACTTTAATTATACGATTCAATAAATTTTTTTATTCATGATGATTGAATCACTCGGGGAGTGGATAAGTTGAGAATCATCGTTGCTGCAGCCTGCTGTTGTGGTTGAATGAGAACCCGCATCAAATTTCATCTTCCGCGCTGATAGAGCAGGCAACGGCAAGCTCCATGCACAGCTTCGTTCGGTAATCGTTGTCATAGATGTTTGCGAACAATGGCATAGGACCACAGGATAAGACGCGCCACCGACATATCAACAAATTTATCATGAGAAGTTTTTTTCTGGTCAACGGACCACCTCAATTTCGTTTTGAAAAAAAATAATTTGGGTGAAGGAGATCTTTCCGTGTTAAAAGTGACACATAAGATACGGTGAGAATTCGTTGTACACTCAGAGATTTTTGGAGAGAATTTTTTCGTTCAACGTTCATCGTTCAACGTTCGAACGTTCATCGTTCGTCGTTTAAAGTGCGAAGGTTCAAAAAACAATGATTTAGGGAAAAAAGATCGTTCGAAAATTTTGTTGGATCATCCGTTCAACGGTCATCGCGCTCTCTCTCGTTCTCGCTGACTCTGTCTTATAAAAAAAGGATCCACCGTCGGTAAAAGAGAGATCAGCCTCAGCCTCACCGTTGGTAAAAAAGGGATCAGCCTCAACCCACCGTTGGTCAAAGAGAAATCAACCTTACCGACCGTCTCAAGGCAGGTCCCCGTGGTAAGTGGTCTGGAACTGTCCTTACCCTACTACTTGCCTTGGATTATTCCATTCGTTTTAAACTTATTTTATTAAAAATATTTTTTATAACATACTTTTTATAATATACACTACGGTCGGATATTATCAGGACACTAGCAAGGCGTGCCCGCAAAAAACACTTCTGTCTTTTAAGTTCGATAACTTCGCCACAAATAAAGCTAGAGACTGTTTTGAAGCACCGTTAGAAAGGTCATGAATACTTGAATCCATTGATACTTTTTAAATAATGTTTCAATCACTAAGCACTGAGATAGCGTGGGAAAAAGATTGAAAAAAAAATCGGATTTTTCAAAAATTTTCTATCTCGACTTTAACTCATAGCCAAAGTCAGGAAAAATTTTTTAGAAGTTGGAAACTTCCCACGAATGATCTCTGAAAACTTACCTGTAATTCGAGCTCAAAAAGTAAACAAAATCTTCAGGGGTTCTTCAGTTATTATGAAAATTGTGCAGGCGTGCGTAAGTCGAGCGTGGACCATCGATTACACGTGTCGACGGTCCCGCTCGCTTGTTTTCTCGAGGGAGCAGGACCGAAACGGATCATCAGTGCAACGGGGTCTTGTATGAAGTACCCTTGCGAAAGCATTTTTTATACACCCAGAATAATTATCCCAATATTGCAAAGAAAAATTAAAATGTTATAAATAATAACAGTTTAAAAAAATCCGTTCGTAAATCGATCTAGTCCAGAATAAATATATGGTGAATTCAATGTCAAATCTAAAAAATTGAAAGTCGCATCAAATTTAAACGCCTGGATGGATTTTGCCTAAATTCAATACGAAACATCTTTTGATAACAGTACGACTTTGTACCAAATTTGAGTCCGATATCTCGATAATTTTGGAAGCTAGAGCGCGCACGTTTATTTTTTTAAAACTTCAAAACGACATAAAATCTGAACGGCTCGATGAATTTTGCCAAGATTCAATACGAAACATCTTTCGGTAATAGTGCAACTGTGTGCCAAATTTTAGTCAGATATCTCAAAAATTGCACAAGCTAGAATGCGCACAGCGATTATTTACACCTTTCCAAATTCTTTAAAACAAAAGCGCTGCATGGATTTTTTTCAAATTCGGTAACAAGCATTCCGTGTTCGTTGAACGAAATTGAGGATTGGTAGAACCAGCGATGCCAAAAAAGTAGAGCGGGTTCAGAAAAGAATACGATCACTAAGTTCTCCTTCCGATAATTCATTTTACAAAAGGATATCGATTCGGAACATAAATTTAAAGTTTGGAGATAATGAAAATCAATGGATTATCATGATTTTTTTTAGCCATGTTAACATAATTTTATTAGGAAACACTATACAGTACCAATGACAACATATATTGAAGTAGTTGGATGAATTGTTTCATGAAAGAATTTTCAATTTGGGGAACAATGGCCACTTTATCCAAAAACACCTTTCTCGAAGATCACTTACGGTGAGCATGATATCTCTGGAACAACTGCTCATTTGTAATAAAAAACCAAAAAGATTTAGTTGGTATAATATTAAACGCAGTTTGTGAACGGACGGCTTAGCGAATTTGATTTTTTCAATAACGTCGTCAATTTTTCCGATAAGTTCGATTTCTCAGATTTAAAAAATTGGGAAAAATCGACGTCATTATTTCAACGATCAACAATTTTGCTGACCCTTCATCAACGAGCTGTGTTCAATATTACACTAACAAAATCTTTCTGGTTTTTGATTTCAGATGAGCCGATCCAGACATATCATGCTCACCGCAAGAGGTCTTAAAAAAAAGGTGTTTTAGAACACCGGCTTCAAAAATTAAAAATTTTCTCATGAAAAGATTCATATAAGTGCCTCAATATATGTTTCAATTGATACTAGATAGTGGATTATAATAAAATTATACTCGCATGGCCAAAGAATCATGAAAATCCCTTAGTTTTCCCGCAAACAACTAGATATAACCCCTTAACAAATTTTTGACAATTAACCTTTATCTTCAACGTTTTTAGAAGCGCACCACATCGTTCTTATATGAAACTAAATTTAGTAATTTATACCAGGTTAAAAAATCCTATAAAGTAGTTTTTGCCGAAATTAACATTGACTGATGAATTTCTGTTTTTATTATTATTTTTGGCAGTTCAAGTTCTTTGAAGCATTTAAATAATAATTTCTTCTATATAAATGCAGGTCATACTAAATTAGAAATAATGTATGCATGTATATTAGAATAGAAATGGTACCCTGTACAAGCGCCCGTTGCACTTAAGATCCGTTTCGGTCCTGCCCCTGCGAGAAAACAAGCGAGCGAGATCGTCGACTTGTGCAATAGATGGCCCGAGCTCGACTTACGCACGCCTGCACAATTTTCATGATAACTCAAGAACCCCTGAAGATTTTGTATACTTTTTGAACTCGAACTACAGGTCAGGTTTCAGAGATCATGCGTGGAAAGTTTCAAACTTTTGAAAAAATTTTCCTAACTTTGGCTATGAGCTGAAGTCGAGATAGAAAATTTCGGAAAAATCGAATTATTTTTCAATCTTTTTCACGCGCTATCTCAGTGCTTAGTGATTAAAATATTATTCAAAAAATATCAATGGATGTAAATATTCATGACTTTTCTAACGATGCTTTAAAAAAGTCTCTAGCTTCATTTGTCGCGAAGTTATCGACCTCTAAAGGCAGAAGTTATTTCTGCGCGTACGCCTCGCTAGTGTCCTGATAATATCCGACGGTAGTCTATATGTGGTAGTCCATCCCGTTTCGACAAGGTTTTGCCCTGACCCCTTTCGATTTCGCTAATTATTTTATACGTTTTTGTATCAACTAAATAGAGTATTCATGATTTTTTTCAATTTTTTTATGGAACGGTTCGAAAGTTATGATTCGTTTTTCGAAATCCTACCTTTTTTTTCAACCGCTCATAACTTAGGTAATAATGGCTCAAATAAAATTTTTTTTTTCAAATGTTGGGTTTTTTCCAAAAATTTTCAAACAAAATACTAGAAAATGTTGAGCATTTTTTTTTACCTCTATTTTTGCATTTTTGACCTTCACAAATTTTTTTCGAAATGTATGTCATAATTGATTTTTTTGAAAAATTTGTTACGTCCTAACTACGAATATAATGAAATATCCGCTCAGACGTAACCCAGCTTTTGATCTCGCTTTTGAGTCAGGTTTTTACGCCTTTACTCGGGGACCGAGATCTAGCCTAATCACGATCGTAATGTATGAACCTCTTGGTTTTTACTTGTCGTCCCTTGTCGGTGGTGCGGTCTGGATGGCTGCGGATGATTGTTGTTGCAGTTACTCGTCCTTCGACCTCCAGTATTACTTTTCTACTGTAAAGGGGCAGGTTGGTCGAAAGAAAGTTCGGAATGTCAGATTTGGGACGCACTCACAATCTTTTGTATTTTCACGTGTAAGATGTTTCGGTATACAGTTCAGCTTGGTTAACATTAATTGTTACACAGTTCACAGTTTCACGATGTTCGTAGTCGCACAAAATGTCAGGTTGAACGCGTTGTTATAATTATTGTTTTAATTTCTATTGTCGATCGGGTTAAATCTTATTCAAGATTGTGGGCGTATTATCTCGTTTTCGGTTATCTTCAACTGCCCTTTTTTGGGCTTTCAATTATTTAGGATTGACGCTAGACTCTACGGTCTCTTAAGCGTATGCAGTTATTTATTTATGAGGACGCTTGGTCCTTGATTATTCTTTATTTATTTAATGTCTATCAATCGCGGACTTTTGTTATTTATTTGTCGTTATCACTCGCGGACTCTTCTTGTTATTTATTAATTGCCGTTAATCACGGACTCTTGGTCGTTGATGTATTTATTCTTCAGTATTCAGTTTATTTATTTGTTCATTTTGTTTATTAATTCTTCAAGGCTGAACTTCGTGGTCTACAGCTTATTCAGGAACACGCGGACTTTTAGTTATTTATTTGTTATTATCACTCGCAGACTCTTGGTCGCGGACGTATTTATTTATTGGTTCTCAGTTTATTTAATTTTTAAGTATTTTTAGTCACGCGGTTAAATTCATATTTCAATATTATTCAACTCTACCTGACTGTATAAAGAGTCAGGTGGTTTTAAAAGAATCTACGACCGATCGCGCAAACGAGTCTAAGTCCCAACCGTAAGTAAAACGGTGGACGCAAAGATTCGGAGTCCGGACGCGAAAGCGATTCTAAGTCCAAACCGAAATATTAATCGGTGGACACAAAAATATTCTAAGTCCGTTCGGGGAGAGTAACGGTACTTATTTACGTCGCGAAGACGACTGTCGTGGACGTATTACATTTTGAACTGAGACTCCTTTTGGATGAAAACCATGGGTTTATATACCTTTTTCCCGAGGTGGAAGTAGCGTGGACATATAAAAAGGAGAGTGACAAAAATCAGGTCACGGGGAGAAAAAGGGAGAAATACCCAAAAATAGATTAGAGAGAAGGTATGAGTTTAGAAAGAAAAGAGGAATAATTCCAAGAAATACTGGGGGAAAAAGGGGTGAATATTGGAGAGAGAAACGATCCTGAAAAGAGAAGGCAAATAACCACAGGAGAAAAAAGGGGAAAAAGTAGAAAGAGAAAACATCCAAAAGAGAGAAGGCCAATATGCGCAGGGGAAAAATTGAGAAAAGATCTTAAAGAGGGAAAGCAAATATGCGCAGGGTCAAAAAGGAAGAACACTAGAGAGGGAAAAAGGCTTCAGACAGAGACGGCAATTTTCGAAAAGGAAACCTAATAAGAAAAGTGCGATAGTTAGAAAAAGACAACCCAATAGGGAAGAATTAATACATCTAAGACCTGGCACGCGTCGCCGGTAGAGAAGGAGTGGGGACAGAGCGTTTCATTGAGAGCCAGTAGAGAAGGAGTGGGGAAACAGAGCGTTTCATTGGTAGCCAGTAGGGAAGGTGGGGACAGAGCGCCTAATTCGTAGCCGGTAGCGAAGGAGAAGACAGGGCGCTTCGCTTGTAGCCGGTGGAAGAGAGAAGGGGACAGAGGGCCTCGTTCGTAGCCTGTAGCGAAGGAGAAGACAGAGCGCTTCGCCTGTAGCCGGTGGAAGAGAGAAGGGGACAGTGGGCCTCGTTCGTAGTCGGTAGCGAAGGAGAAGACAGAGCGCTTCGCTTGTTGCCGGTGGAAGAGAGAAGGGAGAATACGTCTCGAAAAGAGTTTCACGGCACGGGAAAACGGTCCCGTCCATCGGGTCCTTCCTTATATTTAAGAAATAAAAAATGCAGGGACGTAACAAATTTATAGATAGAAGTACACATAATTGAACGTATTGTCTGAAATTTTCACGATGATATTCGGCCCCGTTTTTTTAAATTCAATTTTGAATGTTTCAAAACGGAATTTTATTGGCTTATAAGAGCCTATGCCATTTGGTAGCTTTTTAAAATTTTGAAAACATTTGTATATAATTTCTAATTTTAAAGTATAGTTCATTTGAAAATACCGAAAATCGGTCGAGTTATTGCATTTTTAAAGTTTTGTCGTTTTCAAATTTAGAAAAAGGTTTCTAGAAAAATGGTTTTTTTTTCCAAATCTGATCGTCATAGGATTTAAAGCACGGAATAATAATTGTTTGACAGATGTGGGAGAATATAAAATATAAAGATTATTTCATAAGTTGCTAGTTTATGAAATGCATACATTGCATCAAATTTAACAATTGTAGACACTAAACTTAAAAAAGTTTTAGTTGCCACCAAAACTTGTTCAACTATGGTTGAAAAATGTTTCACCATGCTACATTTTTACAAATTTTACAAATTTGTATTACCATGAGCATAATTTTGGAATATCGGCAGAATGGCATTTTTTGCCACTGCTCATGGTAAAGGAGCTTGCGATGGTGTCGGTGGTACGTTTAAGCGAATGGCAGCAAGAGCCAGTTTATAATTCCGGATACAACAACTTTTGGTTTATGGATAAGAGATTATTCTGCATCAAGTGATACTCGTTTATGTAAGATTTTTAAGCGCCAACGAAAATAAAAATTTTACTTTTTTCTTCTCAATACAGCATTCGTTTAATTCATCTCCCGAATTCGTACGAATGATTATTATTCGCTATCCTCAACTTGCATAAATGATTTAAATAAAATAACTTTAATCAAAATCATACTTCAAAATACTCGTCAAGAGTTATAGCTGCAAATAAAATTATAAAAGAATATTTTCGGAATTCCGTTTTGAAACATTCAAAATTAAATTTAAAAAAAACGGGGCCGAACGTCATCATGAAAATTTTAGACGATATGTTAGATTATGTGTACTTCAAGATACAAATTTTTTAAGAAAATCAATTATGATATACATTTAAAGAAAAATTGGCGAAGGTCAAAAATGCAAAAATAGAGGTCAAATAAGTTCTAAACATTTTCTCGTATTTATTTTTGAAAAACTTGGGAAAAAACCGAACATTTGAAAAAAAAAATTCCATTTGAGCCATTATTACCGAAGTTATGAGCGTGTGAAAAAAAGGTAGGATTACGAAACAAAATCATAACTTTTAAACTGTTCGATAAAAAAATTGAAAAAAATCATGAATACTACATTTAGTTGGTACAAAAACATATAAAATAATTAACGGAATCGAAAGGGGTCAGAGAAAAACCTTGTCGAAACGGGATGGACTACCCCATATATTTTCAAGTTTTGTTTTTTTTTCGCGTCAGAATTTTTTTTGCAGTCGGGAGTTTTTTAAATATTTCGATTTTTTTTTCTTCATTTTTTTAAAACTCATTACGTTTTTTTATTTTTAAAATTTGTTTCATCGTCCTAAGATTATCGAACAACTATTTTGATCTAGGAAAACTCAATGAACCTCATCGATAAGATGTCTGACACCGTAAATTTTCAATTGATTTGAACTCAGCGGTTATACAGAAATGTAAATTCATTATCTAACAACTATTTTGAACTAGTAAAACTCAATGAACTTCTTCGATAAGATGTCTGACAGCGTTAATTTTGAATTTATTGAAACTCAGCCGTGGTACAAGAATATAAATTCATTATCGAACAACTATTTGAGTATTAGGTAACCCAATGAACCTCATCGATAAGATGTCTGACAGCATTAATTTGAATTCGATTGGAACTCAGCGGTTGTACAAGAGTGTAAATTCATTATCGATAAATCATTTTAATCTAAGAAAACTCAATCAACTTCATCGATAAGATGTCTTACAGGGTTAATTTGAAATTAGTTGAAACTCAGCGGTTGTACAGGAATGTAAATTCATAATCGAACAACTACTTTAACCATCGCCTACAGAGGACTCGATGAACCTCATCGATAAGGACGTCTGACAGTATATACTTGAAAATTATTCGAACTCTGCGGTTATACATAAATGTAAACTCAAGATACCTCTGTTTCGATGCGATTTGGAGGGGAAGCCACAACCATTGAGTTCTGGAAACAGCAAGTAGAAGAGAGTCATGTCAACGAGCATTTTAATTATCGAACAACTGATTTGAACAATAGTTTCATTTTTCCCAACGATATCGGTTATCTGTTCTTTCAACCTAAGAAGAAGAAGAAGAAGTTGAAGAAGTAGTCAAAATCGCACGCTTGCGTGCGATTCTGACACATTACTCACGCCGTGAAGTTAGTTACCATGGGTAATAGAAAACCGTGGGAGATCTCGTATTTTCCGAACGGAAAAGAGACCAGTAATGCGAGCATCTTCACGCACCCGTAAAGAAATAGTATATTACGATACAAGAGCGAAAATATTTTTTCTGACGAATGTGAGCTTGTAGCACGAGCCGAAGGCGAGTGCTGCAATCGCACGAGTCAAGAATAGTACATTGTGTATCAAGGGCGGAAAATAGGCGATTCCGCCGAGTGTGAAGTTGCCACCCGAGCGAAGCGAGGGTGGCGTCACACGAGGGGGAAATCGCCTTCCGCCCGTGGTGCACACCGTACTTTTTGTCCGACCCGTGTTGAAAACAAGGCGTCACGGCGCTCGGATCTTTACCGCCCAGCAGTAGCGGGCGGTAAACTACTTTACCGCCCGCTGACGGAGCGCGCTGGACACGCCCACTTGCCGCCGGTAGCACATGCGCGCAACGCCGCGTTTTCAACGGGGGTCGGACAAAAAAGGTTTTTCGCACGAGTATAGTATACATTTTTATTGCACGAGGTGTGTAAATGCGATTTGACGCGAACGAAGTGAGCGGAAAAATCGCATCTTACGCACGGCGTGTCATAAAAAAATTAAAGGAACTGAAATTTTTTCCATTTTTTTACGTGATTTTTGCGGGACTGTAACTTCGTGAAAAATTGTCGTATTGAGTTGAATGAAAAAGTGATTTCAAGCTTGACATGTCTAGTTCTGAAATCTTATGATAAAATACTTTTCCTGGCCATTGATCATGGCACAATCAAAAGAAATTTCACGAAAATTTTTTTTTTTTTAATTTTCCGTTTTCCAGAGTTGTCGCCGGGATCGAGAAAATTTTTTCTGACTTAATCAATTACTCAGTCACTTAGCCTGATTCTTCACCTTCGATTTTATTTTTTTATTTTTTCTGTATCACCATTTTTTGCTGAGATTTCGACCGGTGAATGAAAAAACATTTTTTTTCGTTTGATCATCGATATCTCATGAACAGGTAATCCTATAGCGAATCGACCGACAGTTTTGGAAATTCAAATGAACTGCGTATGAGGTTTGATTATTGTTTTGGAAAAAAAAAAATTTTTTAACCCTTTGCTTTCACTTGAAAAAGATGCAAAAAAAATACTTTTTCTGGTTATCTAAAAAATTAACCAGTACTTTGCAAATATTGCTGAAAGTACAGATGTTTGTAGGTGCCACGCTATCTCAATGTATCTCTAATAAGCCGGTAAAATTTCGGATTGATCCGTCCGTCCGTTTTTCTACCCAAAAGTGGCTAACTTTAACGAAAGTTGATCGAACACCTTTTTTGCTCTTTGAACATCATCGGATGATTATTGAGATAAAAAACAAAAAACAATTTGCAGACCCGCGATTTTCGCGGAATTTGGACAACTCCTCGTTAATGCAATTAATTTCAACTTGATGAATTATGAAACGCGAAAGAAGAATTTCACCAGAAATGAACGGATACTGTTTACATCAAATTTTCTGAAAATTTTCAAGTCAGAAAAAAAAAAATTTTATATTTTTTTTAATGCAAACATGAGATTTCATGAGTATTCAATGCCAAATCGTGATAATCAGCAAAAAAAAAAATTTTTTTCCATCAATAATCATCCGGACAAAAAAGGTGCTGCTCCTCCAACTTTCGTTAAAGGTTGCCACCTCGGGGTAGAAAAGTGGACAGACGGATCAATTCGAAATTTCACAGGGTTATTGGGGATACATTGAGGTAGCGTGGCACCCACAAATATTTGTACTTTCCGCAATATTTGCAAGGCACTGGTTAATTTTCTAGATAACCAGAAAAGGTGTTTTTTTTTGCATCTTTTTCAAGTGAATGCAAGGGGCGAAATTTTTTTTTGTTTTTTAAAACAATGATTATACCTCATACGCAGTTTATTTGAGTTTCCAAAACTGTCAGTCGATTTGCTATAGGATTACCGGTTCATGAGATAGCGATGATCAAACGAAAAAAGATGTTTATGACACGCCGTGCGTAAGATGCGATTTTTCCGCTCACTTCGTTCGCGTCAAATCGCATTTACGCACCTCGTGCAATAAAAATGTATACTATACTCGTGCGAAAAACCTTTTCTTGACTCGTGTGATTGCAGCACTCGCCTTCGGCTCGTGCTACATACTCACATTCGTCAGAAAAAATATTTTCGCTCTTGTATCGTAATATACTATTTTTTGTTCACCGGCCGATATCTCAGCGAAAAATTGTGATACAGAAAAAACAAAAAAAATCATATCGAAGGTGAAAAACCAGGCTAAATGACTGTTTTATTGATCAAGGCAGAACATTTTTTTCCGATCTCAGTGACAACTCTGAAAAACGCAAAATGTTTTGAAAATTTTTTTTGGTGAAATTTCTCTTCATTGCGCCATGATAAATAGCCAGGAAAGAAAATTTCATCATAAGATTTCAAAACTGGACATGTCAAGCTTAAAACTGCTCTTTTATTCATCTCAATACGAACATTCTTTACGAAGTTAGAGTCGCGCAAAAATCACGTAAAAAAATGGAAAAACTTTCTGTTAGTTTAATTTTTTAGCCGAGTGTATATTGAAGTCGCAACATAAAAAACCCTTGATCATGACCCTTGAGCATTTTTATAATTTTTTCATTCAACCTTGCAGTAAGAAGCATCCGCCGACATCGCCGGACAGAGAGGAGTCAAGGAAGAGGAGGGTCCTTGAGGACCAATCAGCACCTGAAGAAAAGGTGTATTAAAGTCTTTGAAGAATTCGCTGACTCCAATACACTCTCGCATCTGTTCGATCCACGGACCTGGGCTTCTTCACGTTGCGACCGTTTTCATCAGGGAAAGCGTATCGCCTACCCAACCAAAATCGTGGATAAAATAGCCTTCCATTTTTCTATTCTTTAGTGATTTTACCGTGACTGTAACTCTCCGAATGATTGTCGTATCGAGATGAATGAAAATGCATTTCCAAGCTTGACGGGTCGAGTTTTTAAGACTTACAATGGAATTTTTTTTACTGACCATTGGGCATCGCACAATAAAAAGATATGTCGCGAGGGAAATTTTTAAAAAATTTTCGGTTCTTCAAAGTTATTCCCGGGCTCGAGGAAATTTTTTCTGACTTCATCAATACCACAATCATTTAGCCCGATTCGTTACCTTCAATTTCATGTCTTTTTTCTGTTTGACAATTTATCGCTGAGATATCGGCCGGTGAAGGAGATAACATCTTTTTTCGTTTGGTCATCTATATCTCATGAACCGGTAATCTTATAGCAAATCGACTGGCAGTTTTGGTAACTCAAATGAATTGCTTATGCGGTTTAATTATTGTTTTGTGAAAAAAAAAATTTTTTTGCACCCTTTGAATTCACTTGAAAAAGTCGCGAAGAAACACTTTTTCTGGTTGTTTAGAAAATTTACCAGTACTTTGCAAATATTGCTGAGGGTACAAATGTTTGTGGTTTTCCCCTTACCTCAATGTATCTCTAATAAGCAGGTAAAATTTCGGATTGATCTGTCCGTCCGTTTTTCTACCCCGGGGTAGCAACCTTCAACAAAAGTTGAAGGAACACCTTTTTAACTTTTTAAACATCATCGGATGATTATTGACATTAAAAACAAAGACAATTCGCAGACGCACGACTTTGACGGAATCGGGGCAACCTTTAATTAATGCAATCAATTTCAACTCGAAGAATTATGAAACGTTAAAGAGGAATTTCATGAAAAATCAACGGATACTGTTTACATCGAATTTTAGGAAAATATTGAAGTGACATTTTTTTTTGCAATGAAAAAAAAATTTATGAGTATTCCATGCCAAATGGTGAGACAGCGGAAAATTTTTTTTTCCATCTCAATAATCATTTGAGCAAAAAAGGTATTTCTTCAATTTTTCGTTAACCACCACCTTGGGGTAGAAAAACGGACGGACGGATCAGTGCGAAATTTCAGGGTACCCACAAACATTATTACTCTCAGCATATTTGCAAAGTACTGGTGAATTTTCGAAATAATCAGAAAAAGGTTTTTTGCTACTTTTTCAAGTGAACGCGAGGGGTAAAAATTATATTTTTTTAAAAAGACAATCAAACCTCACACGCGATTCATTTGAGTTTGAAAAACTTCCGGTCGATTTGCTATAGAATCACCGGTTCATGAGATACCAATGATCAACCAAAAAAATATTTTTATTCATTCACCGGCCGATACTACAGCGACGATTTGTCGTACAGAAAAATAAATGTCAAATCACAGGTAAGGAACTGGCTAAGTGACTGTGTTATTTATGAAGTCAGAAAAAATTTTTCTCGTTCCCGGGGACAACTCTGAAAAACGGAAAAATGTTTGGAAATTTTTCTTCACGACATTTCTGTCGATTGTGCTATAATCAATGGCCAGGAAAGAAGTTCCATCATAAGATTTCAAAACTAAAAATGTCAAGCTCAAAAACGCTTTTTCATTCATTCCAATCCGACAATTTTTCGCAAAGTTACAGTCACGCAAAAATCACGTACAAAGTAGAAAAATGTTCTGCTTGTTCCATTTTTTTGATAAGTGTGTATTATGGTGATGTCGGAATTTCCGTGTTTTCCGCCTTCAAAAGTAATCACTATAAATAGAAAAAAAAATTGGTCGCAATGGGGAATTTGTCCGATAAGCAGTCGAGTTTTATATGGGAAGATGCATGCATTTGGAATTTTGTTGGGAACATTTTTTATTACTTCAAAACGTTGCATGATAAAAAAATGTTCTCCGACGATTTTGTAGGAAATTTGATGCTCTACAAAAAAGGTCTTGTGTAAAATTTTCGTGAATCTAATATTTATTTACACGGAAATTCCGACATCACCAAATTAAGAACCACCCTAGTGTATATAACCCGGGCGGCCTTGTAACGTAATCTATTATGAATTAATATTTTTATTGATATTCAGGTGGTCCGTGGCCCGAGCATTGTGAATTTTCGTCGTTGGAATTGGTCTCTCCGGTTGGAAAAACAACGGGGATCTGCATTTCAGAAAGGATAAGTATGAGAAGTCTTCTGTTCAATTGACAGATTTGTGCTTCTTCGCGTTGCAACTGTTTTCATCAGGGAGAGCGTGTCGCCTACCCAACTAAAATCGTGGATGAAACAGCCTCCGCATACTATAGTAGGATAACTATAGTCATGTGTTGCATGTGTAAAAAACGCCGGAAAATGTCCGTTCCATCGATGGACTTTGCCATTATCAAATTCAAAACTATGGTTTTCAGGGAGAGCGTAAAGCCTATTCAATAAACGCCATGAGCTGAGAAGCTTTATCATAATACAGAAAAGTAAAACCACTAAAAACACACACAGAAAAATGTTTGTTCGATCGATGGACTTTGCCTCGATTCAATTAAAAAATATGGTTTTCAGGGAGAGCATACAGCCTACCCAATAATCGCCATAAGCTGAGAAGCTTTATCATAATACAGAAAGATAAAACCACCAAAAAACACCGGAAAATATTTGTTTGATCAATAAACGCCATAAGCTGAGAAGCTTTATCATTATACAGTAAGGTAATTATGAATCTTCATTCTGCATTTGAGAAAGGAAAAGTATGAAAAGTCTTGTTCGATTGACAGACTTGTGCTTCTTCGCGTTGATACTGTTTTCATCAGGGAGAGCGTTATCGCCTCTTCAACTACAATCGTGGATGAAACAGCCTCCGCATACTATTGCCATGATCGAATTCAAAACTATGGTTCTCAGGGAGAGCCTAAAGCCTACCCAATAAACGCCATAAGCTGAGAAGCTTTATCATAATACAGAAAGGTAAAACCACTTCGTTCGCGTCAAACCGCATTTACGCACCTTCTGACATAAAAATGCGTACGATACTCGGTCGAAAAACGTTTTCTGGACTCGTGTAATTGCAGCTCTCGCCTTCGGCTCGTTCTGCAAACTCACACTCGTCAGAAAAAAATATTTCGTACTAGTGTCATAATGTACTATTGTTCGATCGATGGACTTCGCCTCGATTCAATGAAAAAATATGATTTTCAGGGAGAGCATAGAGCCTACCCAATAAACGCCATAAGTTGAGAAGCTTTATTATAATACAGAAAGGTAAAACCACCAAAAAAATACAGGAAAATGTTTGTTCGATCGATGGACTTTGCCTCGATTCAATTAAAAGCTATGGTTTTCAGGGAGAGCATACAGCCTACCCAATAAACGACATAAGCTGAGAAGCTTTATCATAATACAGAAAGGTGAAACCACCGAAAATATTTGTTTGATCGATGGACTTGGCCTCGATTCAATTCAAAACTATGGTTTTCAGGGAGAGCACAGAGCTTACCCAATCAACGCCATAAGCTGAGAAGCTTTATCATTGTACTGTAAGGTAATTATAAATCTTTATTTTGCATTTGAAAAAGGAAAAGTATGAGAAGTCTTCTGTTCGATTGGCAGACTTGTGCTTCTTCGCGTTGCCACTGTCATCATCAGGGAGAGGGTATCGCCTACCCAACACAAATCATGGAATATACATAATATCGAGATATATCCACGATTGTTTGCAAGTGTGAAATGTAAAAACATCGAAAACAGTCATTCCGAGCGACAGATTGAAATCTACCGAATGCATACTACTGGATTGATTTTTCATAATATGGCACGTGAATCATAAATTCGTGCATTTATAGAAAAAAAGATCAGTTCCTTGAACGATCTACAAAATGTCTATCCATAGTCACTAAAGTTTACTCAGTACGAGGAAGACTGAAAATTTCTCGACCTTTCAAGTTTGTCTTTTGACAGGTAGAAGCTTCCTTATAATTACGGGCTTCATTTTCCTGTCGATGAAAATCACTTGGACGGCAAAGAAAATTCCAATGGCCGGGACTCACTTCATGAACAGAGTCGATTGTGCTGTAACATGAATGTTTCTCATGAATTATGTCTCGTTAGTGCTGCAGCCTTGCTCGCAAATAAAAAGTTTCACTCGGAAAAATTGTTCCTTGCTCTGGTTGAAATTCGCTATCATAATGCTACAATATTAAAATTGCACTAGCCTTTCATTTTTTCGATAAATGAAAAACAAATCTGAAATAGTAAAAATTTATCGTTTTATATACTACACTATCCTACACTATCCCATATATATATATATGTATTAGACTGGCCCTTATTCAAGTGACTTTCGAATTTTGACTGCAATCTTGTGCCATTTGATGAATATCGATTTTTCAAGTCACCATATTGGATCCGCCATTTTGAATTTAAAAAAAATAAAAATTTGTTGAAAAAGTACGTGTATTTCTCTAAAAAACCGTACTAGGTTCATATTTTTCGCATGTTTATTGGCAGTGCTACATAATTATGAAAAAAGTCAATAAAAATCCTATTTTAATCAAATGGGAAAAAGTCGGAGGCCGGGTGCACCCCTTAATATTGAGACAGAGCGGAGTACTTTGGGGAGGATTTTTTTTGAATTATTTGGAAACATATTATCGGTGAGCGTCGTCAAAATTCGAAAGTCACTTGAATAAAGGCCAGTCTAATATATATATATATGGGGAAAGCCCGCTCAATTCGAACGGGTCAAAACCCTCACCCCTTCAGAAATGGTTGGCAATTTTTTATTCAGTTTGGGGTAACCCAAAAACATCTCTTGATTTTTTTGGAAATTTTCCCACCGGCCCCTCCCCCTTAGAAAAATTAAAAGAATGGAAAATAAGAGAAATCAGACTGAGCGATATTTTTAAAATCGATGATTTTTTTTTCATGTATTCTGTGCTCGAAAAAATCAAGTTTCTATATATACTCAGCATGGGATCTTTTTTGCTTATATTTGATTTTTTAATTTTTATTTTTCGAAACTAGGAAAATTCCGACAAACATTGATAATAATAATTTTGGTTTTTGCTTTTAAATCAATAAAAAATAAATCATTTCTGTGAAAAATTCGATATCTTAATTCTTTCGGCTTTAATATTGTGCACGCCTTCGCATACGACGCACAATTACCACAGTAGGAAGATACCACTACACCGAAGGGTTTTAGCGATGAGCGGTTCCAGGATACTGTCCTGGGCGAAGTAGTTTTCGGATCGTTCGACGATGGAAATATAACACACACTGTGCAGGAATTATGTTAGATACACACTTTATTCAACACACTTGTTACAGAAAATCCGAAGGTAGCATAGGTGTACCGTCGATCGAATCGTTTGACGGAGAGTTTTATAGACAGAGCAGAGTACGTTCGATCGTTGGAATCGCGAGTCGTAAGGTCCCGATTACTATGTACGCGTAGTAGTGCGTGGATAACTGCTCGTATTGTACTGGTCTCGTTTATCATAAAATTTGCGCAGACAACGAGTTCTAGCCCTAGGCTTCAGTGGGGGAGCGAGCCACCGAGCGGGCTCTCTCTTCCTCTCTCTCTCTCCGCACAGGTACCGGTTGTATCTGTTTCTCGATTATAACTATTTATTTATTGACTAGGTACCTCTAGCGCTGTGGCGTGAACATTCCGCCCGCCTCGACTGGGAGGACGAAATTTGTTTGGGTCTCGATGGCGTGATCGGCGTGGAGCGCCGCCCGCCTTGAGTGGTTTGGGTGCAGTGAGTTCGTTGGTTGACGATAATGGTAATTACAGAAACGATGCTTAAGTCTACTATTTACAAACTTATTTACATGTACCGCCCGCCGTGGAAACACGAGCGGGGAGGTTCGGAGTCGTTGTCGACAACTCGGAGCCCTATTACCGCTTTTTCGTCGCACTGTAGTCACTTTGCATCGAGTACGTGTACAATGTTAACTTATTTCCTACGTGGCGCATTGTGACCGGTGTGAGGGTCATTTCGCTGCGAGCGAGAGGTCAGCATTGATGCTCGCTCGAGAGTTATGTTGTGTCCGCAGTTGGGGACTGTCTGTCAGCGATGTCGCAGTCGTAAAAGTCGGAGGAATGGGTCGAGTCAGAAGGAGTGCTCGGCGGTGAGTCCGATTTGGGGGTGTCGACGGGATCGATGGGCAGTACGCAGATCTGCGAATGTGGCCTTTTGAGGGTCGTTTGAGCAGTGCGGATTGTCACTACTCGCACGCGGTTGTCTAAGCCCGGGTGAATCTTAACGACTCTTCCAAGCAACCATTTCGCGGGTGGTAGGTTGTTATTGCGGATGAGTACGATGTTTCCAGCTGCGAGGTTAGCTTGCTCTGTTTTCCACTTAGTGCGGATCTGGAGGGAGTGAAGATACTCCACAGACCACCGTTTCCAAAAACTCTCGACAGTTCGTTGAATTAACTGCCATCTCGAGAGGCGGTTTTCGTTGAGTTGGAGGAGAGATGGTTCAGGTACCGATAGTAAGGGAGCTCCGATGAGGAAGTGTCCCGGCGTAAGTGCTGCGAACTCACACGCGTCGGTGCAGTTTGGCCCGATTGGTCTGGAGTTCAAACATGCCTCAATCTGGGTTGTGAGGGTGTTGAATTCCTCGTACGTTAGTGTTTGAGTACCTAGAACTCGCTTAAGATGGTGTTTGGCACATTTTACACCGGCTTCCCACAGTCCACCGAAGTGTGGGGCTCCGGGAGGTATGGAGTGCCACGTCGTGTGATCGCTGGCAATGAGATTTCCGAGGTCAGTGTTGGAAACTGCTGCTTCAAAGGCCTTTTGCAGTTCCTTTTCGGCACCCTGGAACGTCGTCCCGTTGTCGCTATAGATGTCGGATGGGAGTCCACGACGTGCGATGAACCTGCGGTACGCAGCGAGAAATGCGTCGCTGGTATAGTCGGAGACGAGTTCAAGGTGCACGGCTCGGGTAGACATGCATACAAACAAGGCCAAATAGGCTTTGTGTGCTTTGTGTCCACGTCCTTTGTTCGTTCGGATGAGGAACGGTCCGGCATAGTCGAGTCCGGTATGAAGAAATGCGCGGTGCTGTGTGACTCGCGCTTTTGGTAGGTTGCCCATCAGCTGTGATGGCGTCCTTGCTCGTTCGCGTGCACATGTTACACATTTTCTAATTAAATTTCGTACGAACGGTCGATGTCTGATTATCCAATAGGTTTGGCGAACGATGCTGATCGTTAGTTGAGGGCCTCCGTGGAGGCATCGCGTGTGCGCATCCTCGACGATGAGTTGGGTTATTCGATGTTGTGGAAGAATTGCGGGATGCTTTTCTTCATATGGTACCTCTGCACGCTCCAAGGGTCCTCCAACGCGTAAGGTACCTTGTTCGTCCAGGAACGGAGTGAGACTGCGTAGTGGTGAAGTCCGAGGTAGTGGATTTCCCTTGGTGATGGCTTGAATTTCAGTAGAGAACTTTTCGCGTTGAACGTCGTTGATCCAAAACGTTTTTGCGGCGAGGATTTCGTTGCCTGCGAGGCGTAGGTCTGTTGTGTTGTTGCGCCGTCTGCATCGGTCGCAGAAGCGTTGGCAGTACGCTGTGACACGTACTAGCTTTTTCCACGACGAAATGTCTGCGTAAAGTTCCCAGTGGAGAATTGTACCGACGGCTATGTTTGATCTTGTTGGTGTAGCTGCTTCAACGAGGATGTCTTTCGATGGAGACGGTAGATCACGTGGCCATTTTGCTTGGGGCGATGTTAGCCAAGTCGGTCCCTGCCACCACAGAGGATGTGCGAGTAAGTCGGGGGGATGCAATCCACGAGACGCACAGTCTGCAGGATTTTGTGTTGTGGGCACGTGTTTCCATGGTACCCCGGGAAGCGTGTATTGGATTGTAGCGATCCTGTTGGCTACGAAGGTAGGCCATTTTGATGGATGCTGTTTGATCCACGCAAGGACGACAGTTGAGTCGGTCCAAGCGTACGTTGTGACGTGTTTCAGCTGCATCGCGTCGAGTACGTATGCAATGAGCTTCGCTAGTAGTGTTGCTGCGCAGAGTTCAAGTCGCGGTACGCTGAGTGTCTTGATTGGTGCGACTTTCGTTTTTGCGGCTAATAGGCTGACTTTAAATCGACCTTCAGGGGTGACGGTACGTAGGTATACTACGGCGGCGTATGCTCGAGTTGAGGCATCGGCGAAGCCGTGTACTTCGCACTCAGTGGTGTCGGAGTCGAGGTAATTCCATCGTGGCATCGAGAGTGCTTGAAGCTCGGGTAGTTTCTCACAGTAGTGGCTCCATCTGTCCGAAAATTCTAGGGGTAGCTCATCGTCCCAGTCTAGCGCCGCAATCCATAGTTCTTGCAGGAGGATTTTGGCAGATATCGTGACTGGGGCTAACCAACCGCATGGATCGAAGAGCTGCGCGGTAAGTGAGAGAACCGATCGTTTCGTGTTTCTTGCGCGTGTTGGCGTGGTTGCGTTGAAGCAGAAGGAATCAGAGGCAGGTACCC
Source organism: Sussaba pulchella (assembly GCA_963971145.1). Classification (NCBI taxonomy): domain Eukaryota; kingdom Metazoa; phylum Arthropoda; class Insecta; order Hymenoptera; family Ichneumonidae; genus Sussaba; species Sussaba pulchella. Next base: position 5,537,419 of record OZ020170.1, read on the forward strand.
ATCCGATTCCGAGAACCTTGATACACTCCTTTGCGTCGAGAGCTCGTACTTTTGTCTGCTCAAGGTCAGACGTGGGTATGTCCTTGAGTAGCGTCGAATGACTTGCCATCCACTTTCGAAGAGAGAATCCTTCTCGTTCCAGTAGACGTTCGAGTTCAATGCGCAGAGAGCTTGCTGTTGTCTCATCGTTGGCTCCGAACAGTACATCATCGACGTAAAAGTTGTCTCGAACGATGTTCGCGGCGTTTGGAAATTCTCGAGCTTCGTCGTCAGCCAATTGCTTGAGCACTCGCATCGCGAGATACGGTGCGGCTGCAGTACCGTATGTTACGGTAGCGAGTTTATATGGGGTGATCGGAGCATCCGGCGTTGGTCGCCACAAAATTTGCTGATATCTTTGGTTCTCGGGATCGACGACTATTTGCCGGTACATCTTGGTGATGTCAGCAGACAGCGCGTATTGGTGTTGCCGCCACCGGAGGATTGTACCGGGCAAGTCCGACTGGAGCTTTGGTCCGGTCATAAGGTGGTCGTTCAGAGAGGTACCATTGGAGGTTTTGCTTGACGCATTGAACACTACCCTTAATCGCGTGGTGCTGCTGTCCTTGAAGACCGGGTGGTGCGGTAGGTATACCGCAGGTTTCGAATCGGGGTCGTCGAATGTAGCAGGTACCATATGTTGGAGGGTCAGGTATTCTGTCATAAAGTCGTGGTAGGGCTCTATAATTTCAGGATTGCGAATGAACTTACGAGAAAGTTTGGCGAGCCAATTCTCAGCCGTGTATTTCGAGGATCCGATCGCTATGGGAGTCGGTCCTTTGAAAGGCAATCTAACAATGTACCGTCCTCCTGGTAACCTTCGGTGTGTCGCGGCGAAATGACTCTCACACGCGATTTCCTCCTCGCTGAGAGGGGAGCAAGTCGGGACTTCTTCAACTTCCCAAAAACGACGTAACTCGTTTACGAGGTTCGAGTTTTCGGTAGCGAGATGCGCTGTTAACGTCGCGGTATAGTTAGGGTTGCCGCTCGTAGTGGGTCCGGATAAGATCCAGCCAAACGCGGTGTTTTGTGCGACGGGTGACCCTACTGGTCCCCGTTTTACTCCGTCGCGGAGTATGGTCGCGTAAATATCGGCTCCTAAAATCATCTGAATCGCGTCGCCGCTGCTGGGCTCAGGATCAGCCAACTCGAGGCCTTCTAGGTGTCTCCAAGTCGTCAAGCATTGCGATCGTGGAGGCACGTAGGAGGTTAATTTTTGGAACACTATCGCGTTGCAGTGGATTTGTTCATTACCGGTACCATTGCCTGAAGTTAAAGTAAGCTGTACTATCGCGCGGCCAGTTCCTGCGTCAGTGCCGCCTATCCCAGTCACTGGAGCACGAACCTTGATACGGTGTGCTTTTACTGTTTGAACGACCGTTTCAGTGATAAAGGACGACTGGGAGCCTTGGTCCAGCAGCGCTCTTACTTTTGTACTGCGTCCCTTGGACGTTAAAACGTTTATCCAGGCGGTCGCGAGCATCACTGCAGCAGGAGCTATGTTACTTTCGTTTGCTTGCACGTGTGAACTAACGTGCTGACTTGTGCTTGGTTGCGTTTCAAAGCTAGCTGGAGAAGCTGCTTGTTGAGGGGTGGAGGTGTGTACTAGTGTACTCGTGTTCGCAGTACCTCCAGGAGAAAACGACAGCTTCTCACTTTTCCCTTTCTTTTGCGAAGTTTGATAGTGGAGTAGCGTATGGTGCTTCTGCTTGCAGTGATAGCACACGACTTTGCTGTGGCAATGTTTTGGTAAGTGACCCGGAGCTAAACAGTTTGTGCATACTTTGCTATCCCGGACTATTTTTTGTCGCTGTTCGACGGATTTGGAGCGAAATTGTTCGCATTTGTGGAGTGGATGCGCTTCATCGCACTCGCATAATTTCGTCGCAGTGGATAAGTGGGATTGAGTCGAATTTCCGTCACCTTTCGGTTTATTGGGTTTTTTATTTATTTTTGGAAGAATTGATTCGAGAGCTCGAATCCGATATTCGAGGAACGCGTGTATTTCTTTATACGTCGGGTACGTGGTTTTTTCACCAATCCTCATTTCCCACTCACGACGTGAGGTGGGGTCTAATTTTCTTACGGTCATGAACGTGATTATATCATCCCAATTTTCCACTGGCCGATGTAGATTCCCTAGAGCGCTGATAGCTTCATAGGTTTGATCTCGTAATAGTTTGAGATCTTTGACGTTTTCTGTAGTGACAGCGCTAACGTCGAATAATTTTGTGAGGTACGAGTCGATAATGTGTCTCGAATTTTCGTAACGATCTTGGAGTTTATCCCACGCGAGATGAAAGTTAGTTTCAGAGATTGAAATTGTTTTTAGGAGGGAACTCGCTTCGCCACTCACTCCCATTTTTAAATAGTGTAACTTTTGTACATTAGGAATCGTTTCATTATTAATTACCAATGATTGAAACATATCTCGAAAGGGGACCCAATCGGTATATGAACCGGAGAATTTTGGGATGTCGATTCGCGGTAAAGGAGTGTAGCTGCCGCGAGTTCCGTCCGAAAGAGTGCAGTTACCTATTGCAGTCGAGTTCGCGTTAGCTTGAGGGGTGCACGCAGATACCTGGGTAGTTATAAAGTCGCTAACCTCGTAATAGATGTTTTCTGCGCTAAGATACTGGCCTTCTTTGAAGTATGGAAGCGTTTTTCGTTGCTCTGCGCTGGCTGCCGAGTATATTTGACGATCAAGAGCTTTACACTCCGATCGTATGTTGTTGAGAGCGACGAGGCGGCCTTGAAGCAGGGCAGGTGTGAAATTGTTTTTCCCGACCTTCTTGAGATTGATAAGAAGACGGGACATTGACTCGATTGATGATGCTTGCTCATAGAGCAGACTGTCGAGATCCGTCATGGTAGTTGTTGATCTAGATCCGACTGCGTGGATACTAGCTTTAAATCGTATTGAATTTACGATTTACTCGATGCGAGGTCCCTTGGTATGGGTACCTGCTGTGTTCTAATCGTGACGAATCACGCACTTTATTTCCCGAGTTAACGTCGGTACTTTACGTGTTATTATAGTTCGCGTGGAACTGAGTTTATTCGATCGAAATCGAAGGGAGATTTACGATTTACGTACGTTTGAAAATGTTTACGGTCCTAGAAATAATGTTTATATCGTAGGATTACGCTTCGTAGCACTTGTCGTCTCGAAGTGAATTTTACCGCGAACTATTGCCGTATTTATGTTTAATTTTCGAAATAACAGTCGAAACAGTACGTCCATACGTTAACGTAGACTTCGTATGGATTGTGATAGTTGGTCACGGTCGATTTGACTGAGTAACTCACTGGGTTTTTGCTGTATTTACCGGTTGTTTAAAACGCTGGTAAGCGTTGCGATGTTTTCACTCGTTGGAAATTCAATGGTTTATTTGACTATTTATTTACTGGTGCCACGAGAAGGGCGAACGAAATTCTTCAACAAAACTGTCATGTAACGAGTAATGGATTTCGAACTGCGCTGTCTCGGTGAGTCGCGAAATAAATAGTATTATAATATAACTGGAATTAACTGTGCAGAGTTGGAATCCACAGGAGTTCCAAGAAATTGGTAACGCGCGAAGTCTGTTGTTCGTCGCGTTGCCTGTACACTATGCGCGAGGTCACCGATCGAGCGAAGAGTTTTCGCGTTACGCTCGGAGAGAAGCTCGGTGCGCGTGTACCGGCCCTTTCTGCTGTGGAAAGGATGGTGTGAGTAACGAAGCACGCGTGCACGGTACTCGTAACGATAGGTACAACGTGACGAATTTCGTGATTTTACTCACTTAAAATAATGCACTATACTTGCGTAGTAAACGATGAATTGATGCTCCAGAGTGTCTGTATTCCTTTTTCCACGTTAAAGTCCCGTGGAGTGGCTTGATTGCTGTTGAATCGTTCACAGAAACAGTTTTGCTGAACAATGAGTGTTTTCACACGCGATCACATGCACGAATGATGTGTTTTTTTTTGCGAGTATCACCGAATAATCCGGCTCGAAGGACCAAAAAATGTGCACGCCTTCGCATACGACGCACAATTACCACAGTAGGAAGATACCACTACACCGAAGGGTTTTAGCGATGAGCGGTTCCAGGAGACTGTCCTGGGCGAAGTAGTTTTCGGATCGTTCGACGATGGAAATATAACACACACTGTGCAGGAATTATGTTAGATACACACTTTATTCAACACACTTGTTACAGAAAATCCGAAGGTAGCATAGGTGTACCGTCGATCGAATCGTTTGACGGAGAGTTTTATAGACAGAGCAGAGTACGTTCGATCGTTGGAATCGCGAGTCGTAAGGTCCCGATTACTATGTACGCGTAGTAGTGCGTGGATAACTGCTCGTATTGTACTGGTCTCGTTTATCATAAAATTTGCGCAGACAACGAGTTCTAGCCCTAGGCTTCAGTGGGGGAGCGAGCCACCGAGCGGGCTCTCTCTTCCACTCTCTCTCTCCGCACAGGTACCGGTTGTATCTGTTTCTCGATTATAACTATTTATTTATTGACTAGGTACCTCTAGCGCTGTGGCGTGAACAAATATCAATTTATTTTATTTAGACATGGTTCTTGCATTTCCTCCAACCTGAACCTGGGTGAAAAAGGCAGAGCGATATTTTTAAAATCGATGAATTTTTTTGCATGTATTCTCTGCTCGAAAAAATCAATATTTCATATTAATTTAGAGTGGGATCTTTTTTGCTTTTATTTAAAAAAATTTTTTTTTTTTGGAACTATGAAAATTCCGACAAACATTAAGATTAATAATTTTAGTTTTTTTTCAAAAATCGATAAAAAATAAATCATTCTTATGAAAAAATCGATATCTCGATTTTTGCGGCTTGAATATCGATTTATTTTATTTGGACTCGTTTTTTGCATTTCCTTCAGTCTTTGAATTTTTTGAAGCCCCTTAGATACATCCTATCCTCTTACTGCACCTCCCTAACGTTCATATTACATTTTTTTAGGGACCTGGGGTTAGTTGCAAAATTATGGAACGAAAAAAAGGATGCTAAAAACAAAATTTTCATACAAACCCGGGTGAAAAAGGCAGAGCGATATTTTTAAAATCGATGAATTTTTTCTCATGTATTCTGTGCTTAAAAAAATCAATATTCTATATAAATTTAGAATGGGATCTGTTTTGCTTATATTTTATTTTTGATTATTAATTTTTGAAAACTATGAAAATTTTGACAAACTTAAAAAACGGAAATTTTAGTTTTTTTTTAGAAAATCAATTAAAAATAAATCATTCTTATGAAAAAATCGATATCTTGATTTTTCGACTTGAATATCGACTTTTAATAATTCATTCACTTTTTGTTTTCTTTTTCGTTAGTTGGAGTCTCACGAGGCTTTTGATTGGGAGTATACACAAGTTATATTAAGCACAGAATACATGAAAAAAAAATTCATCGATTTTAAAAATATCGCTCTGCCTTTTTCACCCGGGTTTGTATGAAAATTTTGTTTTTAGCATCCTTTTTTTCGTTCCATAATTTTGCAAATAACCCCAGGTCCCTAAAAAAATGTAATATGAACGTTAGGGAGGTGCAGTAAGAGGATAGGATGTATCTAAGAGGCTTCAAAAAATTCAAAGACTGGAGGAAATGCAAAAAACAAGTCCAAATAAAATAAATCGATATTTAAGCCGAAAAAATCAAGATATCGATTTTTTCATAAGAATGATTTATTTTTTATCGATTTTTGAAAAAAAACTAAAATTATTAATCTTAATGTTTGTCGGAATTTTCATAGTTCCGAAAAAAAAAAAATTTTTTTTAAATAAAAGCAAAAAAGATCCCACTCTAAATTCATATGAAATATTGATTTTTTCGAGCAGAGAATGAATGCAAAAAAATTCATCGATTTTAAAAATATCGCTCTGCCTTTTTCACCCAGGTTCAGGTTGGAGGAAATGCAAGAACCATGTCTAAATAAAATAAATTGATATTAAAGCCGAAAGAATTAAGATATCGAATTTTTCACAGGAATGATTTATTTTTTATTGATTTAAAAGCAAAAACCAAAATTATTATTATCAATGTTTGTCGGAATTTTCCTAGTTTCGAAAAATAAAAATTAAAAAATCAAATATAAGCAAAAAAGATCCCGTGCTGAGTATATATAGAAACTTGATTTTTTCGAGCACAGAATACATGAAAAAAAATTCATCGATTTTAAAAATATCGCTCAGTCTGATTTCTCTTATTTTCCATTCTTTTAATTTTTCTAAGGGGGAGGGGCCGGTGGGAAAATTTCCAAAAAAATCAAGAGATGTTTTTGGGTTACCCCAAACTGAATAAAAAATTGCCAACCATTTCTGAAGGGGTGAGGGTTTTGACCCGTTCGAATTAAGCGGGCTTTCCCCATATGTATATAGTAGGGTGGGTAAAAAAAAAATTTTTTTTTTTTTGAATGTCACTCAACGAAAACTAGTTCCTAGGTAGCTCTACAAAGTACTTACCAAGTATAAGCTCTTAATATTAACCCTAGATTGGGTAACTGGGGTCTTGCGGGGCCCCACTCGACATTCAAACTACGCCCTCAGCTCAGCCAGATTCCTAATCGGTCTGGGACCTTAGCCATAATTGACTTCGATTGTCCGACTGTCGCTTTCGGTCGGTGAGCAACGAAATTAGTGCTTTGGGTGTACTGTGAACAATAAAGAAGACCGGATGGGGTCTCTTAAGACCCCAGTTACCCAATAACGTCAGAGAATTTTTTTGGTAAAAGTGTTTTTTCGTGAAATAATTTTATTTGAACGTTTCGAACGTGAATTTTGCAGTTCGAATGTAAAAACATATTTCGTTTAAAAAAATTTTTGACCTTTTTTTTTTTTTTTTTGTAACACAAATCACGATAAAAAGTTTTTTTTAACAATGGCAAACAATTCGATCCGATGACTTTTCATGCATCATCAAAAACATGAAAGTTGAACCAATATCCAGTAAGAGATTTGTTCCTCACATTAGACGTATAATGTAATTTTCGTATAATTTAACATATTTTCAAACATTTATAATAAATTTTAATCGAAGTAATCAACTATACTAGTAATTTTTAATGATATTTGTCAGTCGTCAGATTCTTGTAATTTCCTCTTTTTCATACGTTTGAATAATTATATTTTTTTTTTTTAAAGAAAATTCGGTCAGATACTTTTAAAGTGTGACTATTTATCTCTTAAATTCCGTTGGAATTTTTAAGATCGCTAGCATTGTTGGAATACTACAGTAAGTTCTATGAAAAAAGTCGAATTCGCGTAATTTTTAGGTTTTTTTTCGGTTAAGACAACTTCGTCCATATGTTTCCGAAGTTAACAACAAATGATTGGTACCATCGCCTTCCTTATTAGAAAACGAAGAGATTGCACTGTTTAAAAGTTGTCCTAGCCGAATTTGAGCCATCATCCCACGCGACTCAAGTCTCGGGTCTTAAAAGACCCTAGTTACCCAATGACGTATGAGCCAGCTATGTTACCCAATCTAGGGTTAATGGGAAGAACTGGCTCATCGTCGTTTTTCATTTTCCATTAAGTCTCATATAAAAATGGTCATATCTTATCACCAATAGATTGTTAAACTAGTTTCATGATGAATATTTATAGGAAATGGAACGCTCTACAAAAACAGTCTGTTATACTTTTTTCATAAATCGAACCATTAAAAAGATATTCAAGGTCAAAGATTGAAGAATTTATGAAAAAAATACCTTTTTGTTTTGAATTTTGTAGCTTACTGAAAAATAATTATTGTCAAATGGGTACCAATTATTTCTGTAGGAAATTGAACGTTCTACAAAAAAGGTCTCTTGTGGTCAATCGATTACTCTAACCATTCAGAAGATATTCGCATTAGAATTCCAATGCTTACTGATTTTAATAGTTTTTTAATAAATATTTTTTATTTATCCATTTAATTTATGAATTTTCTACAATATTCATAGAACTTTAAGTTTATTTTGATAAAATGAGAGTTTTTAATTCTTTAACGATATTTTTTTAAATAATTTTACTCTTATCACAATTGAGTATCGTAATTTAATATTTTTCAACGGGTTTATTTAAAATGTAACTCAAATTTCTTTTTTCCACAAAATTTATAATACACTGTCCCCGTTATTGTTGCCGCGTAACCGAACCCATTATGCGGCGCTAGTACCCCTACAGCACGAAAGATTCCAGGAACGTTGTAGCTACATCGCATGGCAAGATTGCAATGTTGCTCGAAATATTCCCAGAACATTACTAAAATGTCTCTATGTCCGCGCTTCAGAACATTACAGCAATGTTGCACAACGATGCAGAAATATTACTTGCAGCGTTATCGCGATATACCAGCAGCATTGTGTTAAAGTTGTAGCAAGTTATCGCCAGTTACTTGCTACGTTGATGCAATGCTGCACAGCATTGATCCAATATTCCAGCGACGTCGTACAAGCTTCCAAAAGTTGATCATATTAAAAAAAGGGATGATTATAGTCTGCCTCGGAACAGTCTTCCCCGGAACAGTCTGCATCGGTATTGTTGGGCAGACTAGTCTGACGTGTTTCAAGTCTGCCTAACGATGCCGAGGCAGACTGTTCCGACGAAGACTGTTCCGAGGCAGACTGTAGCCATCCTTTGAAATTATGATATGTCAAAGGATTTAACAAGGGCAATTGATTAAAAATATATATATATATTTATTTTTCATAATAAACGCGTAACAAAGTTTTATTCAGCGGCATCGTCGGTAGCATCTGAGTAGTTATCGACGTTATCCTTATCATTACGTTGTAATTCTCGGCTTTGTTGACGGATGCGGCGTGTTTTGGGTTGCGCAAACCATTTCGATGTAACGTTTTTTATACTTGCGTCTGTGCAGTGGGGTGCACACATGATATGTGCGGCTTCTGAAATGATATAAAATAAAAAATGTTATACGATCACGGAAAAATTGTAGCAAACGATTATCTTATGAAACGAAATTACTAACTTATTATTAGTTTGGCCGTCCGCGATAACTTGAAGGCTTTTTCTTCTTTCGTCCGTCCCAGCTGAAGAGTTCGGCAGCGGGTCCGTCCACAACTTTTTCATCGCGGACTAATGAAACATTTTTTCATTATACCATAGAGTATTTATTCTTTATTTATTTTATTTAGATTGCCTCAAACTTACCTGTCTTTCCAAAGATCCGTTTTACATTCAGTTTTATCCAATGATCGGGCTCATTTGTGGGTTGCAGTTGACGATGGATAGCTCTATCAATTGACCATTTTGAGGTTAGGAACTTCGGCCACCAGCTTTTCCCCGCATCTTCATCGAGCCACAGGGTCGGAACAATTTGTAAACCATCGTCGGATTCGACGATGGCAAACTTCTTCTCCGTTGGCATTCCGTTTCAGAGATACAACACGTTAATTCCATTTTTTTCGAACCACTTCACACGCCAAACGTATTGCGCACGATCGTTGAACGGGCATGAACAGGCAGTGAAGGGGAGAGCGGAGGAGAGTTGCCAGGAGAGGAGTGATGGACAAAGAAGATGGACGCAGTCTTGCCAGATTGCGCGATTTTATCGCGCACGTGGGCGTGTCCGTTACCCTTTCCAGCTATATTTTCTGCCGGGCTCCTGACGAATCACTGGCTCCGGCTATGAAGCAAGCTACCCAAAACCGCCGCAACCGATAGCGTCGCTCTCACCATCCGCTTGTCGACCGTCCTAACCTACTCCGCTTGCGCGCTAATATTCAAAATATGTATTCGAGCCTCGGACTCGGACACTTTGCTCGGATTCCAAGCAAAATCAACAAGCTATCACTGCAAAATCATAATGGCTCGATGATGCACAGGGAAATTGTAATTTTGGGGAAAATTTTTTACTCGTGTTTAATACTGTTACCAGACTGGGAACTTCCCGCATGTGGGAGCTGTACTATCCCTTTAAAAACGAGTGCAGCATGTTTCTCCAACCGCGTCCGACCCATCGACATATAGATATGGACCGATAACACTGCAAGGTAAACTGAAATCGTAATAGAAAGAGAAGAGACTAGGTTATTTCTCTTTCTCTCTTTTCCGTGAAAGAGAGAGTGAGAGAGGGATAAACCCACCTAGTCTGTTCTCTTTCTATTACGATTTCACTTTTTCTTGCAGTGTTATTGGTCCATATCTATATGTCGATGGTCCGACCAATCAGCGGATCGGCCTTACGTTTATTTGCAAACGTCTGCAACACATATGGTATGATCATACTAGGAACGATATTTACATTTAACTGCTATTGCTAAGTACTTAGATTCATTATTAATAGATGTGCCAATTACATTCCATTTTGGCGCCGCGTACGTTGGGAAAGCCGACGAGACTTAGCCGAGTCGACAGATCTTGTTCGCATGCACATGTTGAATGTTGGCGCGCAACGGAGCAAGTCAGTGAAGAAACTACACGGAAGTCGATAGGCAGCGCGTCGAGTAATGCTATTGACTCGATGCGTCTGGAGGCGGCGTTACCAAGCTGCCTCTCCTCAAGCGCCTTTCGAAAAAGGCGTGGTGGGGGACTCTCCAAAACGTCCCTTCCCCTCAATCTGGCAACACTGGATGGACGACGCTGGCAATTCAGCCGCGGCCAATCGCGTTATTCGACGACCCAACCTCTCTTTCCGTCGCGGGGGTGAATACGAATGTAGCATCCGCATAACGAAATTACGGATTACACCTCTGAATTATGTTTTTCCAAAAAATTTGACAATTAATCGACACGACATAATGAAACCCTAGTGCTATTTTCAACTAAGCTAATAATGAAAGCATACACAATGAAATAGAAGTAAGGATCTCGTTGTTTGACATTAATTGAACATTAATCTCGACAGTTTTTTCATTCATATCCTATTCGTGTTCTGCCACGCAGACGGGGCAACATGGCCCACAAACCCCCATGGCCTATATCTCAGGTAAAAAAAAATGTGCAAATTGAAACGCTCAACAAAAGCGACATTTTTCGACATACTACTACGACATTAATTGGCATGAGAAGCAATAAAATTAAATATTTTGAATTCTAAGTCTATGTGATATCATTTTACCTGGATTGATCGTAATCAGCGCACGTTATACAGGGTGTTCCATTTTTATTTATACTTTCGGTTTTTATGAAAAATAAAGGTCCAATTGAAATATAATTCGAGTGAAGCTTATAGGATTTGGAGGGGGACATCCGAAAACAAAAAAAAATTGTTGAAAATTCTAAAATTGTGGCACTATGGTGCACAACGTGTGTTTTTGAAATAGAAACCATACTTTGAAAAAAATGTCGCTACAACGCTGTTGCAATGTTGCAGTGCAATATTACAATATTTGAAATTAGAAATGTCGATGCAGCGTTGATGGAATATTTTACTGCAACTGCAATCTAAAAACATCGCTGCAATGCTGATGCAATCATTTGTGCTGTAGGGGTAGTCACTCGGAACGATGCAGGCTATGAAACCACAGGTGGCGCTAGTATGACAAATAATAAATAAGAGAACTACCAACGTTTAAAACTAAATTTTCAAACTCCCCAGAAAAAAATATTTAATTACAAATTTTGTGGAAAAACGAAATTTGAGTTACATTTTAAATAAACCCGTTGAAAAATATTAAATTACGATACTCAATTGTGATAAGAGTAAAATTATAAAAAGAAAATATCGTTAAAGAATTGAAAACTGTCATTCTATCAAAATAAACTCAAATTTTCATGAATATTGTAGAAAATTCATAAATTAAATGGATAAATAAAAAATATTCATTAAAAAACTATTAAAATCAGTAAGCATTGGAATTCTAATGCGAATATCTTCTGAATGGTTAGAGTAATCGATTGACCACAACAGACCTTTTTTGTAGAACGTTCAATTTCCTACAGAAATAATTGGTACCCATTTGACAATAATTATTTTTCAGTAAGCTACAAAATTCAAAACAAAAAGGTATTTTTTTCATAAATTCTTCAATCCTTTTTATTTTATTATTATTATTATTATTATAATTTGACCTTGAATATCTTTTTAATGGTTCGATGAATGAAAAAAGTATAGGAGACCATTTTTGTAGAGCGTTCAATTTCCTATAAATATTCATGATGAAACTAGTTTAACAATCTATTGGTGATAAGATATGACCATTTTTATATGAGACTAAATTGAAAATGGAAAACGACGATGAGTCAGTTCTTTCCATTAATATTAAGAGCTTATACTTGGTGAGTATTTTGTAGAGGTACCTAGGAACTAGTTTTCGTGAGTGACATTCAAAAAAAAAAAAAAGTTTTTTTTTTACCCGCCCTAATATATTGTAACGAGACGGGATTTCTCGTTACTCTTCTTTTTCGCTCTCTCTATACCACTTCTCCAAGTATTTTCATCCCCTCTACTTTACCGCGTCGATGACGAAATATCGTACGATCCTGCCACCTCTCTCACGATACTGACGTAATGTCGTACGATATTTCCACCTCTTCAGGTATTTTCATCCCCTCTACCCTACCGCGTCGATGACGAAACATCGTATGATCCTGCCACCTCTCTCACGGTACTGACGTAATATCGTATGATATTACCACCTCTCCAGGTATTTTCATCCCCACCGCTACGGGAACTTATATAACATCGTACGATGTTTCCACCTCTCCAGGTATTTTCATCCCTACCATGAAAAGATGATGAAACATCACGCTACATTTCCATCTCTCCCCGGATTTCAAACCCTATAAAAACGTCGAGCGCGAGCAATTCGGGGTCGTACACTTCAGCAACTGCAAATGGTTGTTCGTATCTCCAATATCGGCCTTAGGCCCTCTTAGCTAGTAGATAGGGACCTCGGACTGATCGTTGGCCTCAAGCATTGCGCTCGAAAGTTCGCGACAGCTCCGAGAGAATCCGTGAGCGCTGGCCCCGATTATTGCAATCGGACGTTCAGCTGCTTCTTTAGCGACAATTGAGAAAGGGTTGAGGATCGATCGTAATCTCGACGGCGCCAGGGCCAACGTGGCAGAAGTGTTTGTCTTCTTAAGACAAGTCAACTCAACACGTTGTCCAGGTTTTGTTCGAGTGCCCGTGACTGATACTTCCTGGAAACAATTGGTCGTCCCCCCCATCGCTCAGGGAATTAGGGAATAGAAGCTCGTCTAACTAATCTGCGATGCATTCACAGTAAATCGGGTCATACCGCGATCAGTTAGAAACCCCAGTCGATACTCTGTTGCGTTAAACGCCGACTGGAAGGGGTAAACGCGTTAATACCAAGCGTAGCAAGGAGGCAATAGGAAAATCGTGCGTACCATAGGCAGGGAGGCGCGTATACCGTAAAATAGAATAAAAAATTAAATCATAGTTTCCACGACGACGCTCGAGCTACGACGTCGGACGAATTTCAAATCTTCTCGGAAAATTATAATCGAACGAACTCGTTCAAACTCCGGTCCTTCTGACCGCTTCAAGCGCGTAGAAGCTTTTCGCGCGAACTTAATAAAAAAATAAAATAATCCAAACTCAAAGATCCTAACCTCACGGCCGGTGATGAAGGATCTGTACGTTCGATAAAAGTGGCACACATGAACGATTACACATAATCTGAGGCTGTCCCGAAAACCCACGTAAAATCCTTATTATTATCGAGTCCAGAACACGAACTCTCCTCGACTAAATCCAAGTATCTATCCCGATACACCACCTTCGGGATCATTTCGAGAAGAGACGGAGGAAAACCGTCTCCGGGAAATCCCGAAACGTTTTAATATATATTGTAACGTGGTGCTTTTCGAGGCACCCCGTTACTGCGCTTTAGCGCTTTCAAACCCCCGCTGTCAACTGTCCACCGCCGACCCTCCCTTCGGCAGCCTTAGAAATATTAAAGAAATTTATTCAGAACCGATTATCAGTTAGAGTTGTCGTTATATTTTGGCGTAAATTTTTGTATTCCACGCGCACCCGATCTGAGTCCTCGCCTACATCGGAGATTCGAGAGGTTCGTTCCACAGCCGCTGTCTTACGTCGTTCCTTTCTCCCGTCAAGGAACGACATAGCCCCCCGGAAGTGAGGCGACCGGGATCGGTGTGAAGAATGCCTTACCGTCTGATGGAGGGAATGCCATCAGCGGTCGGATCCAAGGACGGAGCATTCCCCCGCCCTGAAGATCCGGACCTTGAGCAAGGAGCTGCGGTGGGCCAAAATTGAGGGTCCACGCATCTGCCTCGTGCCACCCGGGTACCGGGGCTTGCCGTAAGGCCCGTTGCCCGGTTCGGATGGGAGGATTAAATATCTCGGAGCCGCCCCTGCTACCCTCCGCTCCACCGACCATCGGGTGGAGTCCCGAGGACAGGATGCTGTCGTCTCTCCGCTGCTGTATCGCGGGGACGCAGCATGGGCCGGGTGTCGAACACCGCAGGCGGAGGCGAGATCTTATTGTTGTCGACAAGCACCTGAGGGGCATTTACCACGCTGTCGCCCAGCTGCGGGATCCATAGTCGTCCGTCGATAAGGACGAGATCGGGATCCCGAGCAAACCAGCGTTGTCGACATTTACCTTATGAAGCGGTGGCGGATTCGTGGAGCGAGCCAACGTTCAGCGTCGCCGAGAGAGCGAGCACGTCTCGGCCGAGCCAGCGACTTGGGGTGGGGATCACTCGGACGAGGCCCCGCACGGCGAGCCTCGAGTCGCTCTCTTCTCGTCCAGCTTTCGTCGGTGGTGGACCACCACAGCGAACTACCACATCATACCTCCCGAAAAGGAAGCGGACATCAGCGAGACCAGGTCCGGTGTGTCGTGAGTAAAGTAGTCCGTGCTTACGCCAAGCAAATCGATTCAGAGTTGAAGTTAGCTATCATTCGTACCAAAGTGTAAAAATCCTCGGAGTAAATACTTCGTCGACTATCATTCCGGGTTGTCGCATACCGGATCCGGCCTCGTGGCCGGCCGGCTACCACGTTGTCGACCAGACCGCTCATTTTGAGTTGGTACGGGCTATCATTCAGCTTACTTAAAATCAGTTATCATACGCTTTATCGCGTGCTGTCGAAGGTGAGTGTGCGGACGAGAAGGGCCCACTCCAGAGCGAAAGTTAGGTTAGCTGTTGCGTGTGCGATGAGTAGAGAGAATGGTTAGATCAATTAATAGTGAGTTAGATAGGGCTGTAATGAAGACTTGATGAGAGAAATTAGTCAGTTATTGAAGTAGAGTGTGGTATGAAGTTTATACGGTGATTTTTGTTGGTTAGAGTGAATGAACGGAGTGTGAATAGGGTAAGGTTGTAAAGTGTGCTGTAATTTTGCCGATCAGTTTTGTGAAGGAAATCGAGTCAGTAAACGGTTGTCTTTTCGTTTTTGGTATGTCATATTGTCCGCTCAAGATATTGTACAGATTTGTCACACTGTCGGCATTGAATGTGAATTGTACCACGAACGACCGGAGTTTCACGAACATTGCTGTCTTTGGTCTTTGGCCGGGCGAAGCCCGTGCCCGTTAAAATTTATTGTAATTCGGTCGCTCGAAAAATTCTGATACACGCGGTCGGACGATTATCCGACCGCGAAATAAATTAATTTCTATCATTTTGCTGTTGTCGTTATTATTTGGACCGTATCGGCCTACGCCCCTCTACCCGTGTAGGGCTGAGCTACCGTTAAGCCGCATCGCTCCGCGCTGTCGCAAAAATTTAGTCGGCCCCGGTTCACCCCGGGGAATAATTTCAGGGCCGTCTTGTGGCGGCTGGCGCCCAACCGCGCAGCGCAGGAGCGGCGAAGGTACCCGGCAAAAACCGGTGTTACAAATGGCGCCCAACGTGGGGCCCACGGTCATTTAGTTAATTATTGAGCAGCTATCGAAACAGAGTAACGTGAGATATCGGGAGACATAAAATTAATATTTAAAATTATTGTGGGTTAACGAATCAGTTGTTGGTCGTTCGTTCGTGGTTAAGTTTCGGTTTAGGAGTGAATCGTAGAATTAGTTCGGTGGGCATTCGTCTGTGTTTGAAGGGAAAAAAAAAAAAAAAAAAAAAAAAATTATTAGTATTGGGTACGAGCGAAAGCGAGTGGAAATAGTCGCGAACGTAGTAGACGCACGAAAATCGGAGAATTGGGATAGCGGAGCAGCGAAGAGTGCTTAAGTGGGAGAACTTCTTAACCCCACCTAGCCTATCGGTTACGCGAGCCAGCGGGCCCGCGTAGCGCGAGCCCCAGTGACCCGCGAGCTATCAGGGTGTGCAGAGTGCGAAAAGTGAAAAGAAAAATAGTACATCGGCCGGAAAATACCACGAAAGAGCGCTGTCGAGTCGACCAAGAACGGTCGGGGTCCAGGAAGTTGTCATTCCTACGAGCTATCATACCCTGCAAGAATCCGAACAATACCTTCGGGTAGTCGACGTGTGGAGACAGTAGGGCACGATCGACGGGTAAGCTTGTGAATCCGGCAACCCATATTCGCGTTGTCGTTGTCATACTACGCGTGATCGTTCCGGGAATAGTAACGACCACCAGCCTCTTAGTTGTTGTCATACCGCGTAAATACGTCCGGGGAAAATAATAATTACCATTGTCTTAGTCGCTGTCATACCGTCGCGTACGATTCCGGGAACAATACCCGGTCCCCGTCGTCGTAGCTGCCATACCGCGGATACGGGATCGACGATTTATTTAATCGAAATAACGCGAGCCGAAATTCATTGCGATAGAGCGTCAATAGGGCTCACAACAACAGCCAAGGAGACTCGGGTTCGAGCCGTGTTGTGATCGGCAGAATACGAACGGGCTAAGCCGCGAGTAAACATCGTCGACCGTAGATTCGCCACGGCTATCGGGCAATAGACGACAAGCACGCAAGCGGGATCGCGGCGTAGATGATCCGAGGCCACCCGAGCTGTCGAAGAAAATTTCCACGGTAACACGTTAGAGCGCGTCGGTAATACGCGCTAGGGAGATGTCGGCGACCAATACAAATGAACCCGCGTGGGTATACTCCCTCGATCGTAGTGGTTTGTTACGCGAAATAAATAAGCGGGAGCTGTCAGAGGTAGGGACGACACCCACCTTACGGCAACGTTTAATAACGTATTTAGAAATCTTACGGGACGCGTCGCTCGGTCGGGGTACGATGGAGACCTCACACCCGACAGGACAGTCGTTGGCCGGCGGGGTGGGAGACCCACCGGAGCCGACTGGGCCAGAAGGGGGGGACTCAGAGTCCCACTCCCCACCGTTATCTCTCGCGCGACCCGGCGCAGGGGTAGCTGCAGCCATCGGTTCGGCGTTCGACCAGCCACACGCGTACGCCCCACCCACGAATCCGTTCGCAGGGTTCGAACCAGGCATCGCGTCATCCACTCACGCGCCCCGCGTACCGCCGTTCGAAGTTGTCAACCCCCACCACTCTCCATCCCCGCTGTCACCTAGTACCGCGACCGCTGTCTACAACACCATTCGGAAATGGAACTTAAAATTCGCGGGCGCCCCGGGGGAGGACGCCGAAGCGTTCCTCGTCCGCGTCGCAGAAGGCCGCGAGCTCCTTCCCGTCGACGACATTGCTATCATCAAGTGTTTACCGTTTTTCCTTACCGGTATCGCGTTACAGTGGTTCCGCCTCGAACGACACCACTGGCACTCGTGGGACGAATTTAAATCCGCGTGGAGATCGCGTTTTGTGGACCCGGATTTCCAGTTCGCACTACGGGACGAAATTTTGCGCCGCACCCAAGGTGAGAGCGAACGCGTGGCCGATTATATCACCTGCATACGTGCGTTAGTTAACCGGTTAGACCCCCCGTGGTCCTCCGACGAACAAGTCCATCACGCGTACCGGAATATGTTACCGAAGTTACAGATTGCAGTACCTCGGGCTCACGCTGTCGATTTTTACGCCCTCGAGCACCACGCGGTGCGGGCCGAAAAGAACTATCAGGCCGCGGCGACCTATCGCGCCCCACCAACTGCCGAAGAGTCGTTATTCCCCGATTCGGCGTACCATCCCCTGCGTAAATCTCACGCGTACAGTACCGGGGAGACCACACGTTACCGCAGTGGACCATATACACCGGAATAACACCCAATAACCCACTGGTTAGGTCGCGCTAGTTGTCATCGTAAAGGAGGGGGAAAGCTCGAGCTGTCACGCTGTCTCAACTCCGTGTCAATACGCGTCGAAACAAGGTAGAGTCAGGAGAGTAGAGAATAAAAGAAAGTAGGGAAACGATGTCCACCGAAAAGATTTAGTTACGTCCGAAATCCTAGGAAGCGCCAGCAATAGAGGTAAAATTGAATACCCACTCAGAGTGGTTAAAGGGTGTGAATCAGAAAAAGAGTGGAGCCGAAGCACGCTGTCACACCGCCTTCACCAGCAGCCGCACGTAAGTCACCAGCTTTGGGGTAAGTCTTGAAACTTATTCCATAAATAAAATGAATTTTTGAAAATAAAGTCACCTTGCGTTGAAAAAGTTACCGAATCGAATGGCTAAGTATCGGGCTGCGGGGGCAGCCGGGACTGGTCGTCCTTTTTGGGGGGGAGGTATTGTAACGTGGTGCTTTTCGAGGCACCCCGTTACTGCGCTTTAGCGCTTTCAAACCCCCGCTGTCAACTGTCCACCGCCGACCCTCCCTTCGGCAGCCTTAGAAATATTAAAGAAATTTATTCAGAACCGATTATCAGTTAGAGTTGTCGTTATATTTTGGCGTAAATTTTTGTATTCCACGCGCACCCGATCTGAGTCCTCGCCTACATCGGAGATTCGAGAGGTTCGTTCCACAGCCGCTGTCTTACGTCGTTCCTTTCTCCCGTCAAGGAACGACATAGCCCCCCGGAAGTGAGGCGACCGGGATCGGTGTGAAGAATGCCTTACCGTCTGATGGAGGGAATGCCATCAGCGGTCGGATCCAAGGACGGAGCATTCCCCCGCCCTGAAGATCCGGACCTTGAGCAAGGAGCTGCGGTGGGCCAAAATTGAGGGTCCACGCATCTGCCTCGTGCCACCCGGGTACCGGGGCTTGCCGTAAGGCCCGTTGCCCGGTTCGGATGGGAGGATTAAATATCTCGGAGCCGCCCCTGCTACCCTCCGCTCCACCGACCATCGGGTGGAGTCCCGAGGACAGGATGCTGTCGTCTCTCCGCTGCTGTATCGCGGGGACGCAGCATGGGCCGGGTGTCGAACACCGCAGGCGGAGGCGAGATCTTATTGTTGTCGACAAGCACCTGAGGGGCATTTACCACGCTGTCGCCCAGCTGCGGGATCCATAGTCGTCCGTCGATAAGGACGAGATCGGGATCCCGAGCAAACCAGCGTTGTCGACATTTACCTTATGAAGCGGTGGCGGATTCGTGGAGCGAGCCAACGTTCAGCGTCGCCGAGAGAGCGAGCACGTCTCGGCCGAGCCAGCGACTTGGGGTGGGGATCACTCGGACGAGGCCCCGCACGGCGAGCCTCGAGTCGCTCTCTTCTCGTCCAGCTTTCGTCGGTGGTGGACCACCACAGCGAACTACCACATCATACCTCCCGAAAAGGAAGCGGACATCAGCGAGACCAGGTCCGGTGTGTCGTGAGTAAAGTAGTCCGTGCTTACGCCAAGCAAATCGATTCAGAGTTGAAGTTAGCTATCATTCGTACCAAAGTGTAAAAATCCTCGGAGTAAATACTTCGTCGACTATCATTCCGGGTTGTCGCATACCGGATCCGGCCTCGTGGCCGGCCGGCTACCACGTTGTCGACCAGACCGCTCATTTTGAGTTGGTACGGGCTATCATTCAGCTTACTTAAAATCAGTTATCATACGCTTTATCGCGTGCTGTCGAAGGTGAGTGTGCGGACGAGAAGGGCCCACTCCAGAGCGAAAGTTAGGTTAGCTGTTGCGTGTGCGATGAGTAGAGAGAATGGTTAGATCAATTAATAGTGAGTTAGATAGGGCTGTAATGAAGACTTGATGAGAGAAATTAGTCAGTTATTGAAGTAGAGTGTGGTATGAAGTTTATACGGTGATTTTTGTTGGTTAGAGTGAATGAACGGAGTGTGAATAGGGTAAGGTTGTAAAGTGTGCTGTAATTTTGCCGATCAGTTTTGTGAAGGAAATCGAGTCAGTAAACGGTTGTCTTTTCGTTTTTGGTATGTCATATTGTCCGCTCAAGATATTGTACAGATTTGTCACACTGTCGGCATTGAATGTGAATTGTACCACGAACGACCGGAGTTTCACGAACATTGCTGTCTTTGGTCTTTGGCCGGGCGAAGCCCGTGCCCGTTAAAATTTATTGTAATTCGGTCGCTCGAAAAATTCTGATACACGCGGTCGGACGATTATCCGACCGCGAAATAAATTAATTTCTATCATTTTGCTGTTGTCGTTATTATTTGGACCGTATCGGCCTACGCCCCTCTACCCGTGTAGGGCTGAGCTACCGTTAAGCCGCATCGCTCCGCGCTGTCGCAAAAATTTAGTCGGCCCCGGTTCACCCCGGGGAATAATTTCAGGGCCGTCTTGTGGCGGCTGGCGCCCAACCGCGCAGCGCAGGAGCGGCGAAGGTACCCGGCAAAAACCGGTGTTACAATATAATACCCAGTGCGAGGAACTAAATTATTCGAGCTCACTTTTTATCGAACGGACAGTGCATCACAGCTTGAAAACCACGTATGTGAGTTATTCAGCTGTAACAGACAGCACTAACTAGATTGCAAGAATATTGATTTCGTATCGCTTCAACTAACTGCAAAAGTTCGAATATGGTCGCGGTTCCCGAACGCTGACAATACCGACTGCCGTATGATGGATCGATACTGAATGACAGAGATGTTGTATGGCGCCATCTAGCGGTGAGCGTGCGCGGCGGTATCTTATTTACCGACCTGGCGCTGCTTTACCGCGGGAGCGTGGGTGTCGTTTGTTTTTTTCGTCTATGCCACATACCCTTAAGCTGATATTATTACTTTTTTTTGCAGACATGAACGCACAGAGTCGCTATCGTGCCTCTAGTTGGGCGCCATTTATGTAATAAATTCGTGTTTATTTTATTAATCTCATTATTTATTATTTATTCTTGTCAATGATAATAGGACATATCTTTTTTATTTAATCTTATTTCGATTTACATGACAAATATTATATTTCGATAGGGTATAACAAACTGAAGTCATGTACTTGTCTCAATGCGCAGTCAGATAAGGCGAGGTTTTATTGGAGAGAATATCTGTTCGTTACAAGTATTTCGTGAGTAGGTCCAGTGGTTATAAATTGCTCGATATAAGTGTGTCACGCACGGCGATAGCACGTCTATGAATACCCATCAATTAACCGTAAGATTTCGGTACCTTTCGGTAATTCTCGCCTTCGTTGCTCCCTTCCCCATTATATCGCCGATGGGTTTGGGGCGCTGATTTAAATTACATACATATATACAGGGTGTCCCAATAACTATTAGGACCTCAGATGTCTTCGAAACTACTAGGTTCACAGAACTATTTGCTGGATCAAAATTGCACAGTACGACGGGGGCCATCCAATGATACCAAAGTGCCTACTCCCACCCCCACCCCCAGCCCAGGGGGTGGGGCAACTTTAAAATCTTAAATAGGAACCCCTATTTTTTATTGCAGATTCGGATTCCCCATAAAAAAATAGGTAACTTTTATTTCAAGGTTTTTTTCCGATTCATGATAGATGGCGCTGTAATCGCAAAAAAATCCCCAAAAGTACAGAAAGGCGATAATACTTACAGTTTCGGTGGTAAATCAAATTACTACGTTCATAGTAAGTGTTCGAAATGACGACCATTAGTATCAATGCAACATTGAATTCTTTTCTCGATTGATTGACCTGCAAGTTTTACAGTGTCGGAACTTATTGATGCACGGGCTGTAATTATTCTTTGTTGCATATATTCACGTGTAGTTCGTACTTCCTTGTAAACGTTATCTTTTAATGTTCCCCATGGAAAGAAGTCTAAAGGCGTTAAGTCTGGGGAACGAGCTGGCGACGATATTGGACCACCGCGTCCAATCCAACGATTTCGAAATTTTATTTCTAGTTGGATTCGTGCAACCAATAAATAATGTGCTGGACATCCATCATGTTGATACCACATGGCTTGTCGTGTATATAAAGGCACCTTTTCTAGCAAAGGTCCCAATGTATCTTTGATAAAATTACTGTAGTTGTTGCCATTCAAATTTCCATTCATAAAAAAAGACCAATAATTTTAGCACCTATGATTCCGCACCATACATTCACAGGCCTCTGGTGTTCAACCTGCCGCAGCCAATGTGGATTTTCCGTTGCCCAGAAATGCATGTTATGCAAATTAATGTTCCCATGATTTGTGAATGTTGCCTCATCAGTAAATAAAACGGTATTAAGAAATGACTCATTGTGTTGAATCTGACGTTGAACCGTTCGACAAAACTCTACGCGATTCATGAAGTCGTTCCCATGCAATTCTTGGTGAAGACTAACATGGGACGGGTGATGTTTGTGACGGTGCAAAATGCGGTGTACGCTGGTCCTGGAAATAGCAGATTCTTTTTGAATTTGTCGCAAACTAATGTGAGGATCTCGAAACACACTTGCGAGCACGCCGATTTCCATTTCTTCATTCGTTACGCGTTTCTGGCGTACACTACTTCGGACACTTAAGCTACGGGTTTGCCTTAAGTTATCACACACATTTTTAAATGTTTGACACGGAGGCTGAGACCGACGCGGATATCGCTCACCATACAAGGGTTTTGCCCTTACAGAATTTTGTTGGCATTTGCCATAAATGAGAAGCATATCGACTTGCTCTTCAAACGGATACATTGTACATGATTGACCGATTTATCGATACTAATCGTATCATGTTTATCTTATCCTGCAAACTATTTAAAGTGTCCTTGAAACAGTGTTTATTTTCAGTGAAGTAAGCCGTACGTATTATCATCTTTCTGTACTTTCTGTACCTGTCGAAGAAATGTGTACAAAAACACACACTACCGTGCTACTGTGTTAACCATGAACGTAGTAATTTGATTTACCACCGAAACTGTAAGTATTATCGCCTTTCTGTACTTTCAAGGATTTTTTTGCGATTACAGCGCCATCTATCACGAATCGAAAGAAAATTTTAAAGTAAAAGTTATGTATTTTTTTATGAGGAATCCGAATCTGTAATAAAAAATAGGGGGTTCCTATTTAAGATTTTAAAGTTGCCCCACCCCCTGGGCTGGGGGTGGGGGTGGAAGTAGGCACTTTGGTATCATTGGATGGCCCCCTTCGTGCAGTGCAATTTTAATTCAGCGAATAGTTCTGTGAATCTAGTAGTTTCGAAGATATCTGAGGTCCTAATAGTTATTGGGGCACCCTGTATATATCGATTCATCACACGGTCGAGTAGTTTTTTAAGTTTTTTACGAAAAATATAATTTCAAATCTCTTTCGTAAACATTTTCTTTAATCCTAATAACGCGATCCGAAAAAATTTTTTTTTCAACTTTTTAAAATTATTATTTCGCTTCCTCATAGAGGAAGCTTTGTTTTGGTCAAATTTTTTTTCCGAGATGTTCATGGAAACGTGTTCAGAATGACCCAAAACATCTAAAAATTACATTTAGAAAAAATGTCCGGATGTATGTGTGTGTGTGTGTGTGTGTGTGTGTGTGTGTGTGTGTGCGTGCGTGCGTGCGTGCGTGCGTGCGTGCGTGCGTGCGTGCGTGCGTGCGTGCGTGCGTGCGTGCGTGCGTGCGTGCGTGCGTGCGTGCGTGCGTGCGTGCGTGCGTGCGTGCGTGCGTGCGTGCGTGCGTGCGTGCGTGCGTGCGTGCGTGCGTGCGTGCGTGCGTGCGTGCGTGCGTGCGTGCGTGCGTGCGTGCGTGTGTGTGTGTGTGTGTGTGTGTGTGTGTGTGTGTGTGTGTGTGTGTGTGTGTGTGTGTGTGTGTGTGTGTGTGTGTGTGTGTGTGTGTATGTGTGTATGTAACATTGGTTGAACGTTCACAACTTTGGAATGGCTCATGATAGCAAGCTGAAATTTGTCACACATGTGAAGGGTTCCCGGCGCATAGCATGATCCAATTTTTAGAAAAATCCATCGAGTCCTTTTGTTTTTACACGATTTTTAAAAGATTAAAAAATTTATTTTCGGTCTATAGCTTCCACAATTTTAGAGATATCGAGCTTAAATTCAGTAGAATGTTGAACGACTATGAGCAGATGTTCCTTACTCAATTTGAAAAAAAACCATGCAGTGCTTTTGTTTTGAGGAATTTCGAAAGGTGTAAAAAATCGGTGTGCGCTCTCTAGCTCGCGCAATTTTCAAGATATGAGACTAAAATTTGGCACGAATTCACACTATCATTAAGGGTATGTGCCATAGACGAAAAAAACAAACGACACCCACGCTCCCGCGGTAAAGCAGCGCCAGGTCGGTAAATAAGATACCGCCGCGCACGCTCACCGCTAGATGGCGCCATACAACATCTCTGTCATTCAGTATCGATCCATCATACGGCAGTCGGTATTGTCAGCGTTCGGGAACCGCGACCATATTCGAACTTTTGCAGTTGGTTGAAGCGATACGAAATCAATATTCTTGCAATCTAGTTAGTGCTGTCTGTTACAGCTGAATAACTCACATACGTGGTTTTCAAGCTGTGATGCACTGTCCGTTCGATAAAAAGTGAGCTCGAATAATTTAGTTCCTCGCACTGGGTATTATATATATATTAGGGTGGGTAAAAAAAAAACTTTTTTTTTTTTGAATGTCACTCACGAAAACTAGTTCCTAGGTACCTCTACAAAATACTCACCAAGTATAAGCTCTTAATATTAATGGAAAGAACTGACTCATCGTCGTTTTCCATTTTCAATTTAGTCTCATATAAAAATGGTCATATCTTATCACCAATAGATTGTTAAACTAGTTTCATCATGAATATTTATAGGAAATTGAACGCTCTACAAAAATGGTCTCCTATACTTTTTTCATTCATCGAACCATTAAAAAGATATTCAAGGTCAAATTATAATAATAATAATAATAATAAAATAAAAAGGATTGAAGAATTTATGAAAAAAATACCTTTTTGTTTTGAATTTTGTAGCTTACTGAAAAATAATTATTGTCAAATGGGTACCAATTATTTCTGTAGGAAATTGAACGTTCTACAAAAAAGGTCTGTTGTGGTCAATCGATTACTCTAACCATTCAGAAGATATTCGCATTAGAATTCCAATGCTTACTGATTTTAATAGTTTTTTAATGAATATTTTTTATTTATCCATTTAATTTATGAATTTTCTACAATATTCATGAAAATTTAAGTTTATTTTGATAGAATGACAGTTTTCAATTCTTTAACGATATTTTCTTTTTATAATTTTACTCTTATCACAATTGAGTATCGTAATTTAATATTTTTCAACGGGTTTATTTAAAATGTAACTCAAATTTCGTTTTTCCACAAAATTTGTAATTAAATATTTTTTTCTGGGGAGTTTGAAAATTTAGTTTTAAACGTTGGTAGTTCTCTTATTTATTATTTGTCATACTAGCGCCACCTGTGGTTTCATAGCCTGCATCGTTCCGAGTGACTACCCCTACAGCACAAATGATTGCATCAGCATTGCAGCGATGTTTTTAGATTGCAGTTGCAGTAAAATATTCCATCAACGCTGCATCGACATTTCTAATTTCAAATATTGTAATATTGCACTGCAACATTGCAACAGCGTTGTAGCGACATTTTTTTCAAAGTATGGTTTCTATTTCAAAAACACACGTTGTGCACCATAGTGCCACAATTTCAGAATTTTCAACAATTTTTTTTTGTTTTCGGATGTCCCCCTCCAAATCCTATAAGCTTCACTCGAATTATATTTCAATTGGACCTTTATTTTTCATAAAAACCGAAAGTATAAATAAAAATGGAACACCCTGTATAACGTGCGCTGATTACGATCAATCCAGGTAAAATGATATCACATAGACTTAGAATTCAAAATATTTAATTTTATTGCTTCTCATGCCAATTAATGTCGTAGTAGTATGTCGAAAAATGTCGCTTTTGTTGAGCGTTTCAATTTGCACATTTTTTTTTACCTGAGATATAGGCCATGGGGGTTTGTGGGCCATGTTGCCCCGTCTGCGTGGCAGAGCACGAATAGGATATGAATGAAAAAACTGTCGAGATTAATGTTCAATTAATGTCAAACAACGAGATCCTTACTTCTATTTCATTGTGTATGCTTTCATTATTAGCTTAGTTGAAAATAGCACTAGGGTTTCATTATGTCGTGTCGATTAATTGTCAAATTTTTTGGAAAAACATAATTCAGAGGTGTAATCCGTAATTTCGTTATGCGGATGCTACATTCGTATTCACCCCCGCGACGGAAAGAGAGGTTGGGTCGTCGAATAACGCGATTGGCCGCGGCTGAATTGCCAGCGTCGTCCATCCAGTGTTGCCAGATTGAGGGGAAGGGACGTTTTGGAGAGTCCCCCACCACGCCTTTTTCGAAAGGCGCTTGAGGAGAGGCAGCTTGGTAACGCCGCCTCCGGACGCATCGAGTCAATAGCATTACTCGACGCGCTGCCTATCGACTTCCGTGTAGTTTCTTCACTGACTTGCTCCGTTGCGCGCCAACATTCAACATGTGCATGCGAACAAGATCTGTCGACTCGGCTAAGTCTCGTCGGCTTTCCCAACGTACGCGGCGCCAAAATGGAATGTAATTGGCACATCTATTAATAATGAATCTAAGTACTTAGCAATAGCAGTTAAATGTAAATATCGTTCCTAGTATGATCATACCATATGTGTTGCAGACGTTTGCAAATAAACGTAAGGCCGATCCGCTGATTGGTCGGACCATCGACATATAGATATGGACCAATAACACTGCAAGAAAAAGTGAAATCGTAATAGAAAGAGAACAGACTAGGTGGGTTTATCCCTCTCTCACTCTCTCTTTCACGGAAAAGAGAGAAAGAGAAATAACCTAGTCTCTTCTCTTTCTATTACGATTTCAGTTTACCTTGCAGTGTTATCGGTCCATATCTATATGTCGATGGGTCGGACGCGGTTGGAGAAACATGCTGCACTCGTTTTTAAAGGGATAGTACAGCTCCCACATGCGGGAAGTTCCCAGTCTGGTAACAGTATTAAACACGAGTAAAAAATTTTCCCCAAAATTACAATTTCCCTGTGCATCATCGAGCCATTATGATTTTGCAGTGATAGCTTGTTGATTTTGCTTGGAATCCGAGCAAAGTGTCCGAGTCCGAGGCTCGAATACATATTTTGAATATTAGCGCGCAAGCGGAGTAGGTTAGGACGGTCGACAAGCGGATGGTGAGAGCGACGCTATCGGTTGCGGCGGTTTTGGGTAGCTTGCTTCATAGCCGGAGCCAGTGATTCGTCAGGAGCCCGGCAGAAAATATAGCTGGAAAGGGTAACGGACACGCCCACGTGCGCGATAAAATCGCGCAATCTGGCAAGACTGCGTCCATCTTCTTTGTCCATCACTCCTCTCCTGGCAACTCTCCTCCGCTCTCCCCTTCACTGCCTGTTCATGCCCGTTCAACGATCGTGCGCAATACGTTTGGCGTGTGAAGTGGTTCGAAAAAAATGGAATTAACGTGTTGTATCTCTGAAACGGAATGCCAACGGAGAAGAAGTTTGCCATCGTCGAATCCGACGATGGTTTACAAATTGTTCCGACCCTGTGGCTCGATGAAGATGCGGGGAAAAGCTGGTGGCCCAAGTTCCTAACCTCAAAATGGTCAATTGATAGAGCTATCCATCGTCAACTGCAACCCACAAATGAGCCCGATCATTGGATAAAACTGAATGTAAAACGGATCTTTGGAAAGACAGGTAAGTTTGAGGCAATCTAAATAAAATAAATAAAGGGTAAATACTCTATGGTATAATAAAAAAATGTTTCATTAGTCCGCGATGAAAAAGTTGTGGACGGACCCGCTGCCGAACTCTTCAGCTGGGACGGACGAAAGAAGAAAAAGCCTTCAAGTTATCGCGGACGGCCAAACTAATAATAAGTTAGTAATTTCGTTTCATAAGATAATCGTTTGCTACAATTTTTCCGTGATCGTATAACATTTTTTATTTTATATCATTTCAGAAGCCGCACATATCATGTGTGCACCCCACTGCACAGACGCAAGTATAAAAAACGTTACATCGAAATGGTTTGCGCAACCCAAAACACGCCGCATCCGTCAACAAAGCTGAGAATTACAACGTAATGATAAGGATAACGTCGATAACTACTCAGATGCTACCGACGATGCCGCTGAATAAAACTTTGTTACGCGTTTATTATGAAAAATAAATATATATATATATTTTTAATCAATTGCCCGTGTTAAATCCTTTGACATATCATAATTTCAAAGGATGGCTACAGTCTGCCTCGGAACAGTCTTCGTCGGAACAGTCTGCCTCGGCATCGTTAGGCAGACTTGAAACACGTCAGACTAGTCTGCCCAACAATACCGATGCAGACTGTTCCGGGGAAGACTGTTCCGAGGCAGACTATAATCATCCCTTTTTTTAATATGATCAACTTTTGGAAGCTTGTACGACGTCGCTGGAATATTGGATCAATGCTGTGCAGCATTGCATCAACGTAGCAAGTAACTAGCGATAACTTGCTACAACTTTAACACAATGCTGCTGGTATATCGCGATAACGCTGCAAGTAATATTTCTGCATCGTTGTGCAACATTGCTGTAATGTTCTGAAGCGCGGACATAGAGACATTTTAGTAATGTTCTGGGAATATTTCGAGCAACATTGCAATCTTGCCATGCGATGTAGCTACAACGTTCCTGGAATCTTTCGTGCTGTAGGGGTACTAGCGCCGCATAATGGGTTCGGTTACGCGGCAACAATAACGGGGACAGTGTATTATAAATTTTGTGGAAAAAAGAAATTTGAGTTACATTTTAAATAAACCCGTTGAAAAATATTAAATTACGATACTCAATTGTGATAAGAGTAAAATTATTTAAAAAAATATCGTTAAAGAATTAAAAACTCTCATTTTATCAAAATAAACTTAAAGTTCTATGAATATTGTAGAAAATTCATAAATTAAATGGATAAATAAAAAATATTTATTAAAAAACTATTAAAATCAGTAAGCATTGGAATTCTAATGCGAATATCTTCTGAATGGTTAGAGTAATCGATTGACCACAAGAGACCTTTTTTGTAGAACGTTCAATTTCCTACAGAAATAATTGGTACCCATTTGACAATAATTATTTTTCAGTAAGCTACAAAATTCAAAACAAAAAGGTATTTTTTTCATAAATTCTTCAATCTTTGACCTTGAATATCTTTTTAATGGTTCGATTTATGAAAAAAGTATAACAGACTGTTTTTGTAGAGCGTTCCATTTCTTATAAATATTCATCATGAAACTAGTTTAACAATCTATTGGTGATAAGATATGACCATTTTTATATGAGACTTAATGGAAAATGAAAAACGACGATGAGCCAGTTCTTCCCATTAACCCTAGATTGGGTAACATAGCTGGCTCATACGTCATTGGGTAACTAGGGTCTTTTAAGACCCGAGACTTGAGTCGCGTGGGATGATGGCTCAAATTCGGCTAGGACAACTTTTAAACAGTGCAATCTCTTCGTTTTCTAATAAGGAAGGCGATGGTACCAATCATTTGTTGTTAACTTCGGAAACATATGGACGAAGTTGTCTTAACCGAAAAAAAACCTAAAAATTACGCGAATTCGACTTTTTTCATAGAACTTACTGTAGTATTCCAACAATGCTAGCGATCTTAAAAATTCCAACGGAATTTAAGAGATAAATAGTCACACTTTAAAAGTATCTGACCGAATTTTCTTTAAAAAAAAAAAATATAATTATTCAAACGTATGAAAAAGAGGAAATTACAAGAATCTGACGACTGACAAATATCATTAAAAATTACTAGTATAGTTGATTACTTCGATTAAAATTTATTATAAATGTTTGAAAATATGTTAAATTATACGAAAATTACATTATACGTCTAATGTGAGGAACAAATCTCTTACTGGATATTGGTTCAACTTTCATGTTTTTGATGATGCATGAAAAGTCATCGGATCGAATTGTTTGCCATTGTTAAAAAAAACTTTTTATCGTGATTTGTGTTACAAAAAAAAAAAAAAAAAGGTCAAAAATTTTTTTAAACGAAATATGTTTTTACATTCGAACTGCAAAATTCACGTTCGAAACGTTCAAATAAAATTATTTCACGAAAAAACACTTTTACCAAAAAAATTCTCTGACGTTATTGGGTAACTGGGGTCTTAAGAGACCCCATCCGGTCTTCTTTATTGTTCACAGTACACCCAAAGCACTAATTTCGTTGCTCACCGACCGAAAGCGACAGTCGGACAATCGAAGTCAATTATGGCTAAGGTCCCAGACCGATTAGGAATCTGGCTGAGCTGAGGGCGTAGTTTGAATGTCGAGTGGGGCCCCGCAAGACCCCAGTTACCCAATCTAGGGTTAATATTAAGAGCTTATACTTGGTAAGTACTTTGTAGAGCTACCTAGGAACTAGTTTTCGTTGAGTGACATTCAAAAAAAAAAAAATTTTTTTTTTACCCACCCTACTATATACATATGGGGAAAGCCCGCTTAATTCGAACGGGTCAAAACCCTCACCCCTTCAGAAATGGTTGGCAATTTTTTATTCAGTTTGGGGTAACCCAAAAACATCTCTTGATTTTTTTGGAAATTTTCCCACCGGCCCCTCCCCCTTAGAAAAATTAAAAGAATGGAAAATAAGAGAAATCAGACTGAGCGATATTTTTAAAATCGATGAATTTTTTTTCATGTATTCTGTGCTCGAAAAAATCAAGTTTCTATATATACTCAGCACGGGATCTTTTTTGCTTATATTTGATTTTTTAATTTTTATTTTTCGAAACTAGGAAAATTCCGACAAACATTGATAATAATAATTTTGGTTTTTGCTTTTAAATCAATAAAAAATAAATCATTCCTGTGAAAAATTCGATATCTTAATTCTTTCGGCTTTAATATCAATTTATTTTATTTAGACATGGTTCTTGCATTTCCTCCAACCTGAACCTGGGTGAAAAAGGCAGAGCGATATTTTTAAAATCGATGAATTTTTTTGCATTCATTCTCTGCTCGAAAAAATCAATATTTCATATGAATTTAGAGTGGGATCTTTTTTGCTTTTATTTAAAAAAAATTTTTTTTTTTTTCGGAACTATGAAAATTCCGACAAACATTAAGATTAATAATTTTAGTTTTTTTTCAAAAATCGATAAAAAATAAATCATTCTTATGAAAAAATCGATATCTTGATTTTTTCGGCTTAAATATCGATTTATTTTATTTGGACTTGTTTTTTGCATTTCCTCCAGTCTTTGAATTTTTTGAAGCCTCTTAGATACATCCTATCCTCTTACTGCACCTCCCTAACGTTCATATTACATTTTTTTAGGGACCTGGGGTTATTTGCAAAATTATGGAACGAAAAAAAGGATGCTAAAAACAAAATTTTCATACAAACCCGGGTGAAAAAGGCAGAGCGATATTTTTAAAATCGATGAATTTTTTTTTCATGTATTCTGTGCTTAATATAACTTGTGTATACTCCCAATCAAAAGCCTCGTGAGACTCCAACTAACGAAAAAGAAAACAAAAAGTGAATGAATTATTAAAAGTCGATATTCAAGTCGAAAAATCAAGATATCGATTTTTTCATAAGAATGATTTATTTTTAATTGATTTTCTAAAAAAAAACTAAAATTTCCATTTTTTAAGTTTGTCAAAATTTTCATAGTTTTCAAAAATTAATAATCAAAAATAAAATATAAGCAAAACAGATCCCATTCTAAATTTATATAGAATATTGATTTTTTTAAGCACAGAATACATGAGAAAAAATTCATCGATTTTAAAAATATCGCTCTGCCTTTTTCACCCGGGTTTGTATGAAAATTTTGTTTTTAGCATCCTTTTTTTCGTTCCATAATTTTGCAACTAACCCCAGGTCCCTAAAAAAATGTAATATGAACGTTAGGGAGGTGCAGTAAGAGGATAGGATGTATCTAAGGGGCTTCAAAAAATTCAAAGACTGAAGGAAATGCAAAAAACGAGTCCAAATAAAATAAATCGATATTCAAGCCGAAAAAATCAAGATATCGATTTTTTCATAAGAATGATTTATTTTTTATCGATTTTTGAAAAAAAACTAAAATTATTAATCTTAATGTTTGTCGGAATTTTCATAGTTCCAAAAAAAAAAAATTTTTTTAAATAAAAGCAAAAAAGATCCCACTCTAAATTAATATGAAATATTGATTTTTTCGAGCAGAGAATACATGCAAAAAAATTCATCGATTTTAAAAATATCGCTCTGCCTTTTTCACCCAGGTTCAGGTTGGAGGAAATGCAAGAACCATGTCTAAATAAAATAAATTGATATTTGTTCACGCCACAGCGCTAGAGGTACCTAGTCAATAAATAAATAGTTATAATCGAGAAACAGATACAACCGGTACCTGTGCGGAGAGAGAGAGTGGAAGAGAGAGCCCGCTCGGTGGCTCGCTCCCCCACTGAAGCCTAGGGCTAGAACTCGTTGTCTGCGCAAATTTTATGATAAACGAGACCAGTACAATACGAGCAGTTATCCACGCACTACTACGCGTACATAGTAATCGGGACCTTACGACTCGCGATTCCAACGATCGAACGTACTCTGCTCTGTCTATAAAACTCTCCGTCAAACGATTCGATCGACGGTACACCTATGCTACCTTCGGATTTTCTGTAACAAGTGTGTTGAATAAAGTGTGTATCTAACATAATTCCTGCACAGTGTGTGTTATATTTCCATCGTCGAACGATCCGAAAACTACTTCGCCCAGGACAGTCTCCTGGAACCGCTCATCGCTAAAACCCTTCGGTGTAGTGGTATCTTCCTACTGTGGTAATTGTGCGTCGTATGCGAAGGCGTGCACATTTTTTGGTCCTTCGAGCCGGATTATTCGGTGATACTCGCAAAAAAAAACACATCATTCGTGCATGTGATCGCGTGTGAAAACACTCATTGTTCAGCAAAACTGTTTCTGTGAACGATTCAACAGCAATCAAGCCACTCCACGGGACTTTAACGTGGAAAAAGGAATACAGACACTCTGGAGCATCAATTCATCGTTTACTACGCAAGTATAGTGCATTATTTTAAGTGAGTAAAATCACGAAATTCGTCACGTTGTACCTATCGTTACGAGTACCGTGCACGCGTGCTTCGTTACTCACACCATCCTTTCCACAGCAGAAAGGGCCGGTACACGCGCACCGAGCTTCTCTCCGAGCGTAACGCGAAAACTCTTCGCTCGATCGGTGACCTCGCGCATAGTGTACAGGCAACGCGACGAACAACAGACTTCGCGCGTTACCAATTTCTTGGAACTCCTGTGGATTCCAACTCTGCACAGTTAATTCCAGTTATATTATAATACTATTTATTTCGCGACTCACCGAGACAGCGCAGTTCGAAATCCATTACTCGTTACATGACAGTTTTGTTGAAGAATTTCGTTCGCCCTTCTCGTGGCACCAGTAAATAAATAGTCAAATAAACCATTGAATTTCCAACGAGTGAAAACATCGCAACGCTTACCAGCGTTTTAAACAACCGGTAAATACAGCAAAAACCCAGTGAGTTACTCAGTCAAATCGACCGTGACCAACTATCACAATCCATACGAAGTCTACGTTAACGTATGGACGTACTGTTTCGACTGTTATTTCGAAAATTAAACATAAATACGGCAATAGTTCGCGGTAAAATTCACTTCGAGACGACAAGTGCTACGAAGCGTAATCCTACGATATAAACATTATTTCTAGGACCGTAAACATTTTCAAACGTACGTAAATCGTAAATCTCCCTTCGATTTCGATCGAATAAACTCAGTTCCACGCGAACTATAATAACACGTAAAGTACCGACGTTAACTCGGGAAATAAAGTGCGTGATTCGTCACGATTAGAACACAGCAGGTACCCATACCAAGGGACCTCGCATCGAGTAAATCGTAAATTCAATACGATTTAAAGCTAGTATCCACGCAGTCGGATCTAGATCAACAACTACCATGACGGATCTCGACAGTCTGCTCTATGAGCAAGCATCATCAATCGAGTCAATGTCCCGTCTTCTTATCAATCTCAAGAAGGTCGGGAAAAACAATTTCACACCTGCCCTGCTTCAAGGCCGCCTCGTCGCTCTCAACAACATACGATCGGAGTGTAAAGCTCTTGATCGTCAAATATACTCGGCAGCCAGCGCAGAGCAACGAAAAACGCTTCCATACTTCAAAGAAGGCCAGTATCTTAGCGCAGAAAACATCTATTACGAGGTTAGCGACTTTATAACTACCCAGGTATCTGCGTGCACCCCTCAAGCTAACGCGAACTCGACTGCAATAGGTAACTGCACTCTTTCGGACGGAACTCGCGGCAGCTACACTCCTTTACCGCGAATCGACATCCCAAAATTCTCCGGTTCATATACCGATTGGGTCCCCTTTCGAGATATGTTTCAATCATTGGTAATTAATAATGAAACGATTCCTAATGTACAAAAGTTACACTATTTAAAAATGGGAGTGAGTGGCGAAGCGAGTTCCCTCCTAAAAACAATTTCAATCTCTGAAACTAACTTTCATCTCGCGTGGGATAAACTCCAAGATCGTTACGAAAATTCGAGACACATTATCGACTCGTACCTCACAAAATTATTCGACGTTAGCGCTGTCACTACAGAAAACGTCAAAGATCTCAAACTATTACGAGATCAAACCTATGAAGCTATCAGCGCTCTAGGGAATCTACATCGGCCAGTGGAAAATTGGGATGATATAATCACGTTCATGACCGTAAGAAAATTAGACCCCACCTCACGTCGTGAGTGGGAAATGAGGATTGGTGAAAAAACCACGTACCCGACGTATAAAGAAATACACGCGTTCCTCGAATATCGGATTCGAGCTCTCGAATCAATTCTTCCAAAAATAAATAAAAAACCCAATAAACCGAAAGGTGACGGAAATTCGACTCAATCCCACTTATCCACTGCGACGAAATTATGCGAGTGCGATGAAGCGCATCCACTCCACAAATGCGAACAATTTCGCTCCAAATCCGTCGAACAGCGACAAAAAATAGTCCGGGATAGCAAAGTATGCACAAACTGTTTAGCTCCGGGTCACTTACCAAAACATTGCCACAGCAAAGTCGTGTGCTATCACTGCAAGCAGAAGCACCATACGCTACTCCACTATCAAACTTCGCAAAAGAAAGGGAAAAGTGAGAAGCTGTCGTTTTCTCCTGGAGGTACTGCGAACACGAGTACACTAGTACACACCTCCACCCCTCAACAAGCAGCTTCTCCAGCTAGCTTTGAAACGCAACCAAGCACAAGTCAGCACGTTAGTTCACACGTGCAAGCAAACGAAAGTAACATAGCTCCTGCTGCAGTGATGCTCGCGACCGCCTGGATAAACGTTTTAACGTCCAAGGGACGCAGTACAAAAGTAAGAGCGCTGCTGGACCAAGGCTCCCAGTCGTCCTTTATCACTGAAACGGTCGTTCAAACAGTAAAAGCACACCGTATCAAGGTTCGTGCTCCAGTGACTGGGATAGGCGGCACTGACGCAGGAACTGGCCGCGCGATAGTACAGCTTACTTTAACTTCAGGCAATGGTACCGGTAATGAACAAATCCACTGCAACGCGATAGTGTTCCAAAAATTAACCTCCTACGTGCCTCCACGATCGCAATGCTTGACGACTTGGAGACACCTAGAAGGCCTCGAGTTGGCTGATCCTGAGCCCAGCAGCGGCGACGCGATTCAGATGATTTTAGGAGCCGATATTTACGCGACCATACTCCGCGACGGAGTAAAACGGGGACCAGTAGGGTCACCCGTCGCACAAAACACCGCGTTTGGCTGGATCTTATCCGGACCCACTACGAGCGGCAACCCTAACTATACCGCGACGTTAACAGCGCATCTCGCTACCGAAAACTCGAACCTCGTAAACGAGTTACGTCGTTTTTGGGAAGTTGAAGAAGTCCCGACTTGCTCCCCTCTCAGCGAGGAGGAAATCGCGTGTGAGAGTCATTTCGCCGCGACACACCGAAGGTTACCAGGAGGACGGTACATTGTTAGATTGCCTTTCAAAGGACCGACTCCCATAGCGATCGGATCCTCGAAATACACGGCTGAGAATTGGCTCGCCAAACTTTCTCGTAAGTTCATTCGCAATCCTGAAATTATAGAGCCCTACCACGACTTTATGACAGAATACCTGACCCTCCAACATATGGTACCTGCTACATTCGACGACCCCGATTCGAAACCTGCGGTATACCTACCGCACCACCCGGTCTTCAAGGACAGCAGCACCACGCGATTAAGGGTAGTGTTCAATGCGTCAAGCAAAACCTCCAATGGTACCTCTCTGAACGACCACCTTATGACCGGACCAAAGCTCCAGTCGGACTTGCCCGGTACAATCCTCCGGTGGCGGCAACACCAATACGCGCTGTCTGCTGACATCACCAAGATGTACCGGCAAATAGTCGTCGATCCCGAGAACCAAAGATATCAGCAAATTTTGTGGCGACCAACGCCGGATGCTCCGATCACCCCATATAAACTCGCTACCGTAACATACGGTACTGCAGCCGCACCGTATCTCGCGATGCGAGTGCTCAAGCAATTGGCTGACGACGAAGCTCGAGAATTTCCAAACGCCGCGAACATCGTTCGAGACAACTTTTACGTCGATGATGTACTGTTCGGAGCCAACGATGAGACAACAGCAAGCTCTCTGCGCATTGAACTCGAACGTCTACTGGAACGAGAAGGATTCTCTCTTCGAAAGTGGATGGCAAGTCATTCGACGCTACTCAAGGACATACCCACGTCTGACCTTGAGCAGACAAAAGTACGAGCTCTCGACGCAAAGGAGTGTATCAAGGTTCTCGGAATCGGATGGGTACCTGCCTCTGATTCCTTCTGCTTCAACGCAACCACGCCAACACGCGCAAGAAACACGAAACGATCGGTTCTCTCACTTACCGCGCAGCTCTTCGATCCATGCGGTTGGTTAGCCCCAGTCACGATATCTGCCAAAATCCTCCTGCAAGAACTATGGATTGCGGCGCTAGACTGGGACGATGAGCTACCCCTAGAATTTTCGGACAGATGGAGCCACTACTGTGAGAAACTACCCGAGCTTCAAGCACTCTCGATGCCACGATGGAATTACCTCGACTCCGACACCACTGAGTGCGAAGTACACGGCTTCGCCGATGCCTCAACTCGAGCATACGCCGCCGTAGTATACCTACGTACCGTCACCCCTGAAGGTCGATTTAAAGTCAGCCTATTAGCCGCAAAAACGAAAGTCGCACCAATCAAGACACTCAGCGTACCGCGACTTGAACTCTGCGCAGCAACACTACTAGCGAAGCTCATTGCATACGTACTCGACGCGA
Source organism: Sussaba pulchella (assembly GCA_963971145.1). NCBI lineage: Eukaryota > Metazoa > Arthropoda > Insecta > Hymenoptera > Ichneumonidae > Sussaba > Sussaba pulchella. The sequence continues at coordinate 5,575,031 of OZ020170.1, forward strand.
TGCAGCTGAAACACGTCACAACGTACGCTTGGACCGACTCAACTGTCGTCCTTGCGTGGATCAAACAGCATCCATCAAAATGGCCTACCTTCGTAGCCAACAGGATCGCTACAATCCAATACACGCTTCCCGGGGTACCATGGAAACACGTGCCCACAACACAAAATCCTGCAGACTGTGCGTCTCGTGGATTGCATCCCCCCGACTTACTCGCACATCCTCTGTGGTGGCAGGGACCGACTTGGCTAACATCGCCCCAAGCAAAATGGCCACGTGATCTACCGTCTCCATCGAAAGACATCCTCGTTGAAGCAGCTACACCAACAAGATCAAACATAGCCGTCGGTACAATTCTCCACTGGGAACTTTACGCAGACATTTCGTCGTGGAAAAAGCTAGTACGTGTCACAGCGTACTGCCAACGCTTCTGCGACCGATGCAGACGGCGCAACAACACAACAGACCTACGCCTCGCAGGCAACGAAATCCTCGCCGCAAAAACGTTTTGGATCAACGACGTTCAACGCGAAAAGTTCTCTACTGAAATTCAAGCCATCACCAAGGGAAATCCACTACCTCGGACTTCACCACTACGCAGTCTCACTCCGTTCCTGGACGAACAAGGTACCTTACGCGTTGGAGGACGCTTGGAGCGTGCAGAGGTACCATATGAAGAAAAGCATCCCGCAATTCTTCCACAACATCGAATAACCCAGCTCATCGTCGAGGATGCGCACACGCGATGCCTCCACGGAGGCCCTCAACTAACGATCAGCATCGTTCGCCAAACCTATTGGATAATCAGACATCGACCGTTCGTACGAAATTTAATTAGAAAATGTGTAACATGTGCACGCGAACGAGCAAGGACGCCATCACAGCTGATGGGCAACCTACCAAAAGCGCGAGTCACACAGCACCGCGCATTTCTTCATACCGGACTCGACTATGCCGGACCGTTCCTCGTCCGAACGAACAAAGGACGTGGACACAAAGCACACAAAGCCTATTTGGCCTTGTTTGTATGCATGTCTACCCGAGCCGTGCACCTTGAACTCGTCTCCGACTATACCAGCGACGCATTTCTCGCTGCGTACCGCAGGTTCATCGCACGTCGTGGACTCCCATCCGACATCTATAGCGACAACGGGACGACGTTCCAGGGTGCCGAAAAGGAACTGCAAAAGGCCTTTGAAGCAGCAGTTTCCAACACTGACCTCGGAAATCTCATTGCCAGCGATCACACGACGTGGCACTTCATACCTCCCGGAGCCCCACACTTCGGTGGACTGTGGGAAGCCGGTGTAAAATGTGCCAAACACCATCTTAAGCGAGTTCTAGGTACTCAAACACTAACGTACGAGGAATTCAACACCCTCACAACCCAGATTGAGGCATGTTTGAACTCCAGACCAATCGGGCCAAACTGCACCGACGCGTGTGAGTTCGCAGCACTTACGCCGGGACACTTCCTCATCGGAGCTCCCTTACTATCGGTACCTGAACCATCTCTCCTCCAACTCAACGAAAACCGCCTCTCGAGATGGCAGTTAATTCAACGAACTGTCGAGAGTTTTTGGAAACGGTGGTCTGTGGAGTATCTTCACTCCCTCCAGATCCGCACTAAGTGGAAAACAGAGCAAGCTAACCTCGCAGCTGGAAACATCGTACTCATCCGCAATAACAACCTACCACCCGCGAAATGGTTGCTTGGAAGAGTCGTTAAGATTCACCCGGGCTTAGACAACCGCGTGCGAGTAGTGACAATCCGCACTGCTCAAACGACCCTCAAAAGGCCACTTTCGCAGATCTGCGTACTGCCCATCGATCCCGTCGACACCCCCAAATCGGACTCACCGCCGAGCACTCCTTCTGACTCGACCCATTCCTCCGACTTTTATGACTGCGACATCGCTGACAGACAGTCCCCAACTGCGGACACAACATAACTCTCGAGCGAGCATCAATGCTGACCTCTCGCTCGCAGCGAAATGACCCTCACACCGGTCACAATGCGCCACGTAGGAAAGAAGTTAACATTGTACACGTACTCGATGCAAAGTGACTACAGTGCGACGAAAAAGCGGTAATAGGGCTCCGAGTTGTCGACAACGACTCCGAACCTCCCCGCTCGTGTTTCCACGGCGGGCGGTACATGTAAATAAGTTTGTAAATAGTAGACTTAAGCATCGTTTCTGTAATTACCATTATCGTCAACCAACGAACTCACTGCACCCAAACCACTCAAGGCGGGCGGCGCTCCACGCCGATCACGCCATCGAGACCCAAACAAATTTCGTCCTCCCAGTCGAGGCGGGCGGAATGTTCACGCCACAGTGCTAGAGGTACCTAGTCAATAAATAAATAGTTATAATCGAGAAACAGATACAACCGGTACCTGTGCGGAGAGAGAGAGAGGAAGAGAGAGCCCGCTCGGTGGCTCGCTCCCCCACTGAAGCCTAGGGCTAGAACTCGTTGTCTGCGCAAATTTTATGATAAACGAGACCAGTACAATACGAGCAGTTATCCACGCACTACTACGCGTACATAGTAATCGGGACCTTACGACTCGCGATTCCAACGATCGAACGTACTCTGCTCTGTCTATAAAACTCTCCGTCAAACGATTCGATCGACGGTACACCTATGCTACCTTTGGATTTTCTGTAACAAGTGTGTTGAATAAAGTGTGTATCTAACATAATTCCTGCACAGTGTGTGTTATATTTCCATCGTCGAACGATCCGAAAACTACTTCGCCCAGGACAGTCTCCTGGAACCGCTCATCGCTAAAACCCTTCGGTGTAGTGGTATCTTCCTACTGTGGTAATTGTGCGTCGTATGCGAAGGCGTGCACAATATTAAAGCCGAAAGAATTAAGATATCGAATTTTTCACAGAAATGATTTATTTTTTATTGATTTAAAAGCAAAAACCAAAATTATTATTATCAATGTTTGTCGGAATTTTCCTAGTTTCGAAAAATAAAAATTAAAAAATCAAATATAAGCAAAAAAGATCCCATGCTGAGTATATATAGAAACTTGATTTTTTCGAGCACAGAATACATGAAAAAAAAATCATCGATTTTAAAAATATCGCTCAGTCTGATTTCTCTTATTTTCCATTCTTTTAATTTTTCTAAGGGGGAGGGGCCGGTGGGAAAATTTCCAAAAAAATCAAGAGATGTTTTTGGGTTACACCAAACTGAATAAAAAATTGCCAACCATTTCTGAAGGGGTGAGGGTTTTGACCCGTTCGAATTGAGCGGGCTTTCCCCATATATATATATATTAGACTGGCCTTTATTCAAGTGACTTTCGAATTTTGACGACGCTCACCGATAATATGTTTCCAAATAATTCAAAAAAAATCCTCCCAAAAGTACTCCGCTCTGTCTCAATATTAAGGGGTGCACCCGGCCTCCGACTTTTTCCCATTTGATTAAAATAGGATTTTTATTGACTTTTTTCATAATTATGTAGCACTGCCAATAAACATGCGAAAAATATGAACCTAGTACGGTTTTTTAGAGAAATACACGTACTTTTTCAACAAATTTTTATTTTTTTTAAATTCAAAATGGCGGATCCAATATGGTGACTTGAAAAATCGATATTCATCAAATGGCACAAGATTGCAGTCAAAATTCGAAAGTCACTTGAATAAGGGCCAGTCTAATACATATATATATATATGGGATAGTGTAGGATAGTGTAGTATATAAAACGATAAATTTTTACTATTTCAGATTTGTTTTTCATTTATCGAAAAAATGAAAGGCTAGTGCAATTTTAATATTGTAGCATTATGATAGCGAATTTCAACCAGAGCAAGGAACAATTTTTCCGAGTGAAACTTTTTATTTGCGAGCAAGGCTGCAGCACTAACGAGACATAATTCATGAGAAACATTCATGTTACAGCACAATCGACTCTGTTCATGAAGTGAGTCCCGGCCATTGGAATTTTCTTTGCCGTCCAAGTGATTTTCATCGACAGGAAAATGAAGCCCGTAATTATAAGGAAGCTTCTACCTGTCAAAAGACAAACTTGAAAGGTCGAGAAATTTTCAGTCTTCCTCGTACTGAGTAAACTTTAGTGACTATGGATAGACATTTTGTAGATCGTTCAAGGAACTGATCTTTTTTTCTATAAATGCACGAATTTATGATTCACGTGCTATATTATGAAAAATCAATCCAGTAGTATGCATTCGGTAGATTTCAATCTGTCGCTCGGAATGACTGTTTTCGATGTTTTTACATTTCACACTTGCAAACAATCGTGGATATATCTCGATATTATGTATATTCCATGATTTGTGTTGGGTAGGCGATACCCTCTCCCTGATGATGACAGTGGCAACGCGAAGAAGCACAAGTCTGCCAATCGAACAGAAGACTTCTCATACTTTTCCTTTTTCAAATGCAAAATAAAGATTTATAATTACCTTACAGTACAATGATAAAGCTTCTCAGCTTATGGCGTTGATTGGGTAAGCTCTGTGCTCTCCCTGAAAACCATAGTTTTGAATTGAATCGAGGCCAAGTCCATCGATCAAACAAATATTTTCGGTGGTTTCACCTTTCTGTATTATGATAAAGCTTCTCAGCTTATGTCGTTTATTGGGTAGGCTGTATGCTCTCCCTGAAAACCATAGCTTTTAATTGAATCGAGGCAAAGTCCATCGATCGAACAAACATTTTCCTGTATTTTTTTGGTGGTTTTACCTTTCTGTATTATAATAAAGCTTCTCAACTTATGGCGTTTATTGGGTAGGCTCTATGCTCTCCCTGAAAATCATATTTTTTCATTGAATCGAGGCGAAGTCCATCGATCGAACAATAGTACTGTGATAACCGGTACACATCGCGCCGCCCGAGCCGCGCGGCGTTTCCGCGTACTAGTCTCTCGATGATCCGCGGGTCCACGTAAGGCCCGCGCGCCATCGTCTCTCTACGTAACTCGTCTGTGACGAGGTAAGGGGCCTCGCGAGCACGGGCTACTCGCCCCAGTCGCTCGAAATCACTACCCGGAGTATCAAGTGCTCCGACTCGATCACATGTGTTAAATCTGTTCATATCGCGTGCATCGACAGTTATTTCTCTATAATTCAGTGTTAATCGACGTAATCACGACGCCATCGGGCGAACAGGTACGATATTTATAAGATTTAATGTATTATATAGTCAAAACATGTGTACTTAAAAATGTGTGTGGCTACGCCGAAACAGGGCGGCTGGGCCTCATGGTGAGCGGATTAAATTCCGTAGAAGCGTACGAAAATAATTACGGACGAGTAATTTGTACGGGGATGATGTCAATCCTCCGGCAGCAATAATTTATCGTCGTCGGACGTCTCGCTCGTGGCTTTTTGCCACGCCACTCGCTCCAACACATTTCGGAGCCGGTACATCCACGACACGGTGGGCCACGTGTTCAGCCCCGTACTCCGTCTACACGCTGGAGCCATCCGACACTATATCGTGTGTTCCTGCTCGATAATCGGGTGATACGCACCATAATTCTCGACGTCTCAATGTACGGTAGGGTGATTTGTGTGCAAAGCTATAACACGGTGTCTCGCGTTCGAAGCCCGTACTCGTCAAAATGATTCGTAATGTATGTGTATAAATACGGTGTCTCGCGTTCGAAGCCCGTACTCGTCAAAATGATTCGTCAGGTATGTGTTTGAATACGGTGTCTCGCGTTCGAAGCCCGTACTCGTGAATTTGCGTCGGAAATATTCAATGGGGATTATATGACATTTTGTGTATTTTCATTTGCGTGGTAAACTGATTATTGTGCGTCGTAACGGTGGCATCGCGTTTCGCCACGAGGGTACGTCTCCTTATTAAAAGTGCTTCTTTTTCCTGTCTTCGCTAACGTTTCCACATGAAATTCGTCTCTTTCTCTTTTTCCTGTCTTCGCTAACGTTTCCACATGAAATTCGTCTCTTTCTCTTTTTCCTGTCTTCGCTAACGTTTCCACATGAAATTCGTCTCTTTCTCTTTTTCCTGTCTTCGCTAAAGTTTCCATACAAAATTCTTCTCTTTCTCGTTCTGCGTAGTTATACTATAGATTCTCTGTTCTGTTTCCTTCTTCAATTTATTGTGTATATTCTCGTTTTGCGTACTATGCATATAACTTGTCGCGTACTCGGTAACTCATGCTCGTGTTGTCAGACGTATCGATGGATGCGATCGGGTCAAAAATGTCTATATTGTGAATATTAAATGTGCACATATGAATTTGTCGAATTTCTTCACACAAACTACTCTTGCTCGGAAAAACCCATTCACTCAACATACTTGTCGAATTAATCCGTTCAATAATAAATCAAATGTGAATAAAACGAAATCAAATCAAATGAAAAAAAAAAATAAAATAAAATAAAAAGAAATAAACATCGATATAAAAAAGAAACAAGAAAATTTATTACAATTGGCGCCCAACGTGGGGCAAGAGTAGCTGTTTGTGGGTTGAATATTTATCGCGTTACAGGCGCGTACGGTTGCTAAAAAGTTGTACCAGTTTGGAACGAGAGTTGATATTCGAGATATTTTTTGTAGTAAATTTACACTTTCCATTGAAAGAGTGTGATCGGACATTTATTCGCGTAAAGTCGTATACCTTTTGCGTGAATTAAGACACATAAAAGATTTTTCGTTCGACCTTTGGGTTTGGTGCGTGTGGAGTGGAATATTTTGCGCGTGTAAAATTGTCAGAATACATATCAACATGTCGATTAACCCGAACAATGCTATCCAAACAGAAGGAGTAGCAGCGAACGATCTCGATGACCGTCTGCGAGTTGAGCGCGAACGTAGCGCAAGACAGAGAATGGAGTGGGATGCACTCAGGCTTCGACTGATTGGGGAGCTCAGTGAGTTTCGTGCAGTACAGCAACGTCAGGAGCAGGAAATTCTGCGTTTAAGAGAGGAAAACCAGCAGCTCCGCAATCAATCGACTACGAGCGAGGAGGGCAACAGAAACACAGGTATGTTGAACGGGCTTGTACGCGGAATTAATTCAATGAACATTAACGTCAAACCACCGCGATTCGGGAACGATATCCTTGCCAACCCCCACGAGTTCTTGGAGCAGGTGGATAGGTATTTCCTCATAAAAAAAGTTCAAGATGATAGCAAATTACTCGTGCTGGAAACGCTCCTGGATGGGCGTGCTCGCGATTGGTATAGGGCACAAGCCATTTCGTACGTTGATTTTGAAGCATTCCGTCGCTCGTTTATCGAAGAGTTTTATTCCGTTCCAACCCAAGTGCGTTTAAAGGCCCAGTGGTCTTCGCGTCGTTATAACCCGTCCGATGGTGTTATGCAATCTTACTTTTTAAAGCAAGTAAGCGCAGCACAATATTTCTTACCGAAGCTCGATCAATACGAAATCAATTACTCGGTGGTGCAACAACTTCCTCCGCGAGCGCGGGACGCGTTAGTAACAGTTGATTATGCTGATACGAATGTGGTAGCGCGAGCTTTAGCTCAACTCGATACCTCGTATGATGAGCACCGTGGTCGGGATATTCGCCGTCATACGCCAAATGTAACGTCATCTCCTAATCAGTCATTGAATAGTTCGGGAGGTAGTAATAATTCTCGATATTACAGCTCCTCGCCCAACCATACTGGTTCTAGTGGTGCTCCGTCGCCTCCTCCGGCTAACCCAGCTGTTTATCGTGCTCGTGCACTAGACGTTAATCAAGCTCCGTGGTATCCGATACCCGATTTGTCAGTACCTCCTCCGACTGTAGGGAATGGGGGATACTTCGCTGCATCGGCTGCTCAGGAAAATCATTCCGATGGGTACGATGTGAATCGTTTAAACTAAAGTGCGGTGTCATGGACAGATCCTACATGCACCGTTCGCCTTTTGACCTATTCGAGGATCTCGCGTCGTCTATTACTCAGAAAAAGAATAATGGTGAATCGGAAGAAATGACTAACGGTTCCACTTGTCCACATGTGATTTTGTTTATTTGGAGAATTCCCATGTCCACGCTCATTGACACTGGAAGTCAAGTGACGTGCATTTCAGAGCAATTTCGAGATTATTTAAATAAAATCAAAAAGTTGGTAGAACTACCCGTCTCCAACATGGTTGTCCTTACTGCAATCGGTGGAAAGCCAACACCAGTGCGGAAGCAAGTGGGTTTGGAAATTATGGTGGGCAAATTGTCGGTTGCATCGGTTTTTTTGGTTATTCCTCATTTGTCAAGTAGTATGATTATCGGTAGCGATTGGTTGTTACGTAACCGGGCTATTATCGATTATTCACAACAAACAGTTGTCGTTAACGGTCAACCTATTCCATCTGACTTATTATCATTCGGGAAGTCGCCATCAGAACGCGTGCGCGTTTCGGCTGAGGACGATTTTACATTCATTCAAATACTAAAAACTTCCCCCGCCGATGTAATATCAAACGAGAGTAATACTTGTAGCGATACGTTCGGAGTAAACGCGAAAGACGATAAAATTTTCACTCGTAACCACGATGTCCCAATCGAACTGACAAATACCGTCGTTAGTACCACTTATCAAATCGAAAACGGTTTCGTTTGCCCGCAAATGGGGGATACGCATCCGGACGATGAAGCGACGTACAGCCGTGGCGCTCGCGCATCCGGTAACATTGTCGCGTCTCGTGAGTCGACTGTTGTGGTACCACCCGACAAAATAAATGACGTATCCGAGAGTTGTACAATTTTGGAAGCGGTTTCGACTGATTCGGTAGCAAATCAGGGTGTCGAAAACTCGAACGAAAATTTCGTAAATTCATTTGTTATTCGCGAAACCGACGTCGCTAGGCCCGTCGAGTGTTGTCCCATGGACGTTGTTGAGGCGCGTTACTCATGCCATCTCTATACCGAAGATGAAGAAGAACGTTATCGGGAAGATGTTCGTTCTGTCGTAACAGCCATGATCGAATATAATCGGGAACAGCGGGAACGGGTTGAACGATTATTGTTTAAATATCGGAAATTATTCTCATATAAAAACGTTGGTGCTGGCTCATATGAGCATCAAATTCGTTTAAAAGATTCAAAAGTCGTCGTCAGGCGATCGTATCCGGTTCCATTCGGGTTAAGGGCCGCGGTCGGCAAAGAAATCGAAGAGATGCTCGCAAGCGGCATTATCGAGAGATCCACTAGTCAGTTTTGTAATCCACTCCGGATTGTCGAGAAGAAAGACGGTCGGATTCGCGTTTGTTTAGATGCTCGCTTTATTAACAACGCGATTGAATCCGATAACGAATCACCACCCGTAATCGGAGAAATCCTTCAAAAATATAACGGAATGAAATGTATGTCCACCACAGATTTAGCCTATGGGTATTGGCAAATTCCGTTGGCGGTGAGTTCCAGGCCGTATACCGCTTTTTTGTATGGCTCTCAACTTTACCAATTTTGTCGGATTCCGTTCGGTTTAAAAACAGCCGGTAGCGGATTCATACGTGCTTTAAATTTAGCTCTCGGTAACGAATTTGATTCATTCCTAACGTGCTATATCGATGATTTACTAATTACCTCGGCCTCGTTCTCGGAGCATTTGCTTCATCTCGACTCCATTTTTCACGTGCTAGAGCGGAGCAACTTTACGTTGCGCCTCGATAAATCATCTTTCTTTCGCCAGGAAGTAGAATTTTTGGGTTTTATCCTATCAACCGATAGTATTCGACCGAAACCTGATAAACTCGCGGTTATTCGAGACTTCGCCGAACCGAAGAATCGGAAAGAATTACAACAGCTGATCGGAGTATGTACGTATTATCGACAATTCAGCGTTCGTCACGCCAACCTCATCCATCCGTTTCGCTCTTTGCTAAAGAGTAAGAACAGTTGGATATGGACGGAGGACCATAGTCGTGCATTTAAAGAACTAAAAAATTCCTTCGCTAATTGTATCGAGTTACACCACTACCTACCGAATACCCCTTTCAAGATTCAGACCGATGCCTCGGATCGAGGTATTAGTGGAATTCTTTATCAGACCGATGAGGAGGGTCAACATCGGGTTATTTCCATGGTAAGCAGGTGTTTAAATACCGCCGAAGCCAATTACAATACAACCGAAAAAGAGCTCTTGGCAATTGTTTACACCATCGCGAAATGTCGCATTTATCTCGCACGCCGTCTATTCTACGTGATAACCGACCACCAAGCCCTTACATTCCTCAACACCACGCCATTTCATACTGCGCGTCTGGCACGCTGGAGTATCTACCTTCAACAGTACGACATGGTCGTCGAGCATTGTACGGGGCGTGAGAACGTTGTCGCCGATTTTTTCAGCCGCAATCCTCGCGGAAAATTCGAACCGGAGCATAATGCTCATCGTCTCGTCATCGCCGCGTTTACGCGTCATCTCGTCTTATCGCTCGAAAAAGAAAAGTCGGGCGTACCCGTTTTGCACAAGATTACCTCACAGTACGATGATTTGCCCTGCGACCTTCGTCGAGACCTGCGGTCCATAGGTGACATACAAAGGGCCGACGACGGTCTCATGGAAATAATTGATACTCTGGAATCGGGGCAGTCAGTTCCCTTTTTCGAAATCCACCGTGGAGTTCTCTTCAAGTCGGATCGTGATGGTGCACGATGGCAGGTCGCCGTGCCTCTCGTTTTGGTTCAACGGTTGATAAAATTCACCCACGAAAAACTCGGTCATCCGGGAGTATCGAAAACTCTTTCGTATCTCCGCCTACATTTTATCTGGAATAAAATGTCTGAAACTGTTAAACACTATATTCAGCGCTGTGACCTTTGTCAGCGTGTTAAGATCAACAATCAATCAATGCAGGGAGAATTCCAACTCGTTCCGGCAAAGAAGCCCTCGGAGCTCGTTACCGTCGACTTCTACGGCCCGTTACCTCGTTCTATCGCAGGAGTCGAATATTTGTTCGTCGTGCTCGATGCACATTCCAAGTACGTCAAGCTTTACCCCCTTAAAAGGGCAACAACCCGAGTCGCTCTATCGAAAATTATAACCGAATACATACCCGAAATGGGGAAGCCGGTACGAATTTTGTCAGATAACGGGACACAATTCACGTCGCCGTTATGGAAATCTCGGTTGCGTGAGGAAGGGATCCAGACGACCTTCTCTTCCATTCGCCATCCCCAAAGCAACCCCGCCGAGCGGGTAATGAGAGAGCTAGGGCGCCTGTTTCGGACTCTTTGCTCTGAAGCTCACACGAAATGGGCGAAATGCATTCCACATATCGAAAAAGTGTTAAACGTCACCGTGCACACGAGCACAGGTTTCGCCCCGCGCGAATTACACTTCGGAAAGCCGATAACCGAAAAACTCGACGATTTATTACCGTTTCCCTCGATTGTGGATAAGAGTCACGACGATAAAATCTCGTTAGCTGGCGAAAGAATTAAACTCTATTTCGAATACCGAAAACATAATCAGCGAAAAATCTCGCGAGTCGAATTGTCTCTCGGAGACTTAGTCCTTCTTAGGGTTCCAATGCCTTCAAACGCGGCAAACAAAGTTACTTCGAAATTCTTCCACCTGTTCCAGGGACCCTACCGGATTGGCAAGGTAATCGGTGAAAATGCTTTCCTCTTAGTCGACCCAAATGATGATAATCTCGTCAAGAACGTTTACAATCGATGTAGTCTAAGAAAATATTACAGCCCCGTTTAACATGTTGTCACTGATGCTTTCTTCTTTCTAGCCTCTGTATGAAAATTGTCATGAATGTAATTCGACCTGCGAAATCCATGTACTATATAATATTACGCCGGTCAAATTAGGGGGATAATGTGATAACCGGTACACATCGCGCCGCCCGAGCCGCGCGGCGTTTCCGCGTACTAGTCTCTCGATGATCCGCGGGTCCACGTAAGGCCCGCGCGCCATCGTCTCTCTACGTAACTCGTCTGTGACGAGGTAAGGGGCCTCGCGAGCACGGGCTACTCGCCCCAGTCGCTCGAAATCACTACCCGGAGTATCAAGTGCTCCGACTCGATCACATGTGTTAAATCTGTTCATATCGCGTGCATCGACAGTTATTTCTCTATAATTCAGTGTTAATCGACGTAATCACGACGCCATCGGGCGAACAGGTACGATATTTATAAGATTTAATGTATTATATAGTCAAAACATGTGTACTTAAAAATGTGTGTGGCTACGCCGAAACAGGGCGGCTGGGCCTCATGGTGAGCGGATTAAATTCCGTAGAAGCGTACGAAAATAATTACGGACGAGTAATTTGTACGGGGATGATGTCAATCCTCCGGCAGCAATAATTTATCGTCGTCGGACGTCTCGCTCGTGGCTTTTTGCCACGCCACTCGCTCCAACACATTTCGGAGCCGGTACATCCACGACACGGTGGGCCACGTGTTCAGCCCCGTACTCCGTCTACACGCTGGAGCCATCCGACACTATATCGTGTGTTCCTGCTCGATAATCGGGTGATACGCACCATAATTCTCGACGTCTCAATGTACGGTAGGGTGATTTGTGTGCAAAGCTATAACACGGTGTCTCGCGTTCGAAGCCCGTACTCGTCAAAATGATTCGTAATGTATGTGTATAAATACGGTGTCTCGCGTTCGAAGCCCGTACTCGTCAAAATGATTCGTCAGGTATGTGTTTGAATACGGTGTCTCGCGTTCGAAGCCCGTACTCGTGAATTTGCGTCGGAAATATTCAATGGGGATTATATGACATTTTGTGTATTTTCATTTGCGTGGTAAACTGATTATTGTGCGTCGTAACGGTGGCATCGCGTTTCGCCACGAGGGTACGTCTCCTTATTAAAAGTGCTTCTTTTTCCTGTCTTCGCTAACGTTTCCACATGAAATTCGTCTCTTTCTCTTTTTCCTGTCTTCGCTAACGTTTCCACATGAAATTCGTCTCTTTCTCTTTTTCCTGTCTTCGCTAACGTTTCCACATGAAATTCGTCTCTTTCTCTTTTTCCTGTCTTCGCTAAAGTTTCCATACAAAATTCTTCTCTTTCTCGTTCTGCGTAGTTATACTATAGATTCTCTGTTCTGTTTCCTTCTTCAATTTATTGTGTATATTCTCGTTTTGCGTGCTATGCATATAACTTGTCGCGTACTCGGTAACTCATGCTCGTGTTGTCAGACGTATCGATGGATGCGATCGGGTCAAAAATGTCTATATTGTGAATATTAAATGTGCACATATGAATTTGTCGAATTTCTTCACACAAACTACTCTTGCTCGGAAAAACCCATTCACTCAACATACTTGTCGAATTAATCCGTTCAATAATAAATCAAATGTGAATAAAACGAAATCAAATCAAATGAAAAAAAAAAATAAAATAAAATAAAAAGAAATAAACATCGATATAAAAAAGAAACAAGAAAAATTTATTACAGTACATTATGACACTAGTACGAAATATTTTTTTCTGACGAGTGTGAGTTTGCAGAACGAGCCGAAGGCGAGAGCTGCAATTACACGAGTCCAGAAAACGTTTTTCGACCGAGTATCGTACGCATTTTTATGTCAGAAGGTGCGTAAATGCGGTTTGACGCGAACGAAGTGGTTTTACCTTTCTGTATTATGATAAAGCTTCTCAGCTTATGGCGTTTATTGGGTAGGCTTTAGGCTCTCCCTGAGAACCATAGTTTTGATTTCGATCATGGCAATAGTATGCGGAGGCTGTTTCATCCACGATTGTAGTTGAAGAGGCGATAACGCTCTCCCTGATGAAAACAGTATCAACGCGAAGAAGCACAAGTCTGTCAATCGAACAAGACTTTTCATACTTTTCCTTTCTGAAATGCAGAATGAAGATTCATAATTACCTTACTGTATAATGATAAAGCTTCTCAGCTTATGGCGTTTATTGATCAAACAAATATTTTCCGGTGTTTTTTGGTGGTTTTATCTTTCTGTATTATGATAAAGCTTCTCAGCTTATGGCGATTATTGGGTAGGCTGTATGCTCTCCCTGAAAACCATATTTTTTAATTGAATCGAGGCAAAGTCCATCGATCGAACAAACATTTTTCTGTGTGTGTTTTTAGTGGTTTTACTTTTCTGTATTATGATAAAGCTTCTCAGCTCATGGCGTTTATTGAATAGGCTTTACGCTCTCCCTGAAAACCATAGTTTTGAATTTGATAATGGCAAAGTCCATCGATGGAACGGACATTTTCCGGCGTTTTTTACACATGCAACACATGACTATAGTTATCCTACTATAGTATGCGGAGGCTGTTTCATCCACGATTTTAGTTGGGTAGGCGACACGCTCTCCCTGATGAAAACAGTTGCAACGCGAAAAAGCACAAATCTGTCAATTGAACAGAAGACTTCTCATACTTATCCTTTCTGAAATGCAGATCCCCGTTGTTTTTCCAACCGGAGAGACCAATTCCAACGACGAAAATTCACAATGCTCGGGCCACGGACCACCTGAAAATCAATAAAAATATTAATTCATAATAGATTACGTTACAAGGCCGCCCGGGTTATATACACTAGGGTGGTTCTTAATTTGGTGATGTCGGAATTTCCGTGTAAATAAATATTAGATTCACGAAAATTTTACACAAGACCTTTTTTGTAGAGCATCAAATTTCCTACAAAATCGTCGGAGAACATTTTTTTATCATGCAACGTTTTGAAGTAATAAAAAATGTTCCCAACAAAATTCCAAATGCATGCATCTTCCCATATAAAACTCGACTGCTTATCGGACAAATTCCCCATTGCGACCAATTTTTTTTTCTATTTATAGTGATTACTTTTGAAGGCGGAAAACACGGAAATTCCGACATCACCATAATACACACTTATCAAAAAAATGGAACAAGCAGAACATTTTTCTACTTTGTACGTGATTTTTGCGTGACTGTAACTTTGCGAAAAATTGTCGGATTGGAATGAATGAAAAAGCGTTTTTGAGCTTGACATTTTTAGTTTTGAAATCTTATGATGGAACTTCTTTCCTGGCCATTGATTATAGCACAATCGACAGAAATGTCGCGAAGAAAAATTTCCAAACATTTTTCCGTTTTTCAGAGTTGTCCCCGGGAACGAGAAAAATTTTTTCTGACTTCATAAATAACACAGTCACTTAGCCAGTTCCTTACCTGTGATTTGACATTTATTTTTCTGTACGACAAATCGTCGCTGTAGTATCGGCCGGTGAATGAATAAAAATATTTTTTTGGTTGATCATTGGTATCTCATGAACCGGTGATTCTATAGCAAATCGACCGGAAGTTTTTCAAACTCAAATGAATCGCGTGTGAGGTTTGATTGTCTTTTTAAAAAAATATAATTTTTACCCCTCGCGTTCACTTGAAAAAGTAGCAAAAAACCTTTTTCTGATTATTTCGAAAATTCACCAGTACTTTGCAAATATGCTGAGAGTAATAATGTTTGTGGGTACCCTGAAATTTCGCACTGATCCGTCCGTCCGTTTTTCTACCCCAAGGTGGTGGTTAACGAAAAATTGAAGAAATACCTTTTTTGCTCAAATGATTATTGAGATGGAAAAAAAAATTTTCCGCTGTCTCACCATTTGGCATGGAATACTCATAAATTTTTTTTTCATTGCAAAAAAAAATGTCACTTCAATATTTTCCTAAAATTCGATGTAAACAGTATCCGTTGATTTTTCATGAAATTCCTCTTTAACGTTTCATAATTCTTCGAGTTGAAATTGATTGCATTAATTAAAGGTTGCCCCGATTCCGTCAAAGTCGTGCGTCTGCGAATTGTCTTTGTTTTTAATGTCAATAATCATCCGATGATGTTTAAAAAGTTAAAAAGGTGTTCCTTCAACTTTTGTTGAAGGTTGCTACCCCGGGGTAGAAAAACGGATCGACAGATCAATCCGAAATTTTACCTGCTTATTAGAGATACATTGAGGTAAGGGGAAAACCACAAACATTTGTACCCTCAGCAATATTTGCAAAGTACTGGTAAATTTTCTAAACAACCAGAAAAAGTGTTTCTTCGCGACTTTTTCAAGTGAATTCAAAGGGTGCAAAAAATTTTTTTTTTTCACAAAACAATAATTAAACCGCATAAGCAATTCATTTGAGTTACCAAAACTGCCAGTCGATTTGCTATAAGATTACCGGTTCATGAGATATAGATGACCAAACGAAAAAAGATGTTATCTCCTTCACCGGCCGATATCTCAGCGATAAATTGTCAAACAGAAAAAAGACATGAAATTGAAGGTAACGAATCGGGCTAAATGATTGTGGTATTGATGAAGTCAGAAAAAATTTCCTCGAGCCCGGGAATAACTTTGAAGAACCGAAAATTTTTTAAAAATTTCCCTCGCGACATATCTTTTTATTGTGCGATGCCCAATGGTCAGTAAAAAAAATTCCATTGTAAGTCTTAAAAACTCGACCCGTCAAGCTTGGAAATGCATTTTCATTCATCTCGATACGACAATCATTCGGAGAGTTACAGTCACGGTAAAATCACTAAAGAATAGAAAAATGGAAGGCTATTTTATCCACGATTTTGGTTGGGTAGGCGATACGCTTTCCCTGATGAAAACGGTCGCAACGTGAAGAAGCCCAGGTCCGTGGATCGAACAGATGCGAGAGTGTATTGGAGTCAGCGAATTCTTCAAAGACTTTAATACACCTTTTCTTCAGGTGCTGATTGGTCCTCAAGGACCCTCCTCTTCCTTGACTCCTCTCTGTCCGGCGATGTCGGCGGATGCTTCTTACTGCAAGGTTGAATGAAAAAATTATAAAAATGCTCAAGGGTCATGATCAAGGGTTTTTTATGTTGCGACTTCAATATACACTCGGCTAAAAAATTAAACTAACAGAAAGTTTTTCCATTTTTTTACGTGATTTTTGCGCGACTCTAACTTCGTAAAGAATGTTCGTATTGAGATGAATAAAAGAGCAGTTTTAAGCTTGACATGTCCAGTTTTGAAATCTTATGATGAAATTTTCTTTCCTGGCTATTTATCATGGCGCAATGAAGAGAAATTTCACCAAAAAAAATTTTCAAAACATTTTGCGTTTTTCAGAGTTGTCACTGAGATCGGAAAAAAATGTTCTGCCTTGATCAATAAAACAGTCATTTAGCCTGGTTTTTCACCTTCGATATGATTTTTTTTGTTTTTTCTGTATCACAATTTTTCGCTGAGATATCGGCCGGTGAACAAAAAATAGTATATTACGATACAAGAGCGAAAATATTTTTTCTGACGAATGTGAGTATGTAGCACGAGCCGAAGGCGAGTGCTGCAATCACACGAGTCAAGAAAAGGTTTTTCGCACGAGTATAGTATACATTTTTATTGCACGAGGTGCGTAAATGCGATTTGACGCGAACGAAGTGAGCGGAAAAATCGCATCTTACGCACGGCGTGTCATAAACATCTTTTTTCGTTTGATCATCGCTATCTCATGAACCGGTAATCCTATAGCAAATCGACTGACAGTTTTGGAAACTCAAATAAACTGCGTATGAGGTATAATCATTGTTTTAAAAAACAAAAAAAAATTTCGCCCCTTGCATTCACTTGAAAAAGATGCAAAAAAAAACACCTTTTCTGGTTATCTAGAAAATTAACCAGTGCCTTGCAAATATTGCGGAAAGTACAAATATTTGTGGGTGCCACGCTACCTCAATGTATCCCCAATAACCCTGTGAAATTTCGAATTGATCCGTCTGTCCACTTTTCTACCCCGAGGTGGCAACCTTTAACGAAAGTTGGAGGAGCAGCACCTTTTTTGTCCGGATGATTATTGATGGAAAAAAATTTTTTTTTTTGCTGATTATCACGATTTGGCATTGAATACTCATGAAATCTCATGTTTGCATTAAAAAAAATATAAAATTTTTTTTTTTCTGACTTGAAAATTTTCAGAAAATTTGATGTAAACAGTATCCGTTCATTTCTGGTGAAATTCTTCTTTCGCGTTTCATAATTCATCAAGTTGAAATTAATTGCATTAACGAGGAGTTGTCCAAATTCCGCGAAAATCGCGGGTCTGCAAATTGTTTTTTGTTTTTTATCTCAATAATCATCCGATGATGTTCAAAGAGCAAAAAAGGTGTTCGATCAACTTTCGTTAAAGTTAGCCACTTTTGGGTAGAAAAACGGACGGACGGATCAATCCGAAATTTTACCGGCTTATTAGAGATACATTGAGATAGCGTGGCACCTACAAACATCTGTACTTTCAGCAATATTTGCAAAGTACTGGTTAATTTTTTAGATAACCAGAAAAAGTATTTTTTTTGCATCTTTTTCAAGTGAAAGCAAAGGGTTAAAAAATTTTTTTTTTTCCAAAACAATAATCAAACCTCATACGCAGTTCATTTGAATTTCCAAAACTGTCGGTCGATTCGCTATAGGATTACCTGTTCATGAGATATCGATGATCAAACGAAAAAAAATGTTTTTTCATTCACCGGTCGAAATCTCAGCAAAAAATGGTGATACAGAAAAAATAAAAAAATAAAATCGAAGGTGAAGAATCAGGCTAAGTGACTGAGTAATTGATTAAGTCAGAAAAAATTTTCTCGATCCCGGCGACAACTCTGGAAAACGGAAAATTAAAAAAAAAAAAATTTTCGTGAAATTTCTTTTGATTGTGCCATGATCAATGGCCAGGAAAAGTATTTTATCATAAGATTTCAGAACTAGACATGTCAAGCTTGAAATCACTTTTTCATTCAACTCAATACGACAATTTTTCACGAAGTTACAGTCCCGCAAAAATCACGTAAAAAAATGGAAAAAATTTCAGTTCCTTTAATTTTTTTATGACACGCCGTGCGTAAGATGCGATTTTTCCGCTCACTTCGTTCGCGTCAAATCGCATTTACACACCTCGTGCAATAAAAATGTATACTATACTCGTGCGAAAAACCTTTTTTGTCCGACCCCCGTTGAAAACGCGGCGTTGCGCGCATGTGCTACCGGCGGCAAGTGGGCGTGTCCAGCGCGCTCCGTCAGCGGGCGGTAAAGTAGTTTACCGCCCGCTACTGCTGGGCGGTAAAGATCCGAGCGCCGTGACGACTTGTTTTCAACACGGGTCGGACAAAAAGTACGGTGTGCACCACGGGCGGAAGGCGATTTCCCCCTCGTGTGACGCCACCCTCGCTTCGCTCGGGTGGCAACTTCACACTCGGCGGAATCGCCTATTTTCCGCCCTTGATACACAATGTACTATTCTTGACTCGTGCGATT
The DNA here is from genome assembly GCA_963971145.1 of Sussaba pulchella. Lineage (NCBI taxonomy): Eukaryota > Metazoa > Arthropoda > Insecta > Hymenoptera > Ichneumonidae > Sussaba > Sussaba pulchella. Next base: position 5,594,238 of record OZ020170.1, read on the forward strand.
GCAGCACTCGCCTTCGGCTCGTGCTACAAGCTCACATTCGTCAGAAAAAATATTTTCGCTCTTGTATCGTAATATACTATTTCTTTACGGGTGCGTGAAGATGCTCGCATTACTGGTCTCTTTTCCGTTCGGAAAATACGAGATCTCCCACGGTTTTCTATTACCCATGGTAACTAACTTCACGGCGTGAGTAATGTGTCAGAATCGCACGCAAGCGTGCGATTTTGACTACTTCTTCAACTTCTTCTTCTTCTTCTTAGGTTGAAAGAACAGATAACCGATATCGTTGGGAAAAATGAAACTATTGTTCAAATCAGTTGTTCGATAATTAAAATGCTCGTTGACATGACTCTCTTCTACTTGCTGTTTCCAGAACTCAATGGTTGTGGCTTCCCCTCCAAATCGCATCGAAACAGAGGTATCTTGAGTTTACATTTATGTATAACCGCAGAGTTCGAATAATTTTCAAGTATATACTGTCAGACGTCCTTATCGATGAGGTTCATCGAGTCCTCTGTAGGCGATGGTTAAAGTAGTTGTTCGATTATGAATTTACATTTCTGTATAACCGCTGAGTTCAAATCAATTGAAAATTTACGGTGTCAGACATCTTATCGATGAGGTTCATTGAGTTTTCCTAGATCAAAATAGTTGTTCGATAATCTTAGGACGATGAAACAAATTTTAAAAATAAAAAAACGTAATGAGTTTTAAAAAAATGAAGAAAAAAAAATCGAAATATTTAAAAAACTCCCGACTGCAAAAAAAATTCTGACGCGAAAAAAAAACAAAACTTGAAAATATATGGGGTAGTCCATCCCGTTTCGACAAGGTTTTTCTCTGACCCCTTTCGATTCCGTTAATTATTTTATATGTTTTTGTACCAACTAAATGTAGTATTCATGATTTTTTTCAATTTTTTTATCGAACAGTTTAAAAGTTATGATTTTGTTTCGTAATCCTACCTTTTTTTCACACGCTCATAACTTCGGTAATAATGGCTCAAATGGAATTTTTTTTTTCAAATGTTCGGTTTTTTCCCAAGTTTTTCAAAAATAAATACGAGAAAATGTTTAGAACTTATTTGACCTCTATTTTTGCATTTTTGACCTTCGCCAATTTTTCTTTAAATGTATATCATAATTGATTTTCTTAAAAAATTTGTATCTTGAAGTACACATAATCTAACATATCGTCTAAAATTTTCATGATGACGTTCGGCCCCGTTTTTTTAAAATTTAATTTTGAATGTTTCAAAACGGAATTCCGAAAATATTCTTTTATAATTTTATTTGCAGCTATAACTCTTGACGAGTATTTTGAAGTATGATTTTGATTAAAGTTATTTTATTTAAATCATTTATGCAAGTTGAGGATAGCGAATAATAATCATTCGTACGAATTCGGGAGATGAATTAAACGAATGCTGTATTGAGAAGAAAAAAGTAAAATTTTTATTTTCGTTGGCGCTTAAAAATCTTACATAAACGAGTATCACTTGATGCAGAATAATCTCTTATCCATAAACCAAAAGTTGTTGTATCCGGAATTATAAACTGGCTCTTGCTGCCATTCGCTTAAACGTACCACCGACACCATCGCAAGCTCCTTTACCATGAGCAGTGGCAAAAAATGCCATTCTGCCGATATTCCAAAATTATGCTCATGGTAATACAAACTTGTAAAATTTGTAAAAATGTAGCATGTTGAAACATTTTTCAACCATAGTTGAACAAGTTTTGGTGGCAACTAAAACTTTTTTAAGTTTAGTGTCTACAATTGTTAAATTTGATGCAATGTATGCATTTCATAAACTAGCAACTTATGAAATAATCCTCGGACAATGTATTGTATTGTGTTTTACTGATACCCCGAAGGGTTTACAGGGCATTCTCTTCGCTCCTTTTTACCACCTCGACTCCTTCTCAGCCCCGCTCCCTCGACTCCCGGAACTGGAGCTTCGTCGCGACACGCTAGATGACCACAACGGGCATACAGCTATAGTCGTAGATCGTACGTCCTATAGCTGGAGCTTCGTCCATGCGCCTTGTTGTGGTTACCAGCGGTACAACAGTCCCGAAGTCGAGCTTGCGATAAGGCTGGTAGCCTTTTTGGATTGCCAGACCAGGGCGCTACCCTTTCCTGGACCTACTTATTAAAGTGGAATCCGAACCACTGCCAACTGTACCGAATGCCGATACAGTTGGTCGGTCATTGGTTCGCCTCCCGGTTACCGCTACGTCTTTTCGGCGAGAATGTAATTATTTTCACCGAAAAGTACGCCCGGACCGGGACTCGAACCCACGACCTTCCGATGCTCAGGCTAGCACGCTAACCACTGAGCCAGAGCACCGGTTTTATGAAATAATCTTTATATTTTATATTCTCCCACATCTGTCAAACAATTATTATTCCGTGCTTTAAATCCTATGACGATCAGATTTGGAAAAAAAAACCATTTTTCTAGAAACCTTTTTCTAAATTTGAAAACGACAAAACTTTAAAAATGCAATAACTCGACCGATTTTCGGTATTTTCAAATGAACTATACTTTAAAATTAGAAATTATATACAAATGTTTTCAAAATTTTAAAAAGCTACCAAATGGCATAGGCTCTTATAAGCCAATAAAATTCCGTTTTGAAACATTCAAAATTGAATTTAAAAAAACGGGGCCGAATATCATCGTGAAAATTTCAGACAATACGTTCAATTATGTGTACTTCTATCTATAAATTTGTTACGTCCCTGCATTTTTTATTTCTTAAATATAAGGAAGGACCCGATGGACGGGACCGTTTTCCCGTGCCGTGAAACTCTTTTCGAGACGTATTCTCCCTTCTCTCTTCCACCGGCAACAAGCGAAGCGCTCTGTCTTCTCCTTTGCTACCGACTACGAACGAGGCCCACTGTCCCCTTCTCTCTTCCACCGGCTACAGGCGAAGCGCTCTGTCTTCTCCTTCGCTACAGGCTACGAACGAGGCCCTCTGTCCCCTTCTCTCATCCACCGGCTACAAGCGAAGCGCCCTGTCTTCTCCTTCGCTACCGGCTACGAATTAGGCGCTCTGTCCCCACCTTCCCTACTGGCTACCAATGAAACGCTCTGTTTCCCCACTCCTTCACTACTGGCTCCCAATGAAACGCTCTGTCCCCACTCCTTCTCTACCGGCGACGCGTGCCAGGTCTTAGATGTATTAATTCTTCCCTATTGGGTTGTCTTTTTCTAACTATCGCACTTTTCTTATTAGGTTTCCTTTTCGAAAATTGCCGTCTCTGTCTGAAGCCTTTTTCCCTCTCTAGTGTTCTTCCTTTTTGACCCTGCGCATATTTGCTTTCCCTCTTTAAGATCTTTTCTCAATTTTTCCCCTGCGCATATTGGCCTTCTCTCTTTTGGATGTTTTCTCTTTCTACTTTTTCCCCTTTTTTCTCCTGTGGTTATTTGCCTTCTCTTTTCAGGATCGTTTCTCTCTCCAATATTCACCCCTTTTTCCCCCAGTATTTCTTGGAATTATTCCTCTTTTCTTTCTAAACTCATACCTTCTCTCTAATCTATTTTTGGGTATTTCTCCCTTTTTCTCCTCGTGACCTGATTTTTGTCACTCTCCTTTTTATATGTCCACGCTACTTCCACCTCGGGAAAAAGGTATATAAACCCATGGTTTTCATCCAAAAGGAGTCTCAGTTCAAAATGTAATACGTACACGACAGTCGTCTTCGCGACGTAAATAAGTACCGTTACTCTCCCCGAACGGACTTAGAATATTTTTGTGTCCACCGATTAATATTTCGGTTTGGACTTAGAATCGCTTTCGCGTCCGGACTCCGAATCTTTGCGTCCACCGTTTTACTTACGGTTGGGACTTAGACTCGTTTGCGCGATCGGTCGTAGATTCTTTTAAAACCACCTGACTCTTTATACAGTCAGGTAGAGTTGAATAATATTGAAATATGAATTTAACCGCGTGACTAAAAATACTTAAAAATTAAATAAACTGAGAACCAATAAATAAATACGTCCGCGACCAAGAGTCTGCGAGTGATAATAACAAATAAATAACTAAAAGTCCGCGAGTTCCTGAATAAGCTGTAGACCACGAAGTCCAGCCTTGAAGAATTAATAAACAAAATGAACAAATAAATAAACTGAATACTGAAGAATAAATACATCAACGACCAAGAGTCCGTGATTAACGGCAATTAATAAATAACAAGAAGAGTCCGCGAGTGATAACGACAAATAAATAACAAAAGTCCGCGATTGATAGACATTAAATAAATAAAGAATAATCAAGGACCAAGCGTCCTCATAAATAAATAACTGCATACGCTTAAGAGACCGTAGAGTCTAGCGTAAATCCTAAATAATTGAAAGCCCAAAAAAGGGCAGTTGAAGATAACCGAAAACGAGATAATACGCCCACAATCTTGAATAAGATTTAACCCGATCGACAATAGAAATTAAAACAATAATTATAACAACGCGTTCAACCTGACATTTTGTGCGACTACGAACATCGTGAAACTGTGAACTGTGTAACAATTAATGTTAACCAAGCTGAACTGTATACCGAAACATCTTACACGTGAAAATACAAAAGATTGTGAGTGCGTCCCAAATCTGACATTCCGAACTTTCTTTCGACCAACCTGCCCCTTTACAGTAGAAAAGTAATACTGGAGGTCGAAGGACGAGTAACTGCAACAACAATCATCCGCAGCCATCCAGACCGCACCACCGACAAGGGACGACAAGTAAAAACCAAGAGGTTCATACATTACGATCGTGATTAGGCTAGATCTCGGTCCCCGAGTAAAGGCGTGAAAACCTGACTCAAAAGCGAGATCAAAAGCTGGGTTACGTCTGAGCGGATATTTTATTATATTCGTAGTTAGGACGTAACAAATTTTTCAAAAAAATCAATTATGACATACATTTCGAAAAAAATTTGTGAAGGTCAAAAATGCAAAAATAGAGGTAAAAAAAAATGCTCAACATTTTCTAGTATTTTGTTTGAAAATTTTTGGAAAAAACCCAACATTTGAAAAAAAAATTTTATTTGAGCCATTATTACCTAAGTTATGAGCGGTTGAAAAAAAAGGTAGGATTTCGAAAAACGAATCATAACTTTCGAACCGTTCCATAAAAAAATTGAAAAAAATCATGAATACTCTATTTAGTTGATACAAAAACGTATAAAATAATTAGCGAAATCGAAAGGGGTCAGGGCAAAACCTTGTCGAAACGGGATGGACTACCACATATAGACTACCGTCGGATATTATCAGGACACTAGCGAGGCGTACGCGCAGAAATAACTTCTGCCTTTAGAGGTCGATAACTTCGCGACAAATGAAGCTAGAGACTTTTTTAAAGCATCGTTAGAAAAGTCATGAATATTTACATCCATTGATATTTTTTGAATAATATTTTAATCACTAAGCACTGAGATAGCGCGTGAAAAAGATTGAAAAATAATTCGATTTTTCCGAAATTTTCTATCTCGATTTCAGCTCATAGCCAAAGTTAGGAAAATTTTTTCAAAAGTTTGAAACTTTCCACGCATGATCTCTGAAACCTGACCTGTAGTTCGAGTTCAAAAAGTATACAAAATCTTCAGGGGTTCTTGAGTTATCATGAAAATTGTGCAGGCGTGCGTAAGTCGAGCTCGGGCCATCTATTGCACAAGTCGACGATCTCGCTCGCTTGTTTTCTCGCAGGGGCAGGACCGAAACGGATCTTAAGTGCAACGGGCGCTTGTACAGGGTACCATTTCTATTCTAATATACATGCATACATTATTTCTAATTTAGTATGACCTGCATTTATATAGAAGAAATTATTATTTAAATGCTTCAAAGAACTTGAACTGCTAAAAATAATAATAAAAACAGAAATTCATCAGTCAATGTTAATTTCGGCAAAAACTACTTTATAGGATTTTTTAACCTGGTATAAATTACTAAATTTAGTTTCATATAAGAACGATGTGGTGCGCTTCTAAAAACGTTGAAGATAAAGGTTAATTGTCAAAAATTTGTTAAGGGGTTATATCTAGTTGTTTGCGGGAAAACTAAGGGATTTTCATGATTCTTTGGCCATGCGAGTATAATTTTATTATAATCCACTATCTAGTATCAATTGAAACATATATTGAGGCACTTATATGAATCTTTTCATGAGAAAATTTTTAATTTTTGAAGCCGGTGTTCTAAAACACCTTTTTTTTAAGACCTCTTGCGGTGAGCATGATATGTCTGGATCGGCTCATCTGAAATCAAAAACCAGAAAGATTTTGTTAGTGTAATATTGAACACAGCTCGTTGATGAAGGGTCAGCAAAATTGTTGATCGTTGAAATAATGACGTCGATTTTTCCCAATTTTTTAAATCTGAGAAATCGAACTTATCGGAAAAATTGACGACGTTATTGAAAAAATCAAATTCGCTAAGCCGTCCGTTCACAAACTGCGTTTAATATTATACCAACTAAATCTTTTTGGTTTTTTATTACAAATGAGCAGTTGTTCCAGAGATATCATGCTCACCGTAAGTGATCTTCGAGAAAGGTGTTTTTGGATAAAGTGGCCATTGTTCCCCAAATTGAAAATTCTTTCATGAAACAATTCATCCAACTACTTCAATATATGTTGTCATTGGTACTGTATAGTGTTTCCTAATAAAATTATGTTAACATGGCTGAAAAAAATCATGATAATCCATTGATTTTCATTATCTCCAAACTTTAAATTTATGTTCCGAATCGATATCCTTTTGTAAAATGAATTATCGGAAGGAGAACTTAGTGATCGTATTCTTTTCTGAACCCGCTCTACTTTTTTGGCATCGCTGGTTCTACCAATCCTCAATTTCGTTCAACGAACACGGAATGCTTGTTACCGAATTTGAAAAAAATCCATGCAGCGCTTTTGTTTTAAAGAATTTGGAAAGGTGTAAATAATCGCTGTGCGCATTCTAGCTTGTGCAATTTTTGAGATATCTGACTAAAATTTGGCACACAGTTGCACTATTACCGAAAGATGTTTCGTATTGAATCTTGGCAAAATTCATCGAGCCGTTCAGATTTTATGTCGTTTTGAAGTTTTAAAAAAATAAACGTGCGCGCTCTAGCTTCCAAAATTATCGAGATATCGGACTCAAATTTGGTACAAAGTCGTACTGTTATCAAAAGATGTTTCGTATTGAATTTAGGCAAAATCCATCCAGGCGTTTAAATTTGATGCGACTTTCAATTTTTTAGATTTGACATTGAATTCACCATATATTTATTCTGGACTAGATCGATTTACGAACGGATTTTTTTGAACTGTTATTATTTATAACATTTTAATTTTTCTTTGCAATATTGGGATAATTATTCTGGGTGTATAAAAAATGCTTTCGCAAGGGTACTTCATACAAGACCCCGTTGCACTGATGATCCGTTTCGGTCCTGCTCCCTCGAGAAAACAAGCGAGCGGGACCGTCGACACGTGTAATCGATGGTCCACGCTCGACTTACGCACGCCTGCACAATTTTCATAATAACTGAAGAACCCCTGAAAATTTTGTTTACTTTTTGAGCTCGAATTACAGGTAAGTTTTCAGAGATCATTCGTGGGAAGTTTCCAACTTCTAAAAAATTTTTCCTGACTTTGGCTATGAGTTAAAGTCGAGATAGAAAATTTTTGAAAAATCCGATTTTTTTTTCAATCTTTTTCCCACGCTATCTCAGTGCTTAGTGATTGAAACATTATTTAAAAAGTATCAATGGATTCAAGTATTCATGACCTTTCTAACGGTGCTTCAAAACAGTCTCTAGCTTTATTTGTGGCGAAGTTATCGAACTTAAAAGACAGAAGTGTTTTTTGCGGGCACGCCTTGCTAGTGTCCTGATAATATCCGACCGTAGTGTATATTATAAAAAGTATGTTATAAAAAATATTTTTAATAAAATAAGTTTAAAACGAATGGAATAATCCAAGGCAAGTAGTAGGGTAAGGACAGTTCCAGACCACTTACCACGGGGACCTGCCTTGAGACGGTCGGTAAGGTTGATTTCTCTTTAACCAACGGTGGGTTGAGGCTGATCCCTTTTTTACCAACGGTGAGGCTGAGGCTGATCTCTCTTTTACCGACGGTGGATCCTTTTTTTATAAGACAGAGTCAGCGAGAACGAGAGAGAGCGCGATGACCGTTGAACGGATGATCCAACAAAATTTTCGAACGATCTTTTTTCCCTAAATCATTGTTTTTTAAACCTTCGCACGTTAAACGACGAACGATGAACGTTCGAACGTTGAACGATGAACGTTGAACGAAAAAATTCTCTCCAAAAATCTCTGAGTGTACAACGAATTCTCACGGTATCTTATGTGTCACTTTTAACACGAAGAGATCTCCTTCACCCAAATTATTTTTTTTCAAAACGAAATTGAGGTGGTCCGTTGACCAGAAAAAAACTTCTCATGATAAATTTGTTGATATGTCGGTGGCGCGTCTTATCCTGTGGTCCTATGCCATTGTTCGCAAACATCTATGACAACGATGACCGAACGAAGCTGTGCATGGAGCTTGCCGTTGCCTGCTCTATCAGCGCGGAAGATGAAATTTGATGCGGGTTCTCATTCAACCACAACAGCAGGCTGCAGCAACGATGATTCTCAACTTATCCACTCCCCGAGTGATTCAATCATCATGAATAAAAAAATTTATTAAATCGTATAATTAAAGTTTTTCCTCCATCATCGCGAAAAAAAATCTTTTTACCATGCGCAAAGCATGAAAATGTTGGAAAAAGTGATAAAATTATTTTTACCATCATGAAAATGTTGCATATATATTTTGTAATCTTATAATTCAATTTTTGTCTGTATACATATGAAAAATCTCCTCAGCATCAATTGATTAAACACCAAACGAATTTTGATAGTTCACACGATAGTTGAATACATAAGAACGATTTGTATTTATCAACACGGTTTTCTCTACCCTTTTGAGTGAATGAGCGCCTAGCTCTAAAAGGCTCCCAATGACGGTAAGAGAGTGAGAGGACAAGAGTTAAACGAATGCATAAGACAGAGAAAGAGAGCGAGCATGCGGGCGGGAGTGTGGGCGAGAGTTCAACGAAGGTATAAGATAAAGTGAGCGAGAGAAAACTAAATAACATACATGTTACGGATGAAAAGATTTTTTATTGAATATATTTTACATTTCGATTTTCTATTCTGAAAGATCAATTTTTCTACACATCCGACCGTTTAATCCTTCTCATATCCCCAGGGCAAGGTGTCGGTACAACCAAGTTGCAAGACTCTCTTATCGTCATTCCAACTAAACGCTAATTTTCGCTGTTCAATTGTTTCAACCTTATGCTTTCGACTACGTATCAAGCATTGCGTTCTTCTATTAGCATGATGCAACAAACATTTTTTTAAATCATCAAACGTGATTTTTTTTAGCGCAGACATTTTTATACCCTTTGCATGCTCTTTCACATTTTTCGACGTCTTATACATAACGATGTAGGAATACAATTTTGCGCGAAGACCCACGAATTCGGTCATAATTTTACCATTATTTCCATCCTTCATGAGGCCCAAAACTTTTTTGTTTGCCAACGGCATACCGTACCGGTTTTCCATCGGATAATCGGATGTGTCAAATCTATGTATATCCAACTTCATTTGCTCGTAAATGTTTTGATTTGATATATGGTAAATGAGACTGTCGGTGTCGGTGTATAATAATTTCGCGTTGTCTCGGAATACATTTTTCATGTAATTATAATGGAAATCATAGATGTATATTTTTGATACATCGAGAATCGTAAATCCGGCGTAAATTGGTTTCATAAACTCAACCGACGGTCTATTTAATTCTATAATTACCATATCTTCGTCGAAAACGGTACAGCTGTGAAACGTTGGTCGGGCAATAAGCGCTCTCGCCCCGAACCGTCCATCCCACTTTGTCAAGAGTTTTACATCTCTATGTTTGCGCGGATTTTCCATTGTTTTTCCGAAAACTGAATTGTTCATTAATTTAAAAATTTTTTTTGAAAATTCATCGACTGCTTTTTTTCGTAATTCTGTATTTAATTCGATGTATTGTTTTAGCCACGGTGTTTGATAAAATTTCAGTGTTCGATGAATTTTTGAGAGAATTAAACGAGACTCAAGTATTGCTTCAAATTACGATAATGAATCACGTATTTCTGTTTGGACAGCAAAGTCGTCATAAGTTTCGGTATTTTACACCCCGAAATGGGCGAAACAAAGTGTTCGGGGCACAGAGGCAGATCTTTATGTGTTTTATGAAGGTTTTTCGGGTACTCCAAATCCACTTCAAATATATAACCCGTCGGAGAATCATCGGGGATATTCGGTATATCCAATTCCGCCGGATCCTCCAACCACTCGAACGAACCGCGAGGCAAAGGTTGACTCATAGCCGCGCCGTATAAATTGTTTACATCGTAATACAGAATGTACGATTCATCTACGTTGGGATCGTAATCGGGCATGAATCGATTGTTAGCCTTCGCATATCTATTGGTACATTGTGCAACACCGCCTCGAATACCTTTTTCGAAAAAAAGTAGCATATCTACATCGGTGATTAATTCAAGTTCTACACCGGTGCATTTTAGCATTGCATCGAACGCGAGTCCCGGAGCAGTGTAGTAGTGCAATGAATCTAAGTTATACGTGCTTGAACAATTACGGCGGAAATTTTCGAAAATATCCGTTAACAGTAACACGTCTGATTTGAGATACAAGTCCGAATAATCGCCGAGAGTTTGGAAGTTAAATGTTTCTCAAACGTTCTGTGCATGAGCATAGTCATCGTCACTGATTTCCTCGTCGTTTAATCGTGAAAAAAACTCTTTCTTTGTCGGTAACTCTGTGTTGTCAAGTTTTTCCCATCTATCGAGATAATCGTAAGGAAAAACACCTTTTCTAGTCAATAAATTTAGCTCCATTGCGCTAGTGCAATACTTTATCGTTACATGTTTCTCATCATTGGGTAGATAAGATGCGAGTTTGTTAATACTAGCAGGCATGAATCTGAAGGAATCTATGAATCGAAATTTGACAATTGTACCGTCGACGGACTTTGTGAACGATATATACTGCTCTTTGTTTACCGGTAATAACTGTATAGAACCCTCGAAGGTCGTTGCTAATGCTCTTATCAAGAAGTGCGAGTCATAGCCGGATAAATTATAAAATATCACTGGAATGACGTGAGAATTTGTATAATTTAAATAACAATCTTGATGAGCGGCGCCTCGAAATTTCCCTGTGAAATACCAATGATCGCGTACTCTAATATTTTCAGGCGTAAACGATTTTTCGCAAATATGACATTCCGTTGCCGAATAAAAAATCTGATTCATCTCTGGCGTCAATTCTTCCATCGCTACGATATGTTTTAAGCGCGCATCTACTTCGACAGCTATTTTTTTTTTAATTCTTCGACGAATAATTGTATGCAGTTATCGCTTCGAAACGATTTATACCCCGAGATCGCATCGGAATAATTGCATTGAAGATAAAACCCTATGCTATAAGGCACATGAGTTTGATAGCTGACACTATTTTTCCCACATCTTGTATTTGTAGGCCGCAGAAGACATTCAAGATCGGCGTATATCGCAAATGGTGCGGCTACCTTGTTTTTAAAATTTTTGAATTTCATGATCGATTTAACCTCTTTGGTAGAACGATTCTACAGTTATTATGATTAATACAATCAATTTTATGATTTTCAAGACGACTTTCAGTCTAAAAATGACTCAACCATCTATCGCAAATCAAAATTTTTCCATCGTGCTTCGATATTTGAGAGGAAACTAATCGTGAAAGATTTTTAATCCAAGCAAAGTGATGAATTACAGTGTCATCCTCTTTGTTAAATTCATTGGTGGTATTTATCATAAGTAAATGTATGGTGGGTGAAATTGATATATCAGGCCGATTCTTACTTAGATAAATAGGTTCGATCTCATTTTTAACTCCCGGCTGAAAACGGGAGTTATGTGTTTCGTCGTGTTCCCGCGAAACAGCGATTCCTAATTTACGAATGTTTGCTCAAACGACTAATCTTCTACAAACGAATATTTGCACATCGGTTCCGTTGACTACACAGATGTTTTATGAATCATAATATTTATGATCGGATGTGAATTCGTAAAGATAATAGATGTTGAAAAAACGCGTTTTTTCGAAATTTCCATATCGATGCTGGCCACAGTAGAGCTCCAGCGAGCCCGCTGATTGGCTAGGCAATACTCGCATCGTTCTTCATAGCCTAACTTCATTCCGATGTCGAGTCGTCCGCTTTGACGACAGGGGCGGATCTAACGGATCTAAGCGGTGTTTCCAAACAGGGGCAAATCTAACGGATCTAAGCGGTGTTTCCAATAACTTTTTTTTATTGATTGATTTCGTACGAACGATATTTTTTTCATGAGTGCATTTTTTATTTAACGTTCAATAATGTTAGCAGGATTGATCTACTGCTGATTTCATCAATCACGTCGGATTAATAATTCTGGATACTTGTGCGCGATTAATTTCTGGATTTGGGCGCGAAATTAAGATATTTGTGAATGTGGAGGTTAGGTCGGATGACGCGGTTATGCCCGGTGATTTTGTTTTATTTATGATTATCAACTGATTTCACGTACGAACGAATTTGTTTAATGAGTTCATTCTTTTTTCTTCAACGTATGATAATGTTATCAGGATTGTGAAAAACGTGAATATGGATGTTTAGCTAGACGATGTGGTTATGCCCAGTGATATTGTCTACCTTGGTGGAATTGGCAATTTGAAAGAAAAAAATTGTTGTCGGACTCAATTTTTTACTTTATCCGCCAACCGACAAAACTTTTAGACAAAGCGATTTGTCAGAATGCACAATATGTATATTTGTTTTCATTGTTTTTCCTATATGAGTCAGGTCCTTTTCGAAGCAGCATTCATTCAACGTTCACTCGTCGAAGCAGCATTCATTCAATGTTCACTCGCTTAAGACATATTCAAAACTTGCAATGACTGGAAAGGACGAGCGGAATGTGCTGACATCTGGTCAAGGCTACGTCGAGCCGCGCTCAAAAAACTGTACAATGAACAGAAATTTGGTCTAGGCTACATAGAGCCGCGCTTAAAATCTCCATAATGCACTGAGATTTGGTCAAGGCTCTATTAAGCCGCCCTCAAGACTCCACAATGGGCTGACAATTTGTCATGGCTACATGGAGCCGCGCTGAACAATCACATGATGCGCTGACATTTTGCTGAGACTGTACTCAACTGCGCCCAAGGACAACCAGCATGTGCCGCAGCTAGTCGCTACTTTTAAAGTCTTGTCACATCAAATTTCCATACAGTGGTCACGTTTTACGATATTGAATCGATAAACAATAGTACATTATGACACTAGTAGAAAAAATTGTTTTGTGACGTGGACGTCTTGTTCGAGCTAAATGATTCCAATCATTGGCGGACGTGGAGAAAATTATATCGAATTATCTTAAAAAATTATGAAATAAATAAAATTTTAAAAATTCAAAAAAACTCCCGGCTGGAGTAAAAATCGAACACAAAAAACGTAATCTGATAGAAAGCATGAATAAAATTCATGAATCTAAAAAGTATACAATAAAAAAAGATGAAATAATTCAAGAAGTCATCTTAGTTTATTCATAGTTTGAATTATGATCGTTCGTTTGTATGAGTTGAATTTTTTGAATCGTGGTAATTTCCTCACTGCCCTCAATTCAGTCGGGAGACGTCATTCATTAAACATGAAGATGATATGGGATATAGATGTTGTGACGTGATTTTTTCCTGTCGATACAATCGTCACAAGGAAAACAATTGTTACCGACGTAGAGTGCATTATCGCAAGATCGCTCCCCGGGTTGGGTGACGAAAGTCGCGGATATCGTTCACGGTAAAGATAATAATAAGCCCTCGATGAACTTGAAGCCACCCGTCGCACGGGACATTGTTCAAATAACTAATGACTCACCGAGGCGAGACAACAAGGAGCGGCACTCGTGGGGTACGGCGAGAGACCGGTCACGACACCGGCGTCCCGCGAACGGTAGTGCCGCGGGAGAGGGCGGAGGGGGGGACCGAATTCCAGGCAAGGGCAAGTTCCTTGCGCTGCGCTAGGCCCTCCCCCTCCCCGAGCGCCCAAATTCCCCGCGGTGCACCAGGGATGCGGCCCCGGGAGCCCGCAAGGCTACCGTTCGTTTTTCTATTACGCGCTCTCATCATCGCGAAAATGAGATTCGGGGGGATTTATGCGATCGACGTTAGACACCAAAAAAACAGCTACACGTACCAACGGATTAGCGCACGGGGATCTACGGGCAGCAGACCCCGAGAACAATAGCTGACGCGAAGGCCCGGTTGTTATCGTACACTGTAGTCGCAGGGCTCTAGCGTCGACCGCTAATCCCCGTCCACACGGTATATATAGGCCATTCCCGCCGTAATACGGCTGCTTGTTACCGCTCAGCCCCTGGAGTGCGTAAGGCCCAGCTGAGCTCCCGTGAAAGTAATCTATGATGTGCTCGCTCCGTTATTTTTCTTCTATGGAAATAAGTAATCATAGCACGACGATCCCGAATGGCTCTCGCGATATTACAAAGGAAAACGATACAAAGCGTGATGTTGGGTTTTCGTATGGCTCTCGAGAAATAACTAATAAAAGAAGCAGTCTCGATCGCGCCTTCACGCCTTTTTGCGATTGCGCCTTGAGCTTACCGGAAGGTTCTCGCAAGTTAATTATTATAAGCTTCTCGTTCCCGTTTCCGAGAAAGATCGGCTATTCGTCGACGAGTAATCCCGACCCTCTCTACCATTACCGACAGCCTGAGCGGCCGTGCATTCCCGCAACCACGTTCTCGCGCAACTGCACTCAGTTGCGGTTCCCCGATTTTACGCGCCCCAAAAGATCGACAGGTACCGTTTGTGTTCGGCTGCGAGATTCCGGCATCCGAACTCGCGTTAGAGGGGTCGAGGGAGGCTACCTCTCGACCCCCAGGTCATACCGGTTGTTAATACCGGTGAAACAAAATTAACTGGCGCCCGCCGGCTTGCGAGTGCAGGAGCGTGGGTGCGTGGCCGAAGGTGACGTATGCCTGAGAATGGTATCTCCGTCATGATCTCGACTTAAATGTTTCGTTAAGTTGCCTCGTATTGATCAGGTAGAAAATACGTCACAAATGGCGCCCAACGTGGGGCCCACGCCGATGAATAGTCTTTCGTGCTCTCGCTAAGAATGAGTTAACGTCCGCGGAAAATTCAAAAAAAAAAAAAAATTTTAATAAAATTCGCTGCGCTGTCGTACGTGCGTTCTCGCGCAGCTACCGTTGCGGGGA
This sequence comes from Sussaba pulchella, assembly GCA_963971145.1. Classification (NCBI taxonomy): domain Eukaryota; kingdom Metazoa; phylum Arthropoda; class Insecta; order Hymenoptera; family Ichneumonidae; genus Sussaba; species Sussaba pulchella. The sequence goes on from OZ020170.1 coordinate 5,609,638, forward strand.
TTCGTGAGAGATTTTTACGCCCTCGTGCACGTGACTACGTGCAGTTACCGTCGAAAAAAAAAAAAAAACAGGTAGGGAAAAGGAAATTGTGATTTTCTTGTTCCCCATGGGTTCTCGTACAACAATCTATTATTCGGTAAGTACAGGCCTCGATTTTACCAAGAAATCAAACGATCAACAGCTCCCGGAAAGGAATTATCCTCCCGAGAAACCGACGAAGTTCGATCATGAACAAAATAACCATTGTTCGTACACACGACTTAGCGAAAAAAAAAAAGGGGAAGGCTAAGGCCTGTAATCCGGGACCGACAATGGGGCTTGCCTCTCCCAAGGCCTACCGAATTACCGCCGAACCAAGGGACGTGGCTTGCGCGTTCGCGAATTGTTATAAGCAAGTCGTCTTCGTAGGGTAAAAGAAAAGAGATAAGCATTAAACTGTTGATAACGTTAAGCCCTTGTCTCGTTAATCCTGACGGGCCAAGCTACACAGATACCGATTCCGGGAATCTCGCGCTCGGGCGTACCGCCCCTCCTGTACTCGAGGCTCGCGCGTACGTCACGACCGGAGGGGGAAACCGGCTACCGTTAACCTAACGATCGAGCTACGGGATTATCAAAAATTTGATGGGTGAGAATGGCAATTTCGGCCCTTAGCTCACCCCACCCTCCGGTGGGGCCAGAGGATCGACTCCCGTGGCTCGCAAGCTCACATTGTCGCGAACCGTGATACAGCAAGGAACTCGAGAAAACTAGTAAGTAACAGCGCTTGCTAATTGAGCAGATACCGGGTGGCCCATCGAATCTGTACATAGCTCACGGACCGCGGAAGCTAGTCGCTCTCGCGAATGAGGGGGGCGGCCTCCCTTCGTAACAGCAGTGTTCTCGTACGGCGTCGAGGTTTTTTTTTTGACCGTGCCAGTGGCTTTCGCATCGTCAATTATTCATTATTTTTTTTATTATTCTTTTTTTTCCGTTTTTCTGCTTGAGTGGTGGAAAAAGTGAAATTGTCCCCCCGCACCTCGCGACGTCTCGGCCAGGATTACCGTGGCAGCTCCCGTGCTAGTGCAACCACTCCCGAGGGACCGAAAGTCCCACCGATCGAGGGTCGAACCCCCTTCGCATGCTCCCGGCGGCCAGCGACGGCACGATATCGCGGAAAAGGCCAATTTTTCCCCCCGCAGCTACCGAGTAAGTACGTTCCATGCTTTCCCTGTTTTTTTCTTGGGGCCCTCCGACTGGAACGGAGCGAACGGATGACCGACGGGGCCAAAGCTCACGCTCAACGGACGGGGTGGAGCGGGTTGATACGACGAGGATCCCCCCCCCCTGCGTCCGTTTCCGGGTTAATTCAAGTGATTATCCCGTGGTTTTCGTATTGCTCTCAGATGGGTGCACGCAGTGAAATTTTTTTTTGTGCTTACTCAACTACATTCAATTCAAATAGATTCGCAAACACTTTTACCTCTTCCCTCAATAATTTAATCGTTTAATTCAACTACTCGACGACATTCAATTCAATTAAATTCGCAAACAATTTTTTTCCCTTTCTCCTCTTCCCCCAATAATTTAATAACTTCATTCACCTACTCGACAACATTCCGTTCAATTAAATTCGCAAAAATTTTAAAAGAAAGGCAGGGAAGAGAATTTATAATATCCATCGAAGCCATTGATCCGTGGTCGCGACCGACGGGCCAAAGCTCACATCCGACGGGTGGCGTCACCCGACGGACGCCGTCGCCCAACGGCACGGACAGGCGCGAAGAGTCGAGCCACGCATAATCCAACGCATCGGGCCCAGAGTGCCCCGAACGGATTTATACACCGAACCCTTTCTTTTGGATTTATTGTCATTTCATCAACCATCCCGTGATTTCGTGGTGCTCTCGAACGGGTTGACGCAGCGAACATTTTTAAGTTATTCTCCTCTCATGAGTCATTCCCCGGATTTCGCGACGCTCTCGAAGGAATCCACAGCGAACATTCCAAATTTATTATTTTTTTTTTCTGTTCAAACCTTATTTGCTTTCGTAAGGCTCTCGAACGGATTAATACAGCGAACCATTCAATCAATTATTCCGTGGGTCTCGTGATACGCCCGAACGGGTTTATACACCGAACACTTTCTTTAAATGTATTCTGATTTCATCAACCATTCCGTGGATTCGTGGAGCTCTCGAACGGGTTGATGCAGCGAACAAATTTAATTTATTTTCATCTCATTAATCATTCGCCGGATCTCGTGACGCTCTCGAAGGAATCTATACAGCGAACACCCCAAAAATATTTTAATTTCATTGCTTCGTAATGCTCTCGAACGGGGTTGTACCACGAACAATTCTCAATTTAATTCAACTCCATCGACTACCCCGTTGGGTTCGCTACGCTCTCGACCGGATTGATACGACGAACATTTCCAAAGTTATTTCAAGTCAATCAATTACTCCGTTGATTTCGTGAGGCTCTCGACAGATTAATATAACGAACATTTCCAAAGTTATTTTAACTCAATCAATCACTCCGTGGATTTCGTAATGCTCTCGACGGGTTAATACCGCGAACATTTCCCAAATTTATTAATCCAACCAATTATTCCGTGATCTCGCGATGCTCTCGAAGGGATTGATGCAGCGAACACTTTCAATCTAGGCTCACCTCATTAATCATTCCCTGGGTTTCGTGATGCTCTCGAAGGAATTTATACAGCGAACATTCCGAATTTATTATTTCCTTTTTCCGCTTTCGTGATGCTCTCGAACGGGGTTATACCACGAACAATTCTCAATTTAATTCAATTCCATCGATTACCCCGTGGGTTGCGCGACGCTCTCGAACGGATTAATACCACGTACACTTTCTGTAGATTTATTCTAATTTTATCGACCATCCCGTGATTTCGTGGAGCTCTCGAACGGGTAGATGCAGCGAAAAAAAAATTTAATTTCTCTTCATCTCATTAATCATTCGCCGGATCTCGTGACGCCCTCGAAGGAATCTATACAGCGAACATCCCAAAAATATTTTGATTTCATTGCTTTCGTGATGCTCTCGAACGGATTGATACGACGAACATTTCCAAAATTATTTCAAGTCAATCAATTATTCCGTTGATTCCGGGATGCTCTCGACGGATTAATACAACGGACATTTCCAAAGTTATTTTAACTCAATCAATTATTCCGTTGATTTCGTAATGCTCTCGACGGGTTAATACCACGGACATCTCCAAATTTATTAATTCAACCAATTATTCCGTGATCTCGCGGTGCTCTCGAAGGGATTGATGCAGTGAACACTTTCAATCTATGCTCATCTCATTAATCATTCCCTGGATTTCGTGACGCTCTCGCAGGAATTTATACAGCAAACATTCCAAATTTTTTTTTTTTATTTATTTTTATTATTATTTTTTTCCCGCTTTCGTGATGCTCTCGAACGGGGTTATACCACGAACAATTCTCAATTTAATTCAATTCCATCGATTACACCGTGGGTTTCCCGACGCTCTCGAACGGATTAATACCACGAACACTTTCCTTTAGATTTATTCTAATTTTATCAACCATCCCGTGATTTCGTGGAGCTCTCGAACGGGTTGATGCAGCGAACAAATTTAATTTGTCTTCATCTCATTAATCATTCGCCGGATCTCGTGCCGCTCTCGAAGGAATCTATACAGCGAACATCCCAAAAATATTTTAATTTCATTGCTTTCGTGATGCTCTCGAACGGGGTTGTACCACGAACAATTCTCAACTTAATTCAACTCCATCGATTACCCTGTTGGTTTCGCGACACTCTCGAACGGATTAATACGACGAACATTTCCAAACTTATTTCAAGTCAATCAATTATTCCGTTGATCTCGGGATGCTCTCGACGGATTAATACAACGAACATTTCCAAAGTTATATTGACTCAATCAATTATCCCGTTGGCGTCGTAATGCTCTCGACGGGTTAATACCACGAACATTTCCAAATGTATTAATTCAACCAATTATTCCGTGATCTCGCGATGCTCTCGAAGGGATTGATGCAGCGAACACCTTCAATCTATGTTCATCTCATTAATCACTCCCTGGATTTCGTGATGCTCTCGAAGGAATTTATACAGCGAACATTCCAAATTTATTATTTTTTTTTTTTACCTCATTGCTTTCGTGGTGCTCTGGAACGGATTAATACAGCGAACATTCCCAAGGTTATCTTCATTCAATCAATTAGTCCGGTAATTTCGTGACGCTCTCGACGGATTAATACCACGAACATTTCCAAATTTATTAATTCAACCAATCATTCCGTGATCTCGGGATGCTCTCGAAGGGATTGAGGCAGCGAACACTTTCAACCTATGTTCATCTCATTGACCATTCCCTGGATCTCGTGATGCCCCGAAGGAATTTACACAGCGAACATTCCAAATGTTTTTTTTTAACCTTATTTGATTTCGTGATGCTCTCGAACGGGGTCATAGAACGAAAAATTGTCAATTTAATTCGATTCCTTCAAAAAAAAAAAAAAAAAAAAAAAAAAATCTGAAAGGTTTGTCGTTACTATTTCGCCGGAAGCGATGTTCCCGAAAGGGGTGGGGAGTGGTGACGTAACCTCCTCTTACGATCACCATCGCCCGCCCACACCCCACCACGTGACCAGCCGGGGAAGCCTACCCACAAATTCTACGACGAGGGACCGAGGGAGGGCGCGGGGAGCGAGACTGACCCCGCTGGGTGGGGGAAGCCAAACCCCCCCCCCCCCCACGCCACGAACCAAGCCCCACTCCACCACCAAGAGACCCCGAGGGCCAAGACCGACAGCCCTCGGACCAGTCGAGCGACAAGCTGCGAAGGCACCAGACCAGTTCTAGAGGACCCTCGTCCGTACTCAGACCCGTCATTACCCTTCACCGCTAAGGCCCACCACCCGTGGTCAGCCACGCACACACACGCACCCTTACGCACACGCACACACTGACCAACATCTCACCACCCGTAGTCAGCCACGCACACACACACACCCTTACACACACGCACACACTCACCAACACCTTACCACCCGTGGTCAGCCACGCGCACACACACCCCTACACACACGCACACACTTACCAACATCTCACCACCCGTAGTCGGCCACGCACACACACACACCCGTACACACACGCACACACTCACCAACACCTTACCACCCGTGGTCAGCCACGCGCACACACACCCTTACACACACGCACGCACTCACCAACATCTCACCACCGTGGTCAGCCACGCGCACACACACACCCTCACGCGCATACACACACACACCCTTACACACACACACGCACCCACCAACATCTCACCACCCGTGGTCAGCCACGCACGCACGCACACCCTCACACACACGCACACACTCACCAACACCTTACCACCCGTGGTCAGCCACGCGCACACACACACCTCCTTACACACACGCACGCACCCACCAGCACCTTACCACCCGTGGTAAACCACGCACATACACACACCCTCACACACACGCACAAACTCACCAACATCTCACCACCGTGGTCAGCCACGCACGCACACACACCCTTACACACACTCACGCACCCGCCAACACCTCACCCCACCCATACACCACGACCGCCGCCCACAACACCCCACCGTAACTCCGCTCGCCCACCTCACCTTCGATCGTGAACGCGAACAACCCCACTCTCGGGTACTCACGCGACCACCATGAGCGAATCAGGGTCAGACGGCGGACTCCCGGCGGGGATCATCCTCAAGCAGAACGAGACGCCCGAAACCCCAAGGGGTGGAGGGACGCCGCCACCGGAGGGACTCTTGCCGCCCCTTGATATCGACCCCCCACCACCGATCCTACCCAGGATAATCGAGGAGGGGGAACCGCCGCCGAGTCGTAACCGACGGAGGGCACAGCTCTGGGACCTTGCCCCCGGCGGACGGCCCTCGCACTCGGCTACTGCGGCGGATACCGCGCCCCGTGACCCAAATAGGGGAACACCGGGCACCTTCGGGCGCCAGCGAATCGCCCCGCATCACGGGGACTTCTCGACCTCGGACGAGGAGCCGGGCTCTCGACGAAGGAAGACCCTATCACCCCACCGGGTGCTCCAGGAGGTACGCCGGTGGGACGTGTCGTTCTCGGGACACCAGAACGAGGACGTCGAGGATTTCCTCGCCCTCGTCGAGGAGGGCCGGTTCCTCGTACCGATTCACGACGAAGACCTCCTGCGAGCACTCCCATTCTGCCTAAAGGGCATCGCCCGGACTTGGTACCGGGAAGCTCGAGTGTTGCTACCGGATTGGCTATCGGCAAAGGCCGCCTTCCGGGAACGATTCTCCGATCCTGACTACCAGATTGCACTCCGGGAAGAGATCTCGTTAAGGGTGCAAGGGGACCGAGAATCCGTCCTCGAGTACCTTGGATGCATGAACGGGTTGTTCTCACGCCTTGACCCACACTGGGCTGAGTGGAAAAAGGTACGTTACGCTCACCGTAACATGCTCCCGTCGTACCGCTTGGTGATCACGTTGAGCGACCGCTTGTCAATGAGGGAGCTCGAACGTTGCGCCGCGAGGCAGGAGCAGATCTTGCGCAGTATGGAGACGAAACGAGCGCCTCTGCGACCGGAGGACTCCCTCTGCCCAGGCTTCGCCTATCGGGGCCCCCCGTCACAGCCATCCAGCTCCCGTCGCACCAACCTACGGGCGGTGCAGGATCTCGGCGAGCCCGTCCCTCTCTACGAGGGGGATCAGGTGGCTGAAGGGTTGAACGCCCTACTCCCGACACCGACCCGTCGACCCGGCGGCTCGCCAACAGAATCTCGGGCCCGATTAGGCTCACAGACGTCTCGACCGACCGAGTTCGCCCTGATACCCCCACGGGGTACGCTCTCGCCCGGGGAGGCCCTCGCCAGACCCCCACACCCGACGGAGACTGACCCAGCAACCCCTACCCCCACCGAACGAAACACGGTGCAATGCTGGAACTGTGATCAACCGGGACACCGCCACCGCGACTGTCAGCAGACCAGACGCCGATTCTGTTACCGGTGTGGGCTCTCGGGGGTCACGACGGTTCGGTGCCCCCTCTGCAATCGGGGAAACGCCCGAGGAGGCGCGTGAATAACCCCCCCGCGCCTCCAAAGACCCACGATCACTCCAGGCCGCTTCCGGTATTGCAGCGCTCTCGTACACCGACACCCCAGCCCCGGGACATCGGATCACCGCGGGGACCAGGGCCATGGCCGGGCCCCCAGCGAGGTCCCGACCGACCCAAAGAGACAGGGCTCCTACCCCCGGATGGAGTAGTGATCAACGCAGCCTACCATGGGGAGGTCATCGCTTTCAGGGTCGAGGTCATCATCTCCGACCGGCCCGTACGGGCTCTCGTTGACTCGGGGGCAGCCGGGACCTTTATGGGCCCCGGGCTCATCGCCCTCACGAAGGAGCTCGGCCTACCCACCGAGCGGATCACGCCGCGCCCCGTCCAGGTCGCGAACAGCCAGCTGGAGGTTGTGAGAACCGCCTCCCACATCCCGGCGCTCCTAAACGGGCGCTGGACGGAAGCTCTCGGGCACCACCTGCCCTCACTTTCGGAGGACCTGATACTCGGGCTGGACTACTTGCGGTCCGCGAGGATGGTCATCGACTTCTTCGCGGAATCATGGCATTTCCGAGATAAACCAGGGACCCGGCACTCATTTGTCCCCGAGCCGGAGACTCCCCGAATAGCCATGTGCTGCGGACTCCGCATCCCGGACCCCGACGAGGCGACCCGGCTGAACGAGTTTCTCGAAGCTCACGTTCCCCAGATCTCGGCCGAGACAGCGGTCACCACGCTCGTGAGCCACAGCATCGAGGTGGGAGATTGCCTGCCCATCAAGCCACGACCGTATCCCGTCACCCCCATCATCCGTGACGTTATGTGGGCGGAAGTGGAACGAATGCTCTCGACCGACGTAATCGAACCCTCGCGGAGTGACTGGGCGAGCCCGGTCGTCATGGTGAAAAAGCCCAACGGAAAGTACCGGTTCTGTATTGACTACCGGAAGGTTAACGCGGTCACCAAAAAGGATGCTTACTCTATTCCGAATATGACCGGAATTCTCGATGAACTTAGAACGGCCAACTACATCTCGACCCTGGATCTCAGTCAGGCCTACTGGCAGGTCCCGATGGATCAAGGGTCTCGAGAAGTCACCGCGTTTGTCGTACCAGGCCGAGGCCTGTTCCAATTCAAACGGGTGCCGTACGGGCTCACGAACGCCCCCGCCACCTTCCAGCGGATGCTAGACCGGCTTATCGGCGTTGAAATGTACCCGCACGTTTTCGTGTACCTGGATGACATCATCATCGTCACTCGGACCTTCGAGGAGCATCTGGAGTGGCTCCGTAAAGTCCTGGAGAAGATCTCGACAGCCGGTCTCGCGATCAACCGCGAGAAGAGCGAATTTTGCCGCTCCCAAGTCCGCTATCTCGGGTTCCTGGTGAACCACCTGGGCCTCGGGATCGACCCGGACAAGGTGTCCCCCGTCCTTGATTTCCCCATTCCCCGGAATCTCCGTCAGCTCCGACGGTTCCTCGGGATGGCATCCTGGTACCGGCGATTCATACCGGAGTTCGCAACCGTCGCTGCCCCTCTCACGCGACTCACAAAGAAGGACCACACCTGGACATGGGGCCCCGAGGAGCAGCACGCTCTCGACACTCTGAAAGGGAGGCTGACGAGGGCGCCCACCCTGGCCTGCCCTGACTTCTCGCTTCCGTTCTCCCTACAAACCGATGCGAGTGGGGTGGGGCTCGGTGCAGTGCTCACACAGGTTATCGACGGGCATGAAAGGGTTATCGCCTACGCGAGTCGCGCCCTGTCATCACCCGAGCAAAAATATTCGGTGACGGAACAGGAGTGCCTTGCCGTGATCTGGTCTATACGGAAGTTCCGTTGTTATCTCGAGGGGTACACGTTTGTAGTGGTCACCGACCATAGCAGTCTTCGTTGGCTACACAACCTAAAAAACCCGACCGGCCGGCTGGCTCGGTGGGCGTTGGAATTGTTGGAGTATAACTTCACCATCACCCGCCGCAAGGGGGCACTCCACCACGTACCCGACGCGCTCTCGAGGATCCCAGAGGGGCAGATCAATACCCTGGCCTGCGTTCACGAGATCCAAGACACCTGGTACCGCCGAAGGTTCCGGGACGTCACGAGGACCCCGCACAGGTTCCCGGATTGGCGGATAACCGACGATAGGCTATACTTCCGTCGACCCACGGCCTTGGCTGACCCGGAACTCGAGGATCTCGACGCCTGGAAGCTGGCGCTTCCTCGCGAATCCCGGGCAGCCGTCCTCCACGAATGCCATGGGCTCCCGCACGCCGGCCACCTGGGGGTGGATAAGACGTACCGACGCTTATCCACCAACTATTACTGGCCCGGGATGTTCAAGGACGTCGCAACCCACGTCCAGCGCTGCGACACCTGTCAACGATGTAAGGTGGAACAGCGGGTTCCCGCGGGACTGATGGGACATCGAGTGGTCGAGGAACCTTGGACCGTTATCGCGGCCGACATCATGGGCCCGATCACGCCCAGCGCGTCAGGCAACGCGTACGTTCTCGTTATTCAGGATCTCTACACTAAATGGATAGAAATCCGACCCTTGCGGCGAGCTACCGGTAAGGCAATCGCACAGGCTATCGACGAGCTGGTTGTAACCCGGTGGGGTGCGCCCCGGGTGCTGCTCACGGATAACGGCACCGAGTTTGTCAATCGAGAGATACGCCAACTTACCGAACGCGTGGGGATGCGGCACAGCACCACGCCACCGTACCACCCCCAAGCAAACCCTACCGAGAGGGTGAATCGCGTGGTCAAAACCATGATCCGGGCGTTCCTAGACAGAAACCACCGAGAATGGGACCGCCACCTTCACGAATTTCGGTTCGCCTACAACACGGCACATCACAGCTCTCTTCAGGCCACACCGGCATTCGCGAATTTCGGCCGCGAACCACCCTCGGCCGCTACCTTACGACGGACCATCGAGGGAGAGCCGGACGTGGCCCCCCGGCCCCCCGGGGACTGGCTACAGCGAATGACTCGGCTGGACACTCTCCGCACAGCGTTCACGCACGCTCTCGATGAAGCGTTCCGACGACAGTCGGGTCATTATAATTCCCGCCACCGCGACGATACGTTCGAAGTGGGTGATCTCGTCTTACGCCGAGCGCACCGGCTATCGTCCGCCGCCCGGCACGTATCGGCGGCCTTGGACCCCCCCTTCGACGGTCCATACGTGATCTCGAAACAGATATCGCGAGTCGTCTACGAGCTGACGGATCTCGATGGGCGACCCATCGGAAAAACCTCGATTTGCGAATTGAAGCGATATAGGCCCCAGATAGTTCCCGCAGATGACTAATCGTTTTATCGTTTCCAGATACCGTCATGGAGAAGGCACCCGAAGAGTTCACCACCCCGATGGAGGAAACGGCGATGAGCGACGACGACGACGTCGTCTGGCTAGAACACCTAGTCCGGGCTACGTCGGCCGTCCGTGCTCAGCGGCCAACCGAGGATCGGGCAGATCTCGTTCAGGCGTGCGTTGGGGCTCTCCAGACGACGGGTCCCCAGGAACCCGACGCCGAGGAAGCACTCCTAGCCGTGATCGGGGAGCTCGCGGGAATCCCCGAACGCAGTCCCCCGGCTACCGCAGACCAGCCGAACCAGCCGACAGGGCATTGGCCGATACCGCCGGAGGCACCCAAACCGCTCGGACCTCCCACACCCGTGGTCCTTGACTCGGGATCAACCCCGGTCAGGGAGGAGACCCCCAGGATGGGACAGGGGCCCTCGGAGGACTCGCCCCGACCGACTGGGGAATCGACTCGCCCCCGCCGATTGGAGCGAGCCTGCTACAGCTGCGGGCGGCTGGGCCACGTGTACTCGGCATGTCCGGACGGGGCCCCTAAGGCCAAGTTCTGTCGCCGGTGCGGTCGTCGGGGTAAAACTGTGGCGACCTGCCCGGCATGCAGCACGGCCTTGAGGGCTTAAGGACCGTACGTGCCACAGGCAGGGCGGAACGTCCCCCGGGAGGAGCTCCGGGCACTGCGGGTGGCAAGGCCCAGAGCCCAACGCCCGCGGGGACCGCAGGTGACCCTCGGGGAGCGTCCGCCGGCGCCAGCCCCCGTTGCAAGCTCCCGACCCCAAGAACCAAAAGCCCATAGGGGCCGGAGGATGGAGGGTCCGTCACGGGGATGGACGCTGCGCCCCACTGACTGGGGACGGCACCCACCCCAGCTCTCGTAAATCGGCCCCGGCCGAAGCTCTCGCCAGACAAGTACGCTTGTCTGAAGTTCTCGAACGTGGCTACCAGCCACGGCTACCGTCCTACGGACCCTCGGTCCCAGCTCTCGCAACTAGCCCCGGCTATAACTCCCGTCAGACCAGTACACCGGTCTGAAGCTCCCGATCCGGGCTACCAGCCACGGCTACCGCCCTACGGACCCCTCAGTCCCAGATCTCGTCACTGGCCCTGGTCACAGCTCTCGTCCGACAAAGACGCTTGTCCGAAGCTCTCGCAACTGGCCACCAACCACGGATTCCGCCTCGCTTCCCACCGGCTGCGGCTCTCGAACACCCTTCAGAGAATCACCCCGGCCAACGCCCTCGGACGCCCTGGACGCCACACCAAGGAAGATTGGTGCAAAGCTCGCGTACGGAAATGGTAAGGTACCTCTTAAATGAGTATAATCCACCTCAAAATTACAACCTTGTTCTGGTTCTCGATCCTAACATAACTGCCGGACACAACAGCAAATTCTCGGCTCGGGGGGATCAACACCCCGGGTAAACTCCCGACCGTCCGCAAAGCAGGTTACCGTAGGTCATCGTGGACGGGTGACCCAGGTCCCCTATCACGACGGGTCGGGTTGGTCCCTAGCTCCAACCTCCCATAAGGGGTGGGGAGTTGTGACGTGATTTTTTCCTGTCGATCCAATCATCGTCACAAGGAAAACAATTGTTACCGACGTAGAGTGCATTATCGCAAGATCGCTCCCCGGGTTGGGTGACGAAAGTCGCGGATATCGTTCGCGGTAAAGATAATAATAAGCCCTCGATGAACTTGAAGCCACCCGTCGCACGGGACATTGTTCAAATAACTAATGACTCACCGAGGCGAGACAACGAAAAGCGGCACTCGTGGGGTACGGCGAGAGACCGGTCACGACACCGGCGTCCCGCGAACGGTAGTGCCGCGGGAGAGGGCGGAGGGGGGGACCAAATTCCAGGCAAGGGCAAGTTCCTTGCGCTGCGCTAGGCCCTCCCCCTCCCCGAGCGCCCAAATTCCCCGCGGTGCACCAGGGATGCGGCCCCGGGAGCCCGCAAGGCTACCGTTCGTTTTTCTATTACGCGCTCTCGTCATCGCGAAAATGAGATTCGGGGAGGATTTATGCTATCGACGTTAGACACCAAAAAAAACAGCTACACGTACCAACGGATTAGCGCACGGGGATCTACGGGCAGCAGACCCCGAGAACAATAGCTGACGCGAAGGCCCGGTTGTTATCGTACACTGTAGTCGCAGGGCTCTAGCGTCGACCGCTAATCCCCGTCCACACGGTATATATGAGCCATTCCCGCCGTAATACGGGTGCTTGTTACCGCTCAGCCCCTGGAGTGCGTAAGGCCCAGCTGAGCTCCCGTGAAAGTAATCTATGATGTGCTCGCTCCGTTATTTTTCTTCTATGGGAATAAGTAATCATAGCACGACGATCCCGAATGGCTCTCGCGATATTACAAAGGAAAACGATACAAAGCGTGATGTTGGGTTTTCGTATGGCTCTCGAGAAATAACTAATAAAAGAAGCAGTCTCGATCGCGCCTTTACGCCTTTTTGCGATTGCGCCTTGAGCTTACCGGAAGGTTCTCGCAAATTTATTATTATAAGCTTCTCGTTTCCGTTTCCGAGAAAGATCGGCTATTCGTCGGCGAGTAATCCCGACCCTCTCTACCATTACCGACAGCCTGAGCGGCCGTGCATTCCCGCAACCACGTTCTCGCGCAACTGCACTCAGTCGCGGTTCCCCGATTTTACGCGCCCCAAAAGATCGACAGGTACCGTTTGTGTTCGGCTGCGAGATTCCGGCATTCGAACTCGCGTTAGAGGGGTCGAGGGAGGCTTCCTCTCGACCCCCAGGTCATACCGGTTGTTAATACCGGTGAAACGAAATTAACTGGCGCCCGCCGGCTTGCGAGTGCAGGAGCGTGGGTGCGTGGCCGAAGGTGACGTATGCCTGAGAATGGTATCTCCGTCATGATCTCGACTTAAATGTTTCGTTGAGTTGCCTCGTATTGATCAGGTAGAAAATACGTCAAACAGCGTAAACAGCGCAAACAGCAAACATGCATCCATGTGGTTGCGTTTAACAGTGCAAAGAAGACGCCATCAATTGAACATGAAGACGATCTGGATTTAGATGTTCGACGATACGAAAGAAAACGTCCTCCGACTTATGTTTAATGAATGACGTCTCCCGACTGAATTGAGGGCAGTGAGGAAATTACCACGATTCAAAAAATTCAACTCATACGAACGAACGATCATAATTCAAACTATGAATAAACTAAGATGACTTCTTGAATTATTTCATCCTTTTTTGTTGTATACTTTTTAGATTCATGAATTTTATTCATGCTTTCTATCAGATTACGTTTTTTGTGTTCGATTTTTACTCCAGCCGGGAGTTTTGTAAAATTTTTTTAATTTATTTTATTCTTACTTCTTTCCGGATCAGCAATACCGTAAATATTAATAGATAAATTGTTCATCTTTTCAAATCGTGGCACATTTTTGAGGGTCATTGAAAATTCTAAACCTTCATACACCAACACGTCCTTGAAATGTGGATACGATGTTTTCCGATCGCTGTGCGTTGTTGCAGGCGAAAGGGCTGCTACCACCGACCAAAGGAAGCAATATTCATCATTATTGATGATATTTACGACTGCTACCTTCTTCTGGATATCTTTGGGTAAAGAAACGAACGTTGATAATCCTCCACATAGCGGCACATATTTATTCATGTTCACAGTGAGATAGCTTATTTCACTAAGATCCCATCCCGAACCCTTAGCCTCGTGATCTTGAATTTTTTGTATCAGAGGTTCTTTCACAAAGTCTTTGAACCATTTCTCAAGATTCCTGGTAGGAAAAATAGCTTCACTCGCAGTGTTAAAACTTCTATCCTCTTCCACGATTCCCTCAATTTTCGTTAAATGAAATTTTCCCGAGAAAATCACGTTCACCTTAAGATTTCCAATTTCTTTCACTGTTTTCGTCAATTGAGGGACGCTTAAAAGCCGTCTCCGTATCATGCCATTCCACTTTATCCGATGCACCACCAGCACCGCTTCTTTGGAATTTTCTTGTTAGAGATATGAGCGCTGATATAGTCGTTTGAATTCGCTTTTTTTGGATAAACCGTAAGCGATTCATCTCCACGTAGAATATCACTCAACAGCTCTACATTTTCCTCCCCCGCCTTTATACACCGTTCTCTTTCACATGATTTATCACCAGCACGCGCTTGATTCATAAAATCTATCAGTTTTTCACATGTCACAATCGCTTGATCCGCAAGATTGTTTTTACGCTCGGCCATTTTGACTGATCCAATACGATTGAACTGCAACTGAGCTCCCACCGGGCGCTCTATGAATTTATCGATGATTATAGTCCCCCTCCGCGGGGGGGGGGGGGGGGGGGGGGATGTGTGATGATTAAATAAACACCCCGCGGATGTTTACTTTTGCGCGACACGCCGACGCCAGCATAAGAAGTTTTTTCTTATCAGCGGTTGAACGGTCAACCCGATCGTACCAAATAACTTTGCCCCCCCCCCTCTTTTCGTAAACCTCTCCAGTTGCAGTTCAATCGTATTGGATCAGTCAAAATAGCCGAGCGTAAGAACAATCTTTCGGATCAAGCGATTGTGACATGTGAAAAACTGATAGATTTTATGAATCAAGCGCGTGCTGGTGATAAATCATGTGAAAGAGAACGGTGTATAAAGGCGGGGGAGGAAAATGTAGAGCTGTTGAGTGATATTTTACGTGAAGATGAATCGCTTACGGTTTATCAAAAAATGCGAATTCAAACGACTATATCAGCGCTCATATCTCTAACAAGAAAATTCCAAAGAAGCGGTGCTGGTGGTGCATCGAATAAAGTGGAATGGCATGATACGGAGACGGCTTTTAAGCGACGTATAAGAACTGGATATGTGCTCAACCTCGGTTACAAAGATGTCGGCAATTTTCTTGATGATGGAAAAGCCTTAATCATCCCTCAATTGACAAAAACAGTGAAAGAAATTGGAAATCTTAAGGTGAACGTGATTTTCCCGGGAGAATTGGATTTAACGAAAATTGAGGGTATCGTGGAAGAGGATAGAAGTTTCAACACTGCGAGTGAAGCTATTTTTCCCACCACGAATCTCGAGAAATGATTCAAAGACTTTGTAAAAGAACCTCTGATACAAAAAATTCAAGATCACGAGGCTAAGGGTTCGGGATGGAGTCTTAGTGAAATAAGCTATCTCACTGTCAACATGAATAAATATGTGCCGCTATGTGGAGGATTATCAACGTTCGTTTCTTTACCCAAAGATATCCAGAAGAAGGTAGCAGTCGTAAATATCATCAATAATGATGAATATTGCTTCCTTTGGTCGGTGGTAGCAGCCCTTTCGCCTGCAACAACGCACAGCGATCGGAAAACATCGTATCCACATTTCAAGGACGTGTTGGTGTATGAAGGTTTAGAATTTCCAATGACCCTCAAAAATGTGCCACGACTTGAAAAAATGAACAATTTATCTATTATTGCTGATCCGGAAACAAGTAAGGAAAATGAGATCGAACCTATTTATCTAAGTAAGCATCGGCCTGATCTATCAATTTCACCCACCATACATTTACTTATGATAAATACCACCAATGAATTTAACAAAAAGGATTACACTGTAATTCATCACTTTGCTTGGATTAAAAATCTTTCACGATTAGTTTCCTCTCAAATATCGAAGCACGATGGAAAAATTTTGATTTGCGATAGATGCTTGAGTCATTTTCAGACTGAAAGTCGTCTTGAAAATCATAAAATTGATTGTATTAATTATAATAACTGTAGAATCGTTCTACCAAAGGAGGTTAAATCGATCATGAAATTCAAAAATTTTAAAAACAAGGTAGCCGCACCATTTGCGATATACGCCGATCTTGAATGTCTTCTGCGGCCTACAAATACAAGATGTGGGAAAAATAGTGTCAGCTATCAAACTCATGTGCCTTATAGCATAGGGTTTTATCTTCAATGCAATTATTCCGATGCGATCTCGGGGTATAAATCGTTTCGAAGCGATAACTGCATACAATTATTCGTCGAAGAATAAAAAAAAAAATAGCTGTCGAAGTAGATGCGCGCTTAAAACATATCGTAGCGATGGAAGAATTGACGCCAGAGATGAATCAGATTTTTTATTCGGCAACGGAATGTCATATTTGCGAAAAATCGTTTACGCCTGAAAATATTAGAGTACGCGATCATTGGTATTTCACAGGGAAATTTCGAGGCGCCGCTCATCAAGATTGTTATTTAAATTATACAAATTCTCACGTCATCCCAGTGATATTTTATAATTTATCCGGCTATGACTCACACTTCTTGATAAGAGCATTAGCAACGACCTTCGAGGGTTCTATACAGTTATTACCGGTAAACAAAGAGCAGTAAATATCGTTCACAAAGTCCGTCGACGGTACAATTGTCAAATTTCGATTCATAGATTCCTTCAGATTCATGCCTGCTAGTATTAACAAACTCGCATCTTATCTACCCAATGATGAGAAACATGTAACGATAAAGTATTGCACTAGCGCAATGGAGCTAAATTTATTGACAAGAAAAGGTGTTTTTCCTTACGATTATCTCGATAGATGGGAAAAACTTGACAACACAGAGTTACCGACAAAGAAAGAGTTTTTTTCACGATTAAACGACGAGGAAATCAGTGACGATGACTATGCTCATGCACAGAACGTTTGAGAAACATTTAACTTCCAAACTCTCGGCGATTATTCGGACAGTAGTATAATAGGGCGGGTTCCGGCCCACTTACCACGCTGAACTGCCTTGAGCCGGTCGGTAAGGTAGATTTCTCTTTGACCAACGGTGGGTTTGTTTCTGATCCCCCTTGTACCGACGGCTGAGCTCTCTTTTACCGACAGTGCAGGTTATTTAGGTTATTTAGGTTATCGATAGTGCCGGTTATTTAGGTTATTCAGGGGTCTCGAAGATTGATCGTAAGGATATTAAGGTGGGTTTGAGATCACGTTCTGTTTTTAGAGAGGCGGGTTCTGGACCACTTACCACGGTGACCTGCCTTGATGCGGTCGGTAAGGTAGATTTCCCTTTGACCAACGGGGGGTTGGAGTTCTGGACCACTTACTACGGTGACCTGCCTTGAGACGGTCGGTAAGGTAAATTTCTCTTTGACCAACGGTGGGTTTGTGTCTGATCCTTCTTGTACCGACGGTGAGGCTGAGGCTGAGCCCTCTTTTACCGACAGTGCCGGTAGATGGCGTTGTCTGCTAATCGATTTACCCACTGCTCGATCCCGCTCAATTGAGCGTTATCTGCCAATCCGGTAGATGGCGTTGTCTGCTAATCTTTTTACCCGCTGCTCGATCCCTCTCAATATTTACCGACAGCAGCCTCAGATGGCGTCGCCAAGTCTCGCTGCCGGTAGATGGCGTTGTCTGCTAATCAATTTACCCGCTGCTCGATCCCGCTCAATATTTACCGACAGCAGCCTCAGATAGCGTTATCTGCCAATCCGGTAGATGGCGTTGTCTGCTAATCTATTTACCCGCTGCTCGATCCCGCTCAATATTTACCGACAGCAGCCTCAGATGGCGTTGCCAAGTCTCGCTGCCAATCCGGTAGATGGCGTTGTCTGCTATAGTCAATCTATTTACCCGCTGCTCGATCCCGCTGAGTGAATCATGGAAAAAAATCCGATATCTCAAAGTTTGAAAAAATTCGCGGAAGAACAGCATCGAAATTTTCCCCCTCCTTCTCATACGAATAATCAGATCAGCGGAAGTACACCTTATTACGGAAAAGTTAATCCTCAACGATATGGTTTCATAAGCTATGGTTTTAAGCCTAAAAAATAGCATAAACATCGTTCTTCGCGGAAGAAATATCTGTTACAAACATCGATGGAGCGACGCTTTCTCGAACCTTGTATTACGAGTCGATAACGAATAATTTTCAAAAATCGAACGAGGAACGTTTTAGACAGCTGATCACTGACATCTTGCGGCGCTCTCTTGAACCTGGTAGAGCAATCTTACAGCCCGCCATCCGACGCCCTCCTGCCTAACAGTGCTTCGGCGTTTGAAAAATCATGGATTTGAGAATTGTCGCGGTACTCTAATCTTATAATTCAATTTTGGTAGCGGCTAGATGAATGCGTTCGGCTGAACGCGTTCATGTGTGACGTCATCGATGATAAGGAAGAAAGATCAATCGGCGGGAAGATCACGTTTCACGGACCTCAAACATCCGGGTGAACCCGTTGAATCTCTTTCTGTAGAGTTTGCATTATAAGTGACAATTCTTGGAATTAACTTCTCAGAAACTAATCTTATAATTAATTTTTCGTGGCGGTGAGATAAATACGTTCGGCTGAACGCGTTCATGTGTCACGTCATCGATGATAAGGAAGCAAGATGAATCGGCGGTGAGATCACGTTTCACGGACCTCAAACATCCGGGGGGACCCGTTGAATCTCTCTCTGTAGAGTTTGCACGATGAGTCACAATTCTTGGAAATTAACTTCTCAGGAAAATGCGGTATCCCTTTGAAAGAGTTTGCACGTGCAACGATTTTCGGTTACGCTGCTCTCCCCTCTCCTATTTCTCTCCTCTCTTTCAAGACTGAGCTTATAGTTGGGGGAGGAGCCAGCTTGGTACCATGATATAACCGGCTTGATTTGAATCACACGAACTAAAATCGGGATGCCAGATAGACGCATCGAGCTTAAAGAACGAATTGAATTGCTTTTGCGAAACATCGACGAAGTGAAAAACCTCATAAGAACGAGATCGGACATACGATTTGTGCAAGAAATTTTTGTGAATCTTCAATTGCAAGACAATGGATCTATCATCCCTCAACGAGGCGAGCAATGTCAAGCAATTTCTTCCAACGAGGAAGCTGCGAGATATGGAACCGGAGAAACAACATCTTGTCAGCAATCTCAAGAACGTTCGAACTAAATATGGTGAGAGGATTCTCGTCGAGATAGCCAATGAATACGTCGTTTTCCTGCCAGAGAGGATCTTCCGTGTTTTCGAGGCTGATGAAAATCTACTGAAGAGGACAGTGAAAACCGCCAAAGACGGTCATCTATCATTGGTTTTCCATGGTGGAAAATACAACAGTCTCGAATTCCAAACCGTTTGATCTTGGACACACATCGATATCGTGATGTGACGAACTGTAGTAACATCAGTGACTATCGTATTGGCTATCGATTTTGTGAAAATATTATTATATTTTGTGGGGAGGAGGAGGAGATTTTCAAATAAAAAATCATTTTTACCAGTAACATGTTATTTATTTCAAAAGAACGTTGTATTCACAGCATGATACCCGCTAAGCCAATTTTTCAACGATTGTACATTTCTCGTAGCACAATGAAATTCAGAGATATCGGGATGATGAGGACATGGGGTAAAAGATGAAATTGTTGGTAGTTTTCGATGGAGGATGATTCATCCATAATTCTGGTCAACCATCTTTTTTTCTCCAATCCTTTCACGTAAATAGTTTGGGCAGGTTGCAACATGGCTTTGATTATCTTTGTAGCTGCTCCATAGGGTAATTCTCTCGACTCCCAAGACCATCCGGGGAAATTTCGCTCGAGCCATGAATTTATTTTTTGATATTCCACTGGTAATCCTGTCCATGCGCACGGTGGTGCGAAGAGGAACGTCGTGGGCTGAGCCGCTTTCTCGTCGCTGGCTGGTATTACAGCAATTTCTTTCAGCACAAACGCATCAATCGGCTGCTTAAACCCCTGAATATCCACAATCAAGTCCATGTCGAACGGGCAACTGACGCGAGTCATTTTATAAAGCTGACTCTTATACCACTCTTCTTACCCCACCACTGATTGGATTATATTCTACTATTCGATCATGCAAAATCAAACAGTATGCGGATGTTTCAGCCGGGAAATTATTCTTTGATTCAAATTCTACACGAACATCGACTGGGCCAGTTTTCAATGAATCATTTTGCCTTGAGCAGTCAATTACAATTAACGGGGCATATTGCAAAAAATCTCTCTTGTTCAATAATGGTTCAGTTTTCTTATTGTAATAAGCAGATTGAAAATTCGCATACATCTCATAGAGCAAAGCATACTGATTTTGATCGATATTGAGATTCAGGCTACCATAGGGATAGCTTTGTGAATTCAAGTACAGTTTCACATCACTAATTTTACAATGATCAAAATGGCTTGCATTCTTTTCCATCTTGTTTTTTCTGGCCGTTTGAAATCCCAGAATTACAAATCGAGGTTTTTCTAGCTGCGAAGACGTCTTGACTGTCCACACGTGTCTCGTGGTATTCGGGAGTAGCGGATACTCGTATAATTCCCAAGTTCGAAAACTTATTGGAATTGCAACATCTTTAGCAATAAAATTCAGTAGCTCGATTTTCCTTTGATCTGAAATTGTTACATATGGCAAAAGCCATTCCACCTTATGTTACGTCCCCGTAACGCCACCACACAGACGCCTGAAGGGCTGCAACCCTCGAAACACAGGCGCGAGTGTATGGCCTTCTTCAAGGGGCATACAAGGATATAAGGGAGGGGACTCTTGGGCCTTCAGCTCGAAAAGATAAGATTCTTCCCACCTTATTGCATAAAACTAAGAAGTGAGAAACGGGAAATTTTAACCAATGAGATACAAAGAAAATTTGGCCTTTCCCACCCTTACCACTAGCTTCGTAGTTTAAAAGCGAAACGCGTCTTAGAGAATAAGAAGGTGGGAGACGGTGTTTTCAACCAATTATAAATAAGGAAAACTACCCTCTCCAACCTTGTTCAATATTTTGTGTGGTCCCGAAATTGTATAAAAGGGCCACACACGCGTCTTTTATTCAGTTATTGTTCAACATCCGACGTCTCGACATCACTAAAATCTTTTCGGGCCCAGTCCCAACCAATAAATATTTTCAAAGTCTAAACAAGAAGAAAAGGGACTCTAAGTTTTGTAAGTTCCTTTCAATCCTCTTTTCCGAATACCAATCACCCTTGTGAGTAACGCGTACCCACGCGGACTCACATCCTTTTAACTCCGAGAGTAACGCGTACCCACGCGGACTCTCATCTCCTTAACCCGAAGGTAACGCGTACCCACGCGGACCTTCATAAAAAATCCAAATCCGAGAGTAACGCGTACCCACGCGGACTCTCATTCCTAAATCACGGGAGTAACGCGTACCCACGCGGACTCCCATTCTTTTATTTTTTTTTTAACTAACATTAGTTTTTAGATATAAAGGTAACGCGTACCCACGCGGACCTTTATCACACACACTAACTCACACATACACGTTATATTTTGTTTTCTCGATAAATATTAATGGGTAAGCAGCGCCGTGCGGGGCGTAAATACCAATTGCGCAAACTCCACGCGGAGTTTTGCAATTATACCCCAATCGAATATCACTCCTATTTTACCGGCAACCAGCTCGAAGCTGAGCCGGTTATCCCCACATACAAATTAGTGCCATTAGAATACACGATTCAGTGTTTAAAGGCAAAATACATCCCAGTCAATGACCCTAGATATAATTTCTATGTAAAAAAGGAACAAATTCCCGCCAAATAAATATTTTAATACATTTCAATAAAATCATACTTTATCAAATCGTCAGCCTGTATCCCTGACCAATTAGCATTTGCTAAGGTCAAAAACAGGGCAATCTTAAGATATTGTTACCCCAGACGTAACACTTATGTATAATAATTTTGAATTCTTCAGCAGCTGTCTGTATGATTGCATTCACATCACTTTTCGATCGAGACAAAATTAACTCATGTTTAGCATTGATGACAATCTTCTGATAATCTTCGGCAAATCCAAACATTAAGCTGAGAGGTATGCATACGTCAAAGTAACCATCGCTAGTCAACTTCATACTTTCTTCAACGTCTAGCCATCCTGTATTTTCCATCAATGATTTTTCACTGGGATTTCGAGATACATAACCTTTCATTAAACTCGTTACACCAACATTTTTGTTTCGATCGATTTCTATACCGTTAAGTTCATATCGCACTTCTTCGAACATATGACAAATAGCATTGTTGACAAGACTCGTTGCAGCAGTGGCAACATCTTCTGCGGCTTTCACGATTCTTCCTCTTATGTGCAGCGAGCTCTTGCTAGGTAATACGCTGAGATCTTGATGCTGCACAACTATTCTTATTTCATCACTGTTATTGAAAGTTGATGATGCATAAGGCTGATGAGCATGAATTTCATAGTGTACTATAGATTCATCAAAGACAATGGGCGTATGAATATTTATCGCTTCCTCTTCCATTGTATGCAGCAGAAGATACAAAGTATTTCAAGTCGGTTTACAATTTTTTTCCTCCTAGTTTGATTTTTAATCCTAGGTTTTTCAGAAACTGAGTGTTCTGATGTGTTAACACCTTGAGAGTAGGTCGTCGACTGATTTGGTTCACGCATTGTGGCTTATTATAATTAATGCGTTTGGCATTGAAAACGATACCCATTCTGATCAAGCTGATTTTATGTGTAGTCGTATTGTTATAACTTCTCCGCGGAAATTAACTAAATCACCATCTTGATTCACTATTCGCAATTGAATGTGATCAATTGTCTTGCCAATAATTGGTAAATAAATTACGTGTGATGGGACTTCAATGATTTTATATCCAGGTGGTACTGATGGAAAGAACTCATGGATCGTATGTACTTTGCGCTCGTTGATGTATGCTCCGGTCGTGAGATTACATTCGACTCGTAAAGCGTTCACTTTGAGAATGGCTACAGGAAGATCAGACTCGTGGTTTTTATTAGCTTTCAAAATACGTCGGGTGAATCCTAGTAACCTTCCAACGGAGTCATCGGGTGTAAAATCTATGTCACGATTACACGTAATTTGGCTGCGCAAAGTATTATTATTTGGTTTGATTTCGATAACAGCTTTTTTATCGGCCAACACTTGCTTCACATAATTCTCAATATCCTCCAATTCATAGCTACCGGTAGGCACACTTATAACCTCCGTACCAATGTGAATTTTATTGTTACCAACGTCTATGTTGGGAATGGAGTTGAACGTTAATAATTCCACAAGCCCTAAAGTATAGTTTTTATATGGAGAAAGTTCGATAGGTGGAAAATATTGTGCCTGGAGAACGGATGATGTTCCGGATATAGTCAAAGTCAAAGTATCATTCATGATGAGGGACTGATTGACAACTAAATTTGAACCATCATGATATAGGTTTATATAGAGAATATTTGTTTTTACGATTTAGTTGATTACAAAGAAATTTTAAGCACAAATGTCCACATTCCACCGCATCATAGTCTTAATACTGATTATAGTTGTAGTTAACGCTACCAACGCCCGCATAACCGATAAATTCCATTGGTGGTCGAAGATCCCCGAAACTATCAAAGTAAATTACTTGGTTATTAGTTTTTTTGTATGCCACCCAGTGCGTTCCCGATCCATTATTATCATCGAGATTAATAATTGCCGATTCATCTTTGAATGGTCCGCTTTTGGGTAATTCATCTCGCATGAAAACTCCTCGGAAGTGTGGAATCTTCATAATTCTAGCATACTTTGATAGATCGGAATCGGTTAGGGGGCGACGTGGTAGCGTTACTTCACGTTTTTTGATTGCACATAAAGACCAAATCCTTTTTTATATGGTTTCAAATGTAATCCTTTACCCAATGCTATAGCTTCCATTGTTTGATTATGCCTCTTGTTTTCCTCTAAATCGCGCTTAGCTGCCTGAGCAGCGTTTACACCTTTAGCTATGCTTGCTGCACCACCGGACAGAGCTCCAGCAGCGCTGAGACCCGCGAAAATAGGTACGAGAAATGGCAGAAATCCTCCTACTTTCTTTGGCACGGGTAGAATACGTGGTGTACGCAATTTACTTCTACCACCGGCTTTTTTAATCGCTGCTCGTGCACCCTTCAAAGCTGATTCGATGAGTACACGTGAATTATTGCTTTGAGTCATTGTTTTTTTAGCTGCTCCAATTATTTTTTTCAGTTCAACGCTGCTATCGGGTTTTTTCACTCCCATACCTAATTTCCTTTTAATCTTCATAATTTTTGTGACGCCCCACGCTGCAGCTTTTTCACCGAAACTTGCGTCGCTGGCCGATACCCGTTTCCAAGCTTTCTCAGCTAAAACCTTGTCAGCCGCGTGTCGAGCTGCGATGTTTTCGCGATTTTTCGAGTATGCGATATCGTGTTCCTTGCAAGCGTTGTCCAGTGGATTGATACCCAAATCACCTCGAGCTAGACGTTCCGCTAGCTTCGTACCGGGTCCACAGTATTGATAGCCCGGCAAATGCAATTCAATGGGAAGTTTATTTATCAATCTGTTTACCAAACCCTTGCCACGCTTTTTTCTCTCTTTCATGCAACCATTCACGATCATAATCACACGAAGGTTGATTGACGACTGATCATTTTTATCTTATAAGTCCGTTATTATACAATTTCACGTCAGTCGTGAACATCATGAGGTTCGAGAAACAATCGGTTGATCTGCCCGTCATGAATTTTGATCGGTTCATGGGGCAACAAGATGAACGAAAAAAACATGGTCATTTATTACCGAATAGCGTTCGCGCAGTGTTTTGTGGCCCATCGAACTGTGGAAAAACGAACGCCCTACTAACCCTCATAACTCATCCAAATGGATTGTGTTTTGAAAACGTTTACATTTATTCGAAATCGTTGAAACAACCGAAATATAGGCTACTGGAAAAATTACTACAACCCATCGATGGTGTTGAATTTTTTCCCTTTAATGAGCACGAAAACGTTGTGTCACCGAACGATGCGAAACCGAACTCCATTTTTGTTTTCGATGATGTAGCATGTGAGAAGCAGGATAATATCCGAGCTTATTTTTCTAGGGGTAGACACGAAAACGTCGACTGTTTTTATCTTTGTCAAACGTACGCTCGTATCCCTAAACATCTCGTGCGGGATAATGCAAATTTATTGATATTATTCAAACAGGATGATATGAATCTCAAGCATGTATATAATGATCATGTGAATACCGATATGTCCTATGCTGAATTTAAGACTTTATGTTCATCTTGCTGGATCGATAAGTATGGGTTTCTCATGATCGACAAGGATTGTGATCTTGATAAGGGTAGATATCGGAAAGGATTCGACTGTTTCGTCCGTATCGAATAAGTATACGGCAACGAGAAGATTCCAAAGCAGTAGCACCTCCGACTTCGTTCGTGCAACATGAAGAGCGAAAATATTCGTAGAGAAAGCGATGTTTTACGTCAAATTGTGAAAGCCAGTGATGCAATTCGTAAAAAGCATCGAGCATTGAAGATCGGGCGAGAGGCTCATGAACATGCGATACACGAAGCATTCAAACCAATCGTTGATCCACTGGAAAAATTGGTTAATGTGTCATATGCGGCTAATGATCGCAATAAAACCCGAGTGAAAAAGGAAGAGGACGAAGGAGGAAATGATATCAAAAATGAGTTAGTAGATCGAATGAAACATGAAAATCTGGATAACGGGAGTTATAGCGAACAGGGAAATTCGTCTCGAAATGAATCCTTTAAATCAGTATATGATGAGGAGTTCTTCACCGACGATGAGGATGAAATTAATGATCATGAAAAGATTGCTGCGCCAGTCGTTGAAGTAAATGAAAAGATTGCTGCGCCAACCGTTGAAGTGAATGAAAAGATTGCTGCGCCAACCGTTGAAGCAAATGAAATGATAAATAGATATCTTACGTTATTACGATCGGGGCAAAAGACTCTCCTAGATTGTTCGTATGGTGTGCGAAACCTAACCGGAGATAGGTTAATGATTGGTAATGCATCCATAAATTTTCAACCAGATTCCTTTTTTTATGTCGGTGATACAAAGTATGATAAAACTGTTGGACTTATCGAACTCGTGTTTAAAAACGAGCCCAATCGTTTGCTCATCAACTCACTCGTAAAAAAGGGATCCACCGTCGGTAAAAGGGGGATCAGCCTCAGCCTCACCGTTGGTAAAAAAGGGATCAGCCTCAACCCACCGCTGGTCAAAGAGAAATCAACCTTCCCGACCGTCTCAAGGCAGGTCCCCGTGGTAAGTGGTCTGGAACTGTCCTTACCCTACTACTAAGGCATAATCGTAGTTTATTCATAGTTTAATTAATGATCGGTCATTTAGGTAAATTCAATATTTTAAATCGTAGTAATTTATTTACTTCTCTCAATTCAGTCAGGAGGTAAACCTTGGCGAAGAAAATTCATTGTGAATAAGAGATTGTAACTTACCAATATTGTCCCTGGTATGCAAATTCACATCATAATCATTTAATATTACTGCATCGGAAATGTTTTCCATGAAATTTTCCCATTTACGAAAGCCATCCACATCTAGACGCTGGATCTGTCCCGCGATATCTGTAATTTGTTCGTATAATATAAGAACCCATAATACGAATGTACATTTGATACGGGCGTTCGCTAGCTCAGAATACGTTAGCCGATCCCACAACGAGATTGTTCGATGCGGGAAGAGTAAATGATTGTGAAAGAATCGGAGTTGATTTCTTTCTTTCAAATAACAAATCAGAATTAACAAAAACACAAAATAACTATTTATTGAATAATATGAAGGCGTGAATAGCGGGTTTAGAGTGAAAATAGATCCTTGTCCGAGCGAGACGAAGGTGATACTGGTACGCAATTGCGAACGAGTGTACGTAGTAATTTCGAGGCGACGTTGTTGTCGGAAATTTCTACATGAGCCGATGAGCTGTTTGCCGGCAGTCCGGCTAGCTATCTATACGACATGAATAGCCATAGCCGTCGACGCCACAGCGTTCGAAACATTCCGCCCGCCTCGTCGGAGGACGAAATGATTTTTTAAGCAAAGTCCGAGTTGACTTTATGTAAGATTCACTGGTCGTCGTCATTGGAGAGCAACGGACAAAGTTTGACGATCGGACGAGTGAATGTAGATGTAGCAGTTTTGACCGTTGCGACGCGAGTATTTCCGTCTTCTCCGGGGTGAAGTTGGGTGATGCGGGCGAGGGGCCACTTGGATGGTGGCAGGAGCTCGTTTTTGAGAGGGACGAGATCTCCAGCCTGGAGCGATTTTTCAGGTCTCTGCCATTTCTTTCGCGTTTGAAGATGAACTAAGTATTCGGCGGACCAACGATTCCAGAAATGGTGTTGCATTTGCTGGATAAGCTGCCAACGTGACAGACGTGACGATGGCAAGTCAACGAGCGATGGCTCCGGTATGGAAGTAAGTGGCTCGCCGATCAAGAAATGCGCTGGAGTTAGAGCGGATAAGTCGTCCGGATCGTCTGAGAGGGGTTGCAACGGGCGTGAATTCAAACAAGCTTCGATTTGTGCGAGTAGCGTCGACATTTCTTCAAAGGTGAGCGTGCATTCGCCAATGACTCGCCGAAGATGGTGTTTGACGGACTTCACGGCTGCTTCCCAGAGTCCACCGAAGTGTGGTGCCGCTGGGGGGTTAAATTTCCACAGAGTCCCGTCATTTGAAAGAATCCTCGCAATTTTTTCGGATTCGGAGGAGCTACTCGAAAAGAGTGCTCTGAGTTCGGCGTCTGCACCGACGAGGTTGGTTCCACAGTCGCTCGTGAGGACGGCGCATTTCCCTCTGCGAGATACGAATCTTCGATAAGCGGCGAGAAAGCCGTCAGAAGTATAATCAGACACGGCTTCGAGGTGCACCGCACGTGTCGCAAAGTATATAAAAACCGATATGTAGCCCTTATGTGACTTGTGTCCTCTTCCTTTGGCTGTCCGGATCATAATCGGGCCAGCGTAATCCAGCCCTGAGTGGAGGAAGGGTCTGGCCTTCGTTACACGAAGTCTGGGGAGGTTTCCCATTAACTGAGTCGCAGTTGAAGCTCGGAATCGAATGCACTTTAGACAGCGGTGAATTAGCTTTTTTACTGCGCTGCGACCTCCGATGGGCCAATAGCGTCGGCGTAAAGTGGCGAGAGTCAGCTGAACTCCACCGTGGAGAGTTCGTTCGTGGCACTGCCTGATGAAAAGCGTTGTCAGTGGAGATTCTTGAGAAAGGATGTACGGATGTTTCTCGTCGGGATCCAGCATTGCATTTTTGAGCCGCCCGCCTACGCGGAGTAGACCCTTGTCGTCGATAAATGCGTTTAGGGGGAGCAGCGGTCCTTTGGTTAGCGATGATCGAGATTTAAGAGCGAGGATTTCTTTTTTGAAATACCACTGTTGCTCGATGCGAATAAGGCGTTGAAGAGACTCGTCGATTTCCGAGGGCGATAGAGTCAGACATCGTGGTTCACGAGATTCTTTTGGAAGAATTCGGCAGCACCACGATGTAACTCTGACGAGCTTCGTTAAATCGGAGTATCGAATCAAAAGGTCGATCGGTTCGACAATTTCGGTAGCAACCGCAAGAGCGGTTATGCGTTGGTCGGGCAACACGGTTGGATTGACCTTTACGAAAGATGGCCAGTTTTGAGACGTTTTCGTGAGCCAATACGGACCGCTCCACCATAGCGGGTGGTGTGGAAGCTCTGAGGCGAGAATCCCTCGAGAGGCGCAATCGGCCGGATTGCTTTTAGAGTCAACGTGATGCCAGATCGCGGTCGGAACTGCGAGCTGAGTGTCGGAAACGCGGTTGGCGACGAACGTTTTCCATTTCGATGGGTGTTCTCGGAGCCACGCCAAAGCTACAGTCGAGTCCGTCCACAGGTGAACTGGACAGTCGAGTGAGAGCGTGTCGAAAACTGATTTTGCGAGTCTTGCTACGAGATTTGCAGCGCAAAGCTCAAGCCGGGGTAGCGACACCTGCTTGACGGGGGCGATTTTCGTTTTAGCGTTGATGGGAACGACTGATGTTTTTTCTTCCCGAGTGACTCTCAAGTACAGCACGGCTGCGTATGCACGTTCCGAAGCGTCGGCGAAGCCGTGCAGCTCGAGATTCGTAGTTGTCGTGTGCTTTCCGAGCCACCTCGGGATGCGGATCTTAGAGATTAAGGAAAAGTCGGAGTAAATGCGATTCCAACGTTGAGCCTGATCGGCGGGGAGATCTTCATCCCATTCGAGTTTAAGCAGCCATAACGACTGCATGAAAATTTTTGCCAAGATCGAGACAGGAGCGAGCCATCCAAGCGGATCGAATATTTGAGCGATCCGAGATAGTACCGTCCGTTTCGTTATCGATTTCGGAAAATCGACGGATTTAAGCTGAAACGCAAAACTATCAGTGCATGATTGCCATGACGAACCTAGCATGTGGAAGGTCTCGGGTTGCCATTCGATCGAAGCGGTTGTCGCTGTTGCTGTGTTTGCGAGATGTTCGAGGAGTGCCGGAGAATTTGATGTCCACTTTCTCAGGTGGAAACCGCCCGCCTTGAGAAGCTCAATCAGTTCGGTTTGCTTCGTCAAGGCGTCAGAAACGTTGTCAGCACCGGATAGAACGTCGTCGACGTAGACGTCCGTTCGTAAGGCAGCTGCGCCGATCGGGAACCGTGCTTCTTCGTCGTGAGCAAGCTGACGGATAACTCGTATTGCGAGAAAAGGAGCGCACGTTAGTCCGTAAGTTACGGTGCGAAGCCGGTACGTTTCGATTGACGACGATGGATGCTCTCGCCAAACGATTCGTTGAAGGTCGCGATCATCTTTATGAACGAGCACTTGTCGGTACATTTTTTCCATATCCGAGGAAAAAACGATTTCGTGCGATCGCCAACGAAGGAGAATGTCGACGAGTTCCGGTAGCAGTTCCGGGCCGACGTGAAGATGATCGTTGAGCGAGATTCCGGCTGTTGTTTTTTGCGATCCATTAAAGACGACGCGAAGTTTCGTCGTCGTGCTTGACTCACGCATTACCCCGTGATGCGGGAGATAGAAGCAGGTCTTCCAGTCGTATTTTGGCGTTGGAACGAGTTCCATGTGATTTAGTTCTCGATACTCTCTCAAGAACGCAGAGTATGCTTCGTGAAGCGCGGAGTCGCGGGAGAAACGGCGTTCCGTCCGCTGGAGCATTTGCGTCGCTGCGAAGAGAGAATCGCCGAGAGTTTCGATGCACTTGCGGAGCGGCAAACGTACGACGTATCTGCCGACTTTTTTCCGAAAGTGCGTGTTGAGAAAATGCTGTTCGCACTCGATTTCCTCTGGGGTAAGAGTCGGAGGAGCGAAGCTCATTTGTTCTTGCTCCCAAAAGCGTTGCAACGAGAGAGAAAGAGATGAATCAAGCGAGATTTGCAAGCTCGTCAAGATTGCGCTATTCGCGGCTTGGCAGTCGAGTGGGCCCGAAAGCACCCACCCGAGGTGAGTTTTTTGAGCGACTGGGGAACCCGCAGCGCCTTTTCGTACTCCGTCGAGAATTAAATTTGCGTAAGTTTTCGCACCAATTACAAGGTCGATTGGACGTACGGGTTTGAGGTCTGGGTCCACCAAGGGAATCCCATTTAAGTGCTCCCAATGTGATGAGAGTGTAATCTGAGGGGGTTTGTAAGCTGTTAGTTTTGGGAGCACGAGTGCGAGAATTTGACATTGAAAGTCAGTTTCTACGCGAGACGAGAGGCAAAGAGAGACAGCTCCGCGCGATGTCGTTGCAGTCTTGGCTCCGATACCCGTCACGATGACGGACGCGGATGATCGCGGAAGATTTAGTTGCTATACGAGAGATTCGGAAATGAAGGTTGCCTCAGATCCCTGGTCGATGAGAGCGCGTACGTCGCGGTTCTCATTGTTTGCTGTGGAGACACGAACCAACGCCGTTGCCAGAAGCACACGAGTCGGTATCGGTCTCATGGCTTGAACGTTGTGAGTCGCGAGTTGCGACGTGGTCGGCGTTGTTTCTCCGTCTCCTCGTGATTGACCAGTCAAGGTCAGCATTTTTGACGCGTAGCATTCATGTAACGTAGTATGGTGCTTCCCTTTGCATGTCTGACATGTTTTTTGGGAGCGACAGTCACGAACGTAATGATGGCCGAGGCAGTTGAGGCAAAGTTTTCGCGTTATCACGAAAGATTTTCGATCCTCCGGTGATTTTGCGCGAAAACCTTCGCAAAAGAGCACGAAATGTCCTTGCTGGCAAAGAGCGCATTTCTGTTGCGACGATGCATTTGTTGCGACGTGCGACTTAACTCCCTGTTGAGAGCCAGAGGTCGTCTTTTTTGAAGAGCGAATTAAGTTTGACGATCCGTTTTTTAGTGGAACTGGATTTCCGCGAGATAATGCAGCACTCTCAAGAGCATCCAACGAGCAAATACGATTCTCGAGAAACTCTTTGAGTTCATCGAAAGTAGACGGATCTTTTTTCGAACCGACCGAAGCTTCCCATTCGCGACGAGATTGATTGTCGAGTTTTAACATCGTCATGTAAACGATAAAATCGTCGCAATAGTCGATCGGCCGTCCTAAGGCCTTGAGTGCACCGACTGCATTGCAGGTTCCATTGTACAGAACCTTAAGATCTGATGACGATTCGCTTGTCACGGATGGGAGCGAGTAAAGACCGGAGATTTGAGCGGTGGTAAGAAGACGAACGTTATCGTATCGAGATGTGAGAGTTTGCCAAGCGAGATCAAAATTATCGGCGGTTGAGGGTATCGAGGCGATTACCGACGAGGCTTCTTGCATAACGCTTGTTTTTAAATAGTGCATTTTCTCGATTTTCGAAAGCGGAGCATCGATTACCATGGACTTAAACAAATCGCGAAAGTTAAGCCAATCGGTAAAATTTCCGGAAAATTTCGGAATACTAATTTTCGGAAGCGAATGACGAGGTACAGATTCGGTTTCGACTTTCGTACGTGCTTGTGGACTTTGCGTAAATTTATGCAAATAATCGAGTAATTTACCATTTTGAACGAGGTAATTTTCTTCCGTGGCTGAGAAGAAATCGTCGGTGAAATATCCCATACGCCGATCATCACTTGTAGCGACGGCTTCTATTCCTGCGTGGTCATCACAGAATTTTTTCCATTTCGAGTCGAGATTGGAAATCCGAGCTTTGACGGCTCCTTGCGTAATATTAATTTAACCGAGCTTTTTTAGATTGTCGGTAGTACGCGCAATTTGTCCGGCAAGCGCAGCTTGCTTTTCGAGGCGAGCCTGCATGACTACCGACGAGGGGAGAGATTACGAGAGCGAACGAGTATATCCGAATTACGGATAAGACGGCGACGAGTTTGTGGGTGATACGCGGCAGAGAGCGAGACGGGGATGCGCGGCTCTTGGCGACGAAGAAAGCGAGAAAGCAGCGAATCGCGGATAGCTGTAGCGAGGCCTCACAGCTGTGCTAGTAAGTAAGCTATACGGGAGTATAGTCGCGCACACACTCTCGGGGCAGCTGGGGAGTGGGAGCGAGCGCGACCGAAAGCTCGTACTGGGCAAGAGAGAGCGAGAGAGACGGAGCGAATCAAACGAGTCCGGTACTTGCACGGTACGCGCACACCGACGCTGAGCCACCACTACCCACACAACGCGTACACAGCACTCTCCTTACACAGCACACCTATGTACTGGCAACGCGTGTGCCGATCAAGAGCTCAAGAAAAGAAACGTGGGCCGATGTTTAATAATGATTTTAATGTTTTTAGGGCAATGAATTTTCGTCGTTTAGTTGAAATCCTTGCAGCGCGACACGAGAGCGGTCGTATATTCGAATAAGCGAGACTAGCAGCTTAGCAATATTTCGGAACACACGGCACTCAATTGCACTGCGAGAACTGGAGTAGATTTTTTTTGTTTTTGATCGCGAAATCACTCCGATCCGGCTCGAAGGACCAAAATGTTCGATGCGGGAAGAGTAAATGATTGTGAAAGGATCGGAGTTGATTTCTTTCTTTCAAATAACAAATCAGAATTAACAAAAACACGAAATAACTATTTATTGAACAATATGAAGGCGTGAATAGCGGGTTTAGAGTGAAAATAGATCCTTGTCCGAGCGAGACGAAGGTGATACTGGTACGCAATTGCGAACGAGTGTACGTAGTAATTTCGAGGCGACGTTGTTGTCGGAAATTTCTACATGAGCCGATGAGCTGTTTGCCGGCAGTCCGGCTAGCTATCTATACGACATTGAATAGCCATAGCCGTCGACGCCACAGCGTTCGAAACAAGATGAATACAGTTTTCTCAAGTTTTGTATTACGAATGACACTGCCAATTATGGTACAATATTATCGAGAAGTTCGATAATATTGTAGAATGCGAGGTATGAATGAAACCAAAAATGCCTAAGCTGAATTTTTCTATCAAGCAGACATTGACAAAGTCACATTTCGATCAAGCTAAGGTAATTAGGCAGAAAGTGGACGCCACCTGGATTTCCCTGGAATGAAGATATGTTATAGAGGGCACTTTCCTGAGTAATTTCATATGTATATGTTGGGGGCGGAAACCAAGTCTTCATATAGTAATTCGTGTTTGAAAGGTTCAAAAACGACTTTTGAAATTCAATACATTGACTTTGTTTACGTTGTATATTCCACATTGCGGTGCTCAATTCGTGCCTCACCTTGCCCCCCCCCCCTATACGGTTGGGGGGGGGGGGGGGGGGGGATTGAAATTATACGGCAGTCTCTCTGATTCGGGATGGAGTCACAATACTGTGAATCATCGATACAATTTTGTTGATCTACAAACGGACGCTCATACACAAAATATTGAACGACTCTGGCGTAATATTTTTCCACAACGTGTCATAAAAATATTTATTTTGCGTCTCTAGCTCCCACAATTTGAGAGATATCGAGCTCAAATTCAATAGAATGTTGTACTACCACGCGAAGATGCTTGTTACTGAATTTGGGAAAAATCAATGCAGTGCTTTTGTCTTAAAGAATTTTAAAAGGTGTCAAAAATTGCTATGCGCTCTCAAGCTGGCGCAATTTTCGAGATATCGGTCTAGCATTTGGCAAGAAGTTGCACTATTATCAAAAGATGTTTCGTATTGAATTTGGTCGAAATCCATGGAGCCATTCATATTTTATGTCGTTTTGAAATTTTTCGAGAATATACGTGCGCGAATATAGCTTCCACAATTTTCAAGATATTGGGCTGGGACTCAGTTGTTGTACTATTGTCAAAAGATATTTGGGATTAAATTTGGACGAAATCCATCAAGACGTTCAGATTGAATGCGATTTTCAATTTTTTAGGTTTGACATGAATTCGCTATACAGGGTGTCCAATTTTAATCTTACATTTAATTCATCTCGAAAAATACTACTCCGATCGAAAATTAAGTACTGAAAAACTTAAAGGGCCTACAGGGGGACGTACAAAAATTTTTTTTTTTTCGGTCGAAAATCCAAAATGGCGATTTTAAGGTGGCGAACATGTTTTTTTTAAATGGAACCATACTTATTTTTTCGCATCAAAGATTTTGCCATGTTAAAACTAACAACTTTTGTAAGAAACTTTTTTCGATAAAATTCATAATTTCTAGGTTAGAACACAATTTTTCCATTGACTATTTTAGCGTTATCCAGGATGTACCACGAGGAGGTAAAGTCATTAACATCCCACGTGTAAGTGTAAGTGTAAGTGTAAGTGTAAGTGTAAGTGTAAGTGTAAGTGTAAGTGTAAGTGTAAGTGTAAGTGTAAGTGTAAGTGTAAGTGTAAGTGTAAGTGTAAGTGTAAGTGTAAGTGTAAGTGTAAGTGTAAGTGTAAGTGTAAGTGTAAGTGTAAGTGCAAGTGTAAGTGTAAGTGTAAGTGTAAGTGTAAGTATAAGTGTAAGTGTCAGTGTAAGTGTGAGTGTAAGTGTAAGTGTAAGTGTAAGTGTAAGTGTAAGTGTAAGTGTAAGTGTAAGTGTAAGTGTAAGTGTAAGTGTAAGTGTAAGTGTAAGTGTAAGTGTAAGTGTAAGTGTAAGTGTAAGTGTAAGTGTAAGTGTAAGTGTAAGTGTAAGTGTAAGTGTAAGTGTAAGTGTAAGTGTAAGTGTAAGTGTAAGTGTAAGTGTAAGTGTAAGTGTAAGTGTAAGTGTAAGTGTAAGTGTAAGTGTAAGTGTAAGTGTAAGTGTAAGTGTAAGTGTAAGTGTAAGTGTAAGTGTAAGTGTAAGTGTAAGTGTAAGTGTAAGTGTAAGTGTAAGTGTAAGTGTAAGTGTAAGTGTAAGTGTAAGTGTAAGTGTAAGTGTAAGTGTAAGTGTAAGTGTAAGTGTAAGTGTAAGTGTAAGTGTAAGTGTAAGTGTAAGTGTGAGTGTAAGTGTAAGTGTAAGTGTAAGTGTAAGTGTAAGCGTAAGTGTAAGTTTAAGTGTAAGTGTAAGTGTAAGTGTAAGTGTCAGTGTAAGTGTAAGTGTAAGTGTAAGTGTAAGTGTAAGTGTAAGTGTAAGTGTAAGTGCGTGCGTGTGGAACACTCACAAAGATTAGGTCTCTGCGGCTCGTCACTTCCGCAGTATTTTTCGACTCCAAACCCTCTTTGTGACCGTACTTCGAAGCCTTTCTAAAGTGTTTAAATAATTTTCAACCAGACGATCCTTCATTAGTTTCAAGATTGTCAGACACGGATTGTGTCAACAAACCCTTACTCTTTTTTTGAATCGTCGAAAGTTTTGCAACGCAAGCACGTTATAGCGAAAGTCGAGTGTAAAAGTTATGAGACGTTTTCAACCCCCCTCCCGATAGGTAACCACTTGAGATTTTCTCTTACGAACAGTCGATGGCTTTGAGAGACGAGTTCAGGCATGCTTAAACATGGATGGTGGAATATTTGAACACCTTTAGGAAGGGTTCGAAGTACGCTCACAGAGAGGGTTTGGAGTCGAAAAATACTGCGGAAGTGACGAGCCGCAGAGACCTAATCTTTGTGAGTGTTCCACACGCACGCACTTACACTTACACTTGCACTTACTCTTACGCTTACACTTACACTTACACTTACGCTTACGCTTACGCTTACGCTTACGCTTACGCTTACGCTTACGCTTACGCTTACGCTTACGCTTACGCTTACGCTTACGCTTACGCTTACGCTTACGCTTACGCTTACGCTTACGCTTACGCTTACGCTTACGCTTACGCTTACGCTTACGCTTACGCTTACGCTTACGCTTACGCTTACGCTTACGCTTACGCTTACGCTTACGCTTACGCTTACGCTTACGCTTACGCTTACGCTTACGCTTACGCTTACGCTTACGCTTACGCTTACGCTTACGCTTACGCTTACGCTTACGCTTACGCTTACGCTTACGCTTACGCTTACGCTTACGCTTACGCTTACGCTTACGCTTACGCTTACGCTTGCGCTTGCGCTTGCGCTTGCGCTTGCGCTTGCGCTTGCGCTTGCGCTTGCGCTTGCGCTTGCGCTTGCGCTTGCGCTTGCGCTTGCGCTTGCGCTTGCGCTTGCGCTTGCGCTTGCGCTTGCGCTTGCGCTTGCGCTTGCGCTTACGCTTACGCTTACGCTTACGCTTACGCTTACGCTTACGCTTACGCTTACGCTTACGCTTACGCTTACGCTTACGCTTACGCTTACGCTTACGCTTACGCTTACGCTTACGCTTACGCTTACGCTTACGCTTACGCTTACGCTTACGCTTACGCTTACGCTTACGCTTACGCTTACGCTTACGCTTACGCTTACGCTTACGCTTACGCTTACGCTTACGCTTACGCTTACGCTTACGCTTACGCTTACGCTTACGCTTACGCTTACGCTTACGCTTACGCTTACGCTTACGCTTACGCTTACGCTTACGCTTACGCTTACGCTTACGCTTACGCTTACGCTTACGCTTACGCTTACGCTTACGCTTACGCTTACGCTTACGCTTACGCTTACGCTTACGCTTACGCTTACGCTTACGCTTACGCTTACGCTTACGCTTACGCTTACGCTTACGCTTACGCTTACGCTTACGCTTACGCTTACGCTTACGCTTACGCTTACGCTTACGCTTACGCTTACGCTTACGCTTACGCTTACGCTTACGCTTACGCTTACGCTAACGCTTACGCTAACGCTTACGCTAACGCTAACGCTAACGCTTACGCTTACGCTTACGCTTACGCTTACGCTTACGCTTACGCTTACGCTTACGCTTACGCTTACGCTTACGCTTACGCTTACGCTTACGCTTACGCTTACGCTTACGCTTACGCTTACGCTTACGCTTACGCTTACGCTTACGCTTACGCTTACGCTTACGCTTACGCTTACGCTTACGCTTACGCTTACGCTTACGCTTACGCTTACGCTTACGCTTACGCTTACGCTTACGCTTACGCTTACGCTTACGCTTACGCTTACGCTTACGCTTACGCTTACGCTTACGCTTACGCTTACGCTTACGCTTACGCTTACGCTTACGCTTACGCTTACGCTTACGCTTACGCTTACACTTACGCTTACGCTTACACATACACTTACACTTACACTTACACTTACACTTACACTTACGCGTGGGATGTTAATGACTTTACCTCCTCGTGGTCCATCCTGGATAACGCTAAAATAGTCAATGGAAAAATTGTGTTCTAACCTAGAAATTATGAATTTTATCGAAAAAAGTTCCCCACAAAAGTTGTCAGTTCTGACATGACAAAATTTTTGATGCGAAAAAATAAGTATGGTTCCATTTAAAAAAAACATGTTTGCCACCTTAAAATCGCCATTTAAGATTTTCGACCGAAAAAAAAAAAATTTTTGCACGTCCCCCTCCAGGCCCTTCAAGTTTTGTTGTACTCAATTTTGGATCGGAGTAGTATTTTTCGAGATAAAGTAAATGTAAGGTTAAAATTGGACACCCTGTATATTTAATCCGGACTAAATAGCCGTACAATGGTGGCACTGGAAAGGTTAGCTCAATGTTAATTTTAGTTCTTCATTGGGTCATTCCATCCCATTTCAACCAGCAGTTGACCCTCGACCTCGCCGATTTTGTTCAAACTTGAGCAGTTTGTTGGTATTCACGAAAAACGAACCCTATTTCAAGCATTTTTAACTCCCGGCTGAAAACGGGAGTTATGTGTTTCGTCGTGTTCCCGCGAAACAGCGATTCCTAATTCACGAATGTTTGCTCAAACGACTAATCTTCTACAAACGAATATTTAAACATCGGTTCCGTTGACCACACAGATGTTTTATGAATCATAATATTTATGATCGGATGTGAATTCGTAAAGATAATAGATGTTGAGAAAACGCGTTTTTTCGAAATTTCCATATCGATGCTGGCCACAGTAGAGCTCCAGCGAGCCCGCTGATTGGCTAGGCAATACTCGCATCGTTCTTCATAGCCTAACTTCATTCCGATGTCGAGTCGTCCGCTTTGACGACAGGGGCGGATCTAACGGATCTAAGCGGTGTTTCCAAACAGGGGCGAATCTAACGGATCTAAGCGGTGTTTCCAATAACTTTTTTTTATTGATTGATTTCGTACGAACGATATTTTTTTCATGAGTGCATTTTTTATTTAACGTTCAATAATGTTAGCAGGATTGATCTACTGCCGATTTCATCAATCACGTCGGATTAATAATTCTGGATACTTGTGCGCGATTAATTTCTGGATTTGGGCGCGAAATTAAGATATTTGTGAATGTGGAGGTTAGGTCGGATGACGTGGTTATTATTTTTCTCGGTGATTCTGTTTTATTTATGATTATCAACTGATTTCACGTACGAACGAATTTGTTTAATGAGTTCATTCTTTTTTATTCAACGTATGATAATGTTATCAGGATTGTGAAAAACGTGAATATGGATGTTTAGCTAGACGATGTGGTTATGCCCAGTGATATTGTCTACCTTGGTGGAATTGGCAATTTGAAAGAAAAAAATTGTTGTCGGACTCAATTTTTTACTTTATCCGCCAACCGACAAAACTTTTAGACAAAGCGATTTGTCAGAATGCACAATATGTATATTTGTTTTCATTGTTTTTCCTATATGAGTCAGGTCCTTTTCGAAGCAGCATTCATTCAACGTTCACTCGTCGAAGCAGCATTCATTCAATGTTCACTCGCTTAAGACATATTCAAAACTTGTAATGACTGGAAAGGACGAGCGGAATGTGCTGACATCTGGTCAAGGCTACGTCGAGCCGCGCTCAAAAAACTGTACAACGAACAGAAATTTGGTCTAGGCTACATAGAGCCGCGCTTAAAATCTCCATAATGCACTGAGATTTGGTCAAGGCTCTATTAAGCCGCCCTCAAGACTCCACAATGGGCTGACAATTTGTCATGGCTACATGGAGCCGCGCTGAACAATCACATGATGCGCTGACATTTTGCTGAGACTGTACTCAACTGCGCCCAAGGACAACCAGCATGTGCCGCAGCTAGTCGATACTTTTAAAGTCTTGTCACATCAAATTTCCATACAGTGGTCACGTTTTACGATATTGAATCGATAAACAATAGTACATTATGACACTAGTAGGAAAAACTGTTTTGTGACGTGGACGTCTTGTTCGAGCTAAATGATTCCAATCATTGGCGGACGTGGAGAAAATTATATCGAATTATCTTAAAAAATTATGAAATAAATAAAATTTTAAAAATTTAAAAGAACTCCCGGCTGGAGTAAAAATCGAACACAAAAAACGTAATCTGATAGAAAGCATGAATAAAATTCATGAATCTAAAAAGTATACAATAAAAAAAGATGAAATAATTCAAGAAGTCATCTTAGTTTATTCATAGTTTGAATTATGATCGTTCGTTTGTATGAGTTGAATTTTTTGAATCGTGGTAATTTCCTCACTGCCCTCAATTCAGTCGGGAGACGTCATTCATTAAACATAAAGATGATATAGGATATAGATGTTTAACAGTGCAAAGAAGACGCCATTAATTGAACATGAAGACGATCTGGATTCAGATGTTCGACGATACGAAAGAAAACGTTCTCCGACTTATGTTTAATGAATGACGTCTCCCGACTGAATTGAGGGCAGTGAGGAAATTACCACAATTCAAAAAATTGAACTCATACAAACGAACGATGATAATTCAAACTATGAATAAACTAAGATGACTTCTTGAATTATTTCATCTTTTTTTATTGTATACTTTTTAGATTTATGAATTTTATTCATGCTTTCTATCAGATTACGTTTTTTGTGTTCGATTTTTACTCCAGCCGGGAGTTTTTTAAAATTTTTTAAATTTATTTTTTCGATATTTTTATTTTTGGTGAAGATACTGCATTTTGAAAAAACAGCAGATTTTCGTGCAATGAAAACTTCGAAAGCACATAACTCAGCCCCTAATTGTGATAAATTAACGAACGAGGAGTCATCTTTTTCTCAATTAAATATAAAATCTCATTTTGAAATAAAAAATCTTATATTATCGTCAATAATCTTATTCATTTAAGTTCCGAGCAGGTTGATAAGCGCATGATTGTGGAGAAAAATGATTTGCCCGGAAATGTTTACAATTACGCGGGATTTTTTTCTTCCCGTATTTCAAAAAACACCTCGACCAAACTTAGCAGACGTCTAGTACTGGTATTGAGGTGTTTTAGAAAAAAATTGAGCCAAATCGCTATGTACTAAATTTCTAATTTTCAAATTTAAAATTTTTAAAAATTGTCGAAATGATCGCAAAGGGCATAGCCGGATAAGCATACCAAAACTGCCTCAAGCGAGTTTTTAAATGTCACTGAGCCTATTGTATCCTCACTAAAAAAAACAATTTCCCTGAAAATGTCAGCTCTCTAACCCAATTATTTCCCGAGTAATCGGAAAAAATGTGATTTTCAGTTTTTATTTTTTTGTAACTTCGATATTCGCTATGGATTTTTGTCAATTTTTTCCCAAATACTTATTGACAAGAGCCATCGAACGAATAGCTTTACAAATATTCCGGTCCAAAACTTGATTTTTAACAAAGAAAATAAAAATGAAAATGGCCATTTCACTGGGTTCCTTTCGGAGTACAATTATAAAACTCTTATCCAATATCGATTTCCTATGTCCCTTTACTCCCGATTTTTGGCAATTTTATTGATTTGGTGCAACATCGTGAAAAAAAATGAAATCGGTTTTTTTCGATTTTGCTATGTAATACTAGAGTGATCCTTATATAGGGCTCGGACGAATTTTGACCCACTTCCCTCCCAAATTGGCTCTAAATAATTTTAAAAAAAGTTCCCTAAATTGGCAGCCCGCCATCTTTAAAACCGGCCATTACCAGCATGGGTCATTTTTCCCCTTTAAAATACACAGGATTTATCAACTCTCTAGTAATATTCTCATTCGGGTCTCTTGAAATCATCTTTAAAATCCAAGAAGTACCTCAATGAGCCCGTGGCACCTTTCTGCATGGAAAAAAAAATCTTAAACATGTTTTTCGGTTTTTCTTTATTACCGGATAATTTTGTCAGAAAATTTTTTAGATTTGAAATATTAATCCTAAAATTCAACATACTGATCTTGAAAGCCATATTGGTCATTCCGACTCAATTTGTTTTTTTTTCTTGTTTCGTTTTTCCTCTAGTTGCCGAATAATTTTATCAAAAAAAAGTTTAAAATATCCGATCTCGTTCTGAAAATTAAAAATACCGGTCTTGAAATTAATATGGGCCATTCCAACTAGAAACATTCTTTATTTTCCATTAAAATTTAATTTTCCGAAATAAATAGTGTTTCAAGTTGGAATAGCCCATATGAATTTCAAGACCAGTATTTTTAATT
This sequence comes from Sussaba pulchella, assembly GCA_963971145.1. Classification (NCBI taxonomy): domain Eukaryota; kingdom Metazoa; phylum Arthropoda; class Insecta; order Hymenoptera; family Ichneumonidae; genus Sussaba; species Sussaba pulchella. The sequence goes on from OZ020170.1 coordinate 5,651,677, forward strand.
TTCAGAATAAGATCGGATTTTCTGAACTTTCTTTTGATAAAATTATTCGGCAACTAGAGGAAAACGAAAGAAGAAAAAAAAACAAATTGAGTCAGAATGACCAATATGGCGTTCAAGATCAGTATTCTGAATTTTAGGATTGATAATTCAAATCTAAAAAATGTTCTGACAAAGTTATCCGGGAATTAAAAAAACCCGAAAAATATTTTTATATATCGGCGTGGAACGGCCCATAACTATTTCAAAGTCAAACCGTAAGATTTTTTTTTCATTCACAAAGGTGCCGAGGACTCATTGAGATACTTCTTGGATTTTAAAGATGATTTCAAGAGACCCGAATGGGAATATTACTAGAGAGTCGATAAATCCTGTGTATTTTAAAGGGGAAAAATGACCCCTGCTGGTAATGGCCGGTTTTAAAGATGGCGGGCTGCGAATTTAGGGAATTTTTTTGGAAATTATTTAGAGCCAATCTGGGAGGGAAGTGGGTCAAAATTCGTCCGAGCCCTATATAATGATCACTCCAGTATTACATAGCAAAATCGAAAAAAACCGATTTAATTTTTTTTCACGATGTTGCACCAAATCAATAAAATTGACAAAAATCGGGAGTAAAGGGACATAGGAAATCAATATTGTGTAAGAGTTTTATAATTTTACTCCGAAAGGAACCCAGTGAAATGGCCATTTTCATTTTTATTTTCTTTGTTAAAAATCAAGTTTTGGACCGGAATATTTGTAAAGCTATTCGTTCGATGGCTCTTGTCAATAAGTATTTAGGGAAATATTGACAAAAATCCATAGCGAATATCGAAGTTAAAAAAAAATAAAAACTGAAAATCACATTTTTTCCGATTACTTGGGAAATAATTAGGTTAGAGAGCTGAAATTTTCAGGAAAATTGTTTTTCTTAGTGAGGATACAATAGGCTTAGTGTCATTTAGAAACTCGATTAAGGCAGTTTTGGTATGCTTATCCGGCTATGCCCTTTGATTTTTTATTTCAGAATAAGATTCGGTATTCAATTGAGAAAGGAATGACTCCTTGTTCGTTAATTTAGCTCAATTAGGGGCTGGGTTATGTGCTTTCAAAGTTTCCATTGCACGAAAATCTGCAGTTTTTTCGAAATGCCGTATCTTCACCGAAAATCAAAATTTTTGAAACTGCTTGAAATGAGGTTTGTTTTTTGTTAATACTAACAAACTGCTCAAATTTGAACAAAATCGGTGAGGTCAAGGATCAACTGCTGGTTGAAATGAGATGGATGACCCCATTGTAAAAAGAATCTCACTTCATCAAATTTTCAATCAATCATTGACTAAGCATTAATTCTTCATTATTTTTGTCGAAAATCTTTGATGTTAAAATTGATAAAATGAACATCGAACTTAAAGTTAAGTTATTCATGAATAAACACCGATTGAACTTTACATAAGAATACATTAAAATGAGAAGAACGTTTCTATGTTATTAAGGTAAGAATTGAATTGAATGGTTATGTTAATGTAAATTAATTGTTAATAGAATATAATGAATTATCAATTACCTTTGACGATAGGGAAAGGTGGTGGAAGTCACCCCGATGATAATCGCGACACTGTATATATAGGTGAATCTGCGTAGCTGTGGTAACTCACCTTCCTTGGCTCCACAAGCGACGGCGCGACACACTCGTGCTATACCTATATGTATATGCGTTGTCGTCCGGACATGCGCTCTCGTAATACGCAAGCCCGAAACGCATTTTACGTTTGGTAATTTCTTCTTTGATCGCAAGCGGAACATCCTAATTTAATGAAATTTTTAGGGTCCATAGAAAATTTCCAAACGGAGCCCGGTCTTCATCGATCGAACTCGGAAACGAAAAAATATATTTTATATGTTAGAATTTCCTGAAAATGTGTTTTTATACAAACAAAAATCTTTTTGAAACAATAAAAAATGGATAGTTTTCGAAGAAATGAAGAAACGGATTTTGTCAGTATTTTTCTGATAATCGCGAGAACGGTTCATATAGGTGAATCCGCGTAGCTGTGGTGAATCACCTGCCTTACTTGGATCCACGAGCGACGGCGCGACACACTCGCGAGATACCTATGTGACTACGCGTTCGCGTACGAGTAAGCGGACTCCGATGGGCTGATGTGTGAAAACCAGCCCGAAGCGCATTTTATGTTCCGTAATAACTTATTTAATCGCAAGCGGAACATCCGAATTTTCTGAAATTTTCAGGGTCCCCTGAAAACTTCGTAACCGAGCCCGATACTCATCGATCGAACTCGAAAACGAAAAAATCGATTTGATAAATTGAAATTACCTCAAAATATGTATTCATAGAAAAAATTAAATTGAAAAAAAAAAACAACAATGAAATGGACAGTTTGGGAAGAAATGAAAATACGGAGTTTGACAGTATTATCATGATAATCGCGTGAATGGTTCACATAGGTAAATCCGCGTAGCTGTGGTGAATCGCCTTCCTTGGCTCCACGAGCGACGAAGCGACACACTCCCGAGATACCTATATGACTACGCGTTCACGTACGAGTAAGCGGACTCCGATGGGCTGATGTGTCAAAACCAGCCCGAAGCGCATTTTATGTTCGGTAATAACTTATTTAATCGCAAGCGGAACATCCGAATTTTTTGATATTTTCAGGGTCCCTTGAAAACTTCGTAATCGAGCTCGATACTCATCGATCGAACTCGAAAACTGAAAAATCGATTTTATGAGTTGAAATTACCTGAAAATATGGATTTATAGAAAAAATAAAATTAAGAAAAAAACAACAATAAAATGGACATTTTTCGAAGGAATGAAGAAACCGATTTTGACGTTATTCTTATGATAATCGCAAAAATGTATGTATAGGTGAATCCGCTTTTTATTCTCTCACGAAATAATTCTTCGAACTACACTCAACCAAACAATGGGAAGGAACGAGAAATCTCTCCAATTTTTTACGTGTTTTTTGCGCGGCTGTAACTTTGCGAAAAATTGTCGTATTGAGATGAATGAAGAAGCATTTTAAAGCTTGACATTTCTAGTTTGAAAACCGTTTGATGAAAGATTTTTTTTGGCTATTGGTCATGCCACACTCAAGAGCAGTGTCGGGAAGAAATTTTTTTGTACAAATTTCCGTTTTTGGAAGTTGTCCCCGGACTCCAAAAATTTTTTTCTGGGGGCACCAATAACACAGTCATTTAGCCTGATTCTTACTCTTCGATTTGATCTTTTATTTTTTTCTGTACAACAATTTGTCGCTGAGATATCGGCCGGTGAATAAAAAAGAACATCTTTTTTCGTTTGATCATCGATATCTCATGAACCGATAATCTCATAGCAAATCTACCCGCAGTTTTAATAATTCAAATGAATTGCGTATGAGCTTCAGTTATTGTTTTTGGAAAATGAAATTTTTTTTCATCCCTTCCGTTCACTTGAAAAAGTTGCAAAAAATTCACTTTTTCTGGTTATTTAGAAAATTCACCAGTACTTTGCAAATATTGTGGTTAGAACAAACATTTGTGCGTCCGCACTTAGCTCAATGTATCCCCAATAACCCTATTAAATTTCAAATTGATCCGTCCATCCGTTTCTCTACCCCCAATTGTTTATTTTAGGCTTCACTTGAAAAAACACCTTTTCTGCTCTATGAACATCATCGGATGATTATTGCGATAAAGGAAAAAAAAATTCTCTACTTTTCTCAACATTTGGCATTAAATACTCATTAAGATTGTTTTTGAAATTGAAAAAGAAAAAAACAAAATTTCTCATTTAAAAATTTTCCAAAAATTCGATGTAAACGGTGTCCGAACATTCTTAATACTCATTAAGATCCAGGATTTTTTTTTTTTTTACTTCATTTCAAAAACAATCTTGATGAGTATTCAATGCCAAATGTTAAGAAAAACAGAGAATTTTTTTTCTTTTATCGCAATAATCATCCGATGATGTTCAAAGAGCAGAAAAGGTGTTTTTTCAAGTGAAGCCTAAAATAAACAAATCGGGGTAGAATAACGGATGGACGGATCAATTTGAAATTGAATAGGATTATTGGGGATACATTAAGCTAAGTGCGGACGCACAAACGTTTGCTCTAACCACAATATTTTTGAAGTACTGGCGAATTTTCTAAATAACCAGAAAAAGTGCATTTTTTGTAACTTTTTCAAGTAAACGCAAGGGGTGAAAAAAAATTTTATTTTCCAAAAACAATCACTGAAGCTCATACGCAATTCATTTGAGTTATCAAAACTGCCGGTAGATTTGCTATGAGAATACCGGTTCATAAGATATCGATGATCAAACGAAAAAAGATGTTTTTTTTATTCACCGGCCGATATCTCAACGACAAATCGTTGTACAGAAAAAAATAAAAAATCGAATCAAGGAGTAAGAATCAGGCTAAATGACTGTGTTATTGGTGCCCTTAGAATAACATTTTTGGAGTCCGGGGACAACTTGGAAAAACGGAAATTTTTACAAAAAAATTTCTTCCCGACGTTTCACTCAAGTATGGCATGACCAATACCCAAAAAAAATCTTTCATCATACGGTTTCAAAACTAGAAACGTCAAGCTTCAGAACGCTTCTTCATTTATCTAAATACGACAATTTTTCGCAAAGTTACAGCTACGCAAAAAACACGTAAAAAATTGGAGAGATTTCTTGTTCCTTCAATTGTTTGGTTGAGTGTATATAATGTAACGCCACGACGCGAAAACGACAAAGACAGCGTTTTCGCGACTGCTTTGCGGGAGTAAGAGAGAAACAAACAAACATCAACGAATCTCGTGAGCCGTGGCGGAGCGTCGTCTTTTTCCTCGCGGTTTAACAAGGCGCTCGACTATATCTATAACTATATATGTACGCCATCGCGTATGAGCAGCGGACTCCGACGCCCTGATGTGTTACAGCCAGCGCGGAGTGCATTTTATGTTTCGTAATAACTTATTTAATCGCAAGCCGAAAATCCTAATTTTATGAAATTTTCAGGGTCCCTTGAAAACTTCGTAACCGAGACCGACACTTTTTTTTTTTTTTTTTTCCAATCAGTGTTTATTAGATCGGCGTATAATCATTGAACAGGTAGGTATATAATAAACAATATTGCGGGGACGATCGCTATAAGTTCTAAGGCCAGTTACGGCTCACAAGAGCATATAAATTGGTTACATTATTATTAATGTTTCTATTTTTTTTAATCTTTCAGTTTAAAGTTTTTTTTTTTATGCAGGTTTATTTCGCGCCGTAGAGTCGAGATAAATTTTGCAGAAAGTGTGTGTATAGGTGGTAAGTGAGTTAATCGTGCCGGGGTTGCGATTAACTCGTTTGGTCTGGGGGTATCGATGACCCGATGGAACGCAAAAAGAAGTAAAAGAAAAGATAAATCGAAATAAGGTTAATTAAGCCTAACTTACTAGCTAAGGGTTATGTACGGTTACATATGTTATTTACATTATTGACTTTTTTTTTTTTTTTTTTTTTGCCCTATGTTACATTCCAGCCGCCAGTATCTGCTGGTATTAGAACGATGTTTATCTTTAAGGTCTTTGGCCAGAAGGGCCGTGCTGTACCGCGTGAGATTCGCGTTGATCGTATTGTTTAGGGTGGGTGGGTATGTGAAGTTTTTGTGACATATTTTTCTCACCGTGTGATAGATTGTCGGGACGTTGTTGGGATCTTGTATATATCCTTGATTGTCAAGGTAGGTAAAACATTCCGGGGGGATAAATTGCCTAGATCTGTTTGCTTCGTGGATTTGAGGTTGCGTGTGCCAGGGGCCCATTATTAGATTATTCGTATATGTTTTTGCCGAGTTGTGTATGTGGTTCCTGATCAATTTAAGTATAAAGTTGTCGATTCTGTGTATGTTTGCCTTATTGTAGATTTTGGTGTTATTAATGTATTTGAAATAATCCGAATCGGCCGAACGGCACGTGCTTAAGCAGGCTCTGAGGCATTTTCTTTCGAATACGCGGAGTTTCTCCATCTGGTCTGCCGTTAGGTTGAACCAAATGGGTGCGCCGTATGTGATGATAGGTCGAACAAGTGAAACGTAGCAGCGGATTTTAAGTTGAGTGTTCAGATGTTTGGAGTAGAATAATCTGTGTAGCGCTTTGAAAGCGTTTTGCGATTTTTTAAGTTGTGTGTTAAAGTTGTGTGTGTTTGTCGAAAGTTAGTTTGTTGTCTATGTTGATGCCTAAGTATTTAACGGAGTCTTTGTGTGGGATAGTTGCATTGCCTTCTGTTGTGTCAGTTATTTTGAAATTACGCCAGGTTTTTTTGGTATCCGGGTGACAGTGTTTGATGTTGTCGCGAAACAAAATAGTTTCGCATTTGTTGACGTTGATTTTGAGTTTCCATGTTTTGTAGAAGTCGTTTATTTGTGTAAATAGTTTTTGGAGAGTTTTTTGTAAGTCGGAAATTTTTTTATCACGCACATAGATGAGCATGTCGTCAGCAAATGCGATTGCAGTTTTGTTTTCGTTTGAGTTTAAGCCGAATCTTTCCAAGAGGTCACTGGTGTATAAGTTGAATAGTACGGGTGAGTTTACAGTTCCTTGTTGCAGGCCGTTAGTTAATGGGAAGACTATTGAGGAAATGTTAGGTCCGTCGGCGGTTATGAAATTTTTATTTTGGAGCATGCTCCAGATAATTTTGATGATGTGATTGGGGAAACGTTTTTTTTTTAGTTTAAAGAATAGTCCGTCTAACCAGACTGTGTCAAATGCTTTTTCTAAGTCGATTAGGACCGCACCGACGCATTCATTGTTGTTAAGTGCTCTGCATATATCGGAAGTGAACTTGTTTATGGCGTGAATGGTAGAATGTTTAAATCGAAATCCGAATTGTTGGTTCGGAATGAGGTTATTTTTGTTGCAGTGGAGGTTGATCGATAGGTTAATTATGATTTCAAAGATTTTACTTATGTTTGGTAGCAAACTGATCGGTCTTAGGTTAGCTGGGTTGGACGGGTCTTTATCTTTTTTTGGTATTGCAATTACTTTAGCTGTTTTCCATACGGTCGGGAAGTACATGTTATTTAGGGCGTTGTTAAAGATGATTGTGTATTCGAGAATTATTGTAGGGTCCAGATTTTTTAATATTATCGAAGGAATATTGTCAAAGCTGCATGATGTTTTGCTTTTTGTTGATTTGAATAGTTTTATTAGTTCAGTGTGGGATGTAAAATAGGTGGCAAAGTCGGTCGGAGCGTGTGCAGGGTTGTTATCGGAGAAATTAGTTACTGTTTGTTGGTTAAGTTCGTCGTTGTTTAATTCGTTGCGGAGTTTTTGGATTTCAATGTTAATGATATTGTTGAGGTTGGGTTTGCCCATATGCAGGTTTTGGGTGTTTGCGGCTGCGAAATGCGCGCCCATGGCGTTTAATTTGTCTATCGGAGGTACGATTATTAAGTTGCCGTTCTGGTCTTTTTGTACGTCGTCGGGTCGGATGTTGACTTCATTGAGAAGATGTATTTTTTCTGGGGGGAGAATCAAGTGAGGGATATAGGAAGATGGTTTGGGCCGTAGGAGCCTGTGAATTTGGGGGAATGTATGTTTTGAGTCGTGGAGAGGAATGTTAGTAATTTGGTCGTTCCAATAAGAGCTGATAGATTCGCAAAATTCGGCTTTTAGTTTGTTTGCAACTAGTTTTAGTGATTTTTTGATGATAGCGAGGTTTGGGTGGTGTGTTCTGGGTCCATGATTTCTTAAAAAGTTATTTCTGTGGGTAATAAGTATACTTTTATATTTTTGTAGGTTTTTAATGTTTTGGTTTATGTAGTTTTCGAGTATGTTCGTGGTTTTGAAGCGTGGGACATTTGCAAAAATGGTTTTATTGATGTCAGTTTCTAGTATTTTAAGTGCTTGGTCAATTTCGTTTTTTGATAAATTCTTGTTATAGGGAAGTAGTGTATCGTGATTAGCTTTCAGGTATGAGTTGAATTTGGTCCAGTAAGTTTTTTTGTAGTTGTATATATGTCGGTGGGGGAGTGTTTCGAATTCGAATGGTTTATTTAATGAAATATTGAATTTAATTGCGTTGTGGTCGCTATCGTAGTTGATTGTTTCGAGCTTGTGAGTTTGGGGACAGTTGTGGAAAAAGATTCTGGAGTCGGCGATGCAAATGTCCAGGAATGAGCTGCCACTCGGATATGAGGGGTGGAGAGAGGAATACATTTTGATTTTATAGTTTATTGCGTTTTGTGTTAACCAGTTGTTTAAGGCTATACCTCTGGGGTTATTTGTCGCATTCGACCATTCCGTGTGGCGCGCGTTCAGGTCACTGGCCAGGATGTAAAAATTATCGGGGTTGTCTAGATGAAGTTCTGAGACAAGTTTGTTTAAGTCTGTTGTAAAATTCATATCATGGTTTCCTGGCGTATAAGCGGAGATAATGAAAAGATGTTGGTGACTATTAATTTTGAGTTTGATGGTTGTAGCTTCAAGCAGAGACGAGGGGTTAATACGTGTTGGAAAGATTTGGCTATATTTGATTTGTTTATTTATAGGAATCGCGGTGCCGCCCCCACGAAGAGAATTCGGTCTGTCTGTGCGGATTAGGTTGTAATTTTCAAAGTTGAGTTTAAATTTGGGAGTTAGTTTTGTTTCGCATAGTAGAGCTATATCCGGTCGGTGCGAGTTTAACAGGTCGAGTAAATTTGCTCTTCTTTGGTTCGTAATTATGGAATTGACGTTTACTTCTATGATTGTGAGCGACTTACGGCTAGTTATGTTGTGATCGGGGGATGTCGGTGCGTTATTCATAGTGGGTGTGCGTAGTATTGTGGGTCGATATTAGAAATTCAATTTTCTGAGTGTTAGCTGATATGAGGCTAATTAGGTGCGTGAATTGTGCATTTATTGATTCGAGTATAGAATGTTTCCAGGTGTCAAGTTGTGAGGCTAGTATAAAGTTTCTGTCCGGGGTGGTGTAATTATTGTTGTTGTTAATGTTCGTGTGTTTGTGTATAAGCAGGTCTGATTGAGTTGAAATTGCGTGTTGTGGAGTAATGTCGATGTGGGTTTCATGCTGGGTTGAGTCTGAGATCCCTCGTTGAGTAGGTTTCGAGTTGCGTTTTGCTGCGTCGCTGAATGTGATTTTGTTGTTGACTAGGCGACTCATTCTGCTCATTCGCGTTTGGAGTGAAGATGCTCTTGCGATGGCTTTTTGTTTTAGCTTGTTTTGTGTTTCGACGATGTAGGGGCATCCACGGTACGATGCTGGGTGTCCGGATGATTTGCAGTTTACACAGTAGACTGTGGTCCTCTGCGGGTCGTTTTCGGATAAAGTGTTGTTTGTGTTCTTGCATTGTCCGGGCTCATGTGTGTTGATGCATTTAACACAGCGGAAATCCATGTGGCAGTTAGTTGCGGTGTGACCCAAACGTTGACAGCGATGGCATTGGGTTATGGAGTCCTTTTTTAGTTTTTCCCATAGGATGCATTGATAAAATAATTTATCGATTTTGTGGATGTGGTTCGGATTGCTTTCAGGAGAAATTTGTATTAAAAACATTGGCAGTTGCTTATTGTTTTTAATTGATTTGGGTGTCGTGTACCTTTTGGCCGACAGAAATTGGATGCTGTTCATTTCTGATGACTTTAGTTCGTTGAGGATTTCGGTATCCGAAAAGTCACCTTCGAGGTTCTTCAGAAGGTAAGTTTGCGTTTTAACTTCTTTCGGTGTATACGTGTAGAAGTTTGTTTTCGTCTCCGTGGAGCTTTCCGTATTTTATTGTGGTCTTCCAGGTTGTTGGCCAATATAAGATGCTGCTTGTTTCTGAGACGACGGGTGCAGAGGTTGCTCCGCTCTGCAAGCTCGAGTGTCTGTAACTGATTAATTGTATCTTTTTGAGATTGGTGGAAAACTTTTATTGGTGGAATCGAGTTTTTTTTTGTCGAGCTGTTAGTTGGATGAAAAGTCCAACTAACTTCCAGTCCAACTAAGTAGGTTCAGTTGAGAATTGTTGGTTACGCTGTGGTTGTGAAGATGCTGGTCCAACCAGCGAAGCATTCGTCGCAGGCAGCTGATCTTCGCTTTGGGTTTTGCGTCTCTTTATATGGGCTGGATCTTGTTGTTCGGTTGGGCTGCGCTGGAGTGTTGGATGTTTGTTTCCATTAGCGTGTTCGGGTGAGCTGGGTTGCTTTTGGCTTGCGCCTCGGATGTCGTTACGCAGTTGGTTGATCGTGTCGTCTTTTTCAGCTACGGAGCGTGACAGGTTAGTAATTGTGTCATGTAATTTGTTAATTTCTTGCAGAAGCTGTTCGAGAGATGGATTCGTTGAGTTATGCTCCATGGTAAGACTCACGTGTGGAGATGAAGCACGTGGTGAGGTTTTGCTTTTTTCTGTGCTTTTATTCGCATTTTTTTTGGCTTAGGCATGACCAATTTTGGTGAGAAAGTGACAGCTTTTTGGCTGTGCACCTTACCTGAGAAGTATGTTCGGCTGATCTTTACTATGTCATCCGCCGTGATTTTCGACACATCAGCCTTGTTTTTTTGGAGTAGGTTCACTGTGGCCGCGAGGCCGTCATTGTTGGTTATGTTCGTCGAACATGTGGCGGGTTCTAGGTTATGTTCCATGGGGTGATCGCTTTTTCGCTCATATTATCGCTGTTCGCGATAAAGTTGCGGGCTTTCCCATAAACTTTGGTTGCACTGTGTCGTTCGCACTGTGATTGTATTTTTTTAGTAATAAAGTTATGTTTTTTACAGCAAAATTAAGTTCGAAATTCTGTAGCTGTGGATATGGACGGTGTGTTGATATCCTAGCCACTAGACCATACCGGATCGGATCACCGAGACCGATACTCATCCATATAAGGCGATATCACAAAAATCGATTTGCTACATTTAAATTTCCTGAAAATATGTCATCAGAAAATAAATCCAAAAAAAAGCATAAAAATGAAAAATGGACAGTTTGCGAATCAACGAAAGAACAGAGGTCAACGTTACTCTCGTGATAATCGCGAGAATGCTATATATGAGGCATTCCATGCGATTTCCAACGGTCGAAAAGTAGTCCGCTCCCAAAAAAAATTGAAATTTTGTCACATTATTCAATTATATGAAAGAGAGTAGTGGACATTTTTTCAAAATTTGTGGATCGCAATTTTTTTGAGTTTTTCAAAGTTACGAAATTTTTCAAGTACCGTTATATCTATTAAGCATTCGATGAAGCAGAAAAATGTCTCAGACGAAAAAGTTGCATTTTCACATAAGCTTCGTGAAATTTTTTTTCCAGGAATTTGTCGAGTCTAAAAAACGACCATTTTCATAAAAAATATACGAAAATAATTTTTTTCGTTTGGTATGCCACTTTCGATTTATCTCAAAAATATCTGATGAACTATGCTCCAATAAGCGCCAAAACATAAATATCATTATTGTCGATGTACTCCTATCTAAAAGTTTGAGAGAAACAATTTGTGAAAGTATGATTTTCGATAATAATTGATTAAAAAAAAAACAAAAAAATCTTTATTAATAAAATAAAGCATAGCTTTAGAACAATTAATCCAGCTATCTAAAAGTAAAAACGTGTCTATTGTGCACATTTCGGAGTATTTTCTGAAATTTTTTGAGATAAATCGAAAGTGATATACCGACCGAAAAAAATGATTTTCGTATATTTGTAATGAAAATAGTCATTTTTTATACTCGAAAAATTCCTAAAAAAAATTTTCTCGAAGCTTACGTAAAAATGCAACTTGTTTGACTGAAACATTCTTCTGCTTTATCGTATGATTTTAGGATATAACGGTACACAGAATATTTCGAAATTTTGAAAAACTCAAAAAAATGCGATTCGAAAATTTATAAAAAATGTACGCTATTTTCTTCCACATAATTCAATGATGTACCAAACTTTAAATTTTTTTGAGAGCGGACAACTTTTTGACCCTTCCGAAATTCATGGAATGCCTCATATATAGCATTCTCGCGAATATCATAAAAGTGACGTGAAACTCTGATTTTTCATTAATTCGGAAAGTACCGAATTTTAAATTTAATTATTATTTTTTGGATTTTTTTATGATTACATATTTTCAGGAAATTTTAATGCAGTAAATCGATTTTTCGGTTATCGAGCTCAATCGATGAAGATCTCGCTCCGTTGGGAAATGATCTATGCAACCTGAAAATTTTTAAAAATTGTGATTTTTATTTTGCGTTTAAAAATAATTTCACTGAAGAAAAAATGAGTTTCAGGCTCGCGGACTGCCCGCCGAATCGCGAGGCTAAAAAGGATGATCCGCCACGGCTCACGAGATTCGTTGATGTTCGTTTGTCTCTCTCTTACTCCCGCAAGACAGCCGCGGAGACGCGCTATCTTCGTCATTTTCATGTCCCAGCGTTACACTATAATGGTTCGAATAATTATTTCGCAAAAGAATAAAAGGCATGGCGAAAACGAAATTTTTTTCGTTGTACGGTTTTTCTTAATTCCTCAAACTTTTATTTATTAATTTGTGTTCGTGAAAATTTTAAGACTTTCTGGGGTTGTAAGATACAAATTAATATTTTTATTGTAACCCGAAAAAATCGACCGACAATGTAATTCTTCGTCGTTGCTCGGATTCTGAGAATTTTTTAAATGTTTTTCTATCGAAAACCGATACATTCGGACATTTTAAAAACATTTTTATAATCTAGAAAACAAACTCGTACTCTTTCTAACGAGCGTCAACCCACCGCACTTCATGATAAAAAACGCTTTGATGGTAGGAAAAATATCGCTCGATAAATTTGATACGTAAAATCGATTTTTCCGTTATCGAGTTCAATCGATAAAGATCGGGCTCTATTGAGAAGTTTTCTATAGATCCTAAAAATTTCATAAAATTAGGATGTTCCGTTCCAAATCCAAGTTCAATTTATCGAACGTAAAATCCGTCTCGCGCTGGCTTTGACATCAGAGCGTCGAAGTCCCCATGCATATACGCGAACGGGTACATGTGTGTAGCTTTGACGCTAGTGTGACGCTCGGTATAGCTGAATATATATATGAGAGATTCCACGTGAAACCGGCCACTTCTGACCCGACCGGTGTTCGATTTGGATCAAATTTTTTTTCCTCAAAGTACATGCTGACGACAACATTTGACAATTTTTTTAGATTTTTGCCGGCATTATTTATTTAGTAATGAATTCTTGAAAATGTCGTCAGCCGATTTTTCAACTGCAAATATCTCCAAGGCAACATATCCAAATTTAATGGCTCGCACGTCAAAATATGCGGAATAAGGTCATCTTTTAGAAAAAAATATTAAAAATTTTTTTTACTGTTATATATATTACTTTTTTTACATCTTAATTACTAAAATCGACTTTCTGAAAAAACACCATCGTTTTTTTTTTCGAAATTTTTTATCCAGATTCCTTGTCCGATTGTCGAAATTTTGAGCCCTGAGTGAGAGTGGCAAATTCATATTAACTATTTTTTCACGAATTTTAAAGTTTATTGAAATTGGAAAACTACTAACTTCAATGAATATTCCACGAGTGTAGATAACAATTGAAGTCAAAATCATTCATTTTCGAGTCAAGCAATTCGATTAATCAATTTATTCAGGTTTAAATGATCGTAAAAGATTTCGATTCGGCAGAAGATGAATATTTAGTTGTTTGCGATTTCGCGGAAAATGACGCGTTTGTCGTCCAAGATACCGCACCATGATTTCACTGGAATAATAACTAAGCAACGATATTTCCGGTCGTGATTTACGCGAGACGGAATGCTCAATCACCGCAGCTTGGTAATATTATCGGACTGCAACCACCATAATGAAATAGCTGTCCACGTATACTGTAAAATTATTAGAAACTTTGCTAGGACACTATCGACGCTGATTAGAGTTTATTATTTTTCGGATGGTGCACCGCAGCAATTTGAAAATTATACTAACTTCGTCAACTTATATCACCATGAAGAAGATTTCAGGATTCAAACGGAGTGGCATTTTTTCACGACCACTCAAGGTAAAGGGCCGTTCGGAGGTGTGGGAGGAACGGTAAAAAGATTGGCAGCCCGAGCAAGTTTGCAATTACCATCGAATCAACAAATACCTACCCCGCACGAGTTCTTCGAATGGGCTTCAAGATCAATCACATTGCCAAATATAGAGGTCAAATTTTCACCTCAAGCGGATTATGAAGCAGCTGGCAAACAACTCAAATCACATTCTAGAGCGGCCAAACGGATACCAGAAACACAGAGAATACATCACATAATTCCAGAACCGAACAAAAGAGTTCACGTAAAAAATTATTCATCTTCTGCCGAATCGAAATCTTTTACGATAATTTAAACCTGAATAAATTGATTAATCGAATTGCTCGACTCGAAAATGAATGATTTTGACTTTAATTTTTATCTACACTCGTGGAATATTCATTGAAGTTTGTAGTTTTCCAATTTCGATAAACTTTGAAATTCGTGAAAAAATAGTAAATATGAATTTGCCACTCTCACTCAGGGCTCAAAATTTCGACAATCGGACAAGGAATCTGGATAAAAAATTTCGAAAAAAAAAACGATGGTGTTTTTTCAGAAAGTCGATTTTAGCAATTTAGATGTAAAAAAAGTAATATATATAACAGTAAAAAAAATTTTTAATATTTTTTTCTAAAAGATGACCTTATTCCGCATATTTTGACGTGCGAGCCATTAAATTTGGATATCTTGCCTTGGAGATATTTGCAGTTGAAAAATCGGCTGACGACTTTTTAAAAAATTCATAACTAAATAAATAATGCCGGCAAAAATTTAAAAAAATTGTCGAATGTTGTCGTCATCATGTACTTTGAGGAAAAAAAATTTCATCCAAATCGAACACCGGTCGGGTCAGAAGTGGCCGGTTTCACGTGGAATCCCTCATATATATATATATATATATATATATACGTCTTCGGCTCAACCCAAGCGGACTCCGACGCCCTGATGTGTCACAGCCAGCGCGAAGCGCTTTTTATGTTTCGTAATAACTTATTCAATCGCAAGCGGAAAATCCTAATTTTTTTGAAATTTTCAGGGTCCCTTGAAAACTTTGTAACCGAGACCGATACTCATCGATCGAACTCGAAAACTGAAAAATCGATTTTATAAATTGGAATTATCAGGAAATATGTATTTATAGGAAAAATAAAATTTAAAAAAACACCAATAAAATGGACAGTTCGCGAAGAAATAAAGAGACCGATTTTGACGTAATTTTTATGATAATCGCGAAAATGTATGTATAGGTGAATCCGCTTTTATTCTCTCACGAAATAATTTTTTGAACTATATAATGTACAGCCACGACGCGAAAATGACAGAGACGGCGTCGTCGTAGCTGCGTTGCGCGAGTAAGAAAGAGACGACCGAACATCGACGAATCTGGTGAGCCGTGGCGGATCGTCGTCTTTTTCCCCGCGGTTCAACAAGGAGCTCGACTATATCTATATACGTACGCCATCGCGTATGAGCAGCGGACTTCGTCGCCCTGATGTGTCACAGCCAGGGCAAGACGGATTTTACTTTTAGTAAATTTCCAATCGATTGCAAGCTACGCCACATCATTTAATGAAATTTCCAGGATTGAAACACAATTGCTAAACGAGCAATTATCAAGTTCGGACTCAACAACGGTATCATATGAAAAATTTATATAACCTAAAAATGTTATGAATACTACTTACATACCTGCTTCTCTGTAAGTCACTTTATTCTGCCAACGATGCTGCAGAAATCGCTTACTCAGAAATCTTCGCAGAATATTCCTGATTGAAACATATTTTCGATCTTCCCGAAGATTTATATATTTATTTTGATTTGCACTTCACAGTTATCACTCACAGGTTCACAGGTTTTTACTTATAATGACATTGCACCGCTTGATTGACTGGAATTATGGACGTGGCGTCACTGGACGAGTCGTGACGAAGCTTCTGCGACGATGCCACCCGTTGGCAGCGTGAGACAGCTCGCTTGATAATGCTTCTGTAATTTTTTTATATTTCTATAAGTTGGATAGGGTTACATCGGGTTTCGTTTGAATGTTCTACGATCATTTCCAAAATTTCGTCAAATTACGAGCGTCCGTTCGTACTACAAGCTGTTTACAGTTTTCACATGTATAGTGGAGTTACCTATGGCGATAACGCGCGAGCGTGTTTGAGCGCGCGAGGTTACTGCCGCGATCGGAAATACTACTTATCTCAATCGTTTGGCGGAAGTTTCACACCTGCTTCATACTGGATTGTTTGTTCACTGATTCTCCGTACTATCGTTCTCATTGTTTCAGCTTACGAGCCATGATACGACTACAAACTCATTTTCAATATTGCAGCTGCCAGAATGAGAATACGGTTCTGTAATTTTTTTCTGTCCCGATGAGTCTGACTTGGTCAGAGGGGGCTTCGTTTTCCGGTTTTTGATCGATCTACCAAATTTTATTCGATTATCGGTTCCCGTTCACGACTGAAGCTGAATTTATTTAAACATTATGATTTCTTTATCGACGGCGATATGGCACATACCCTTAAATCAGGACCATCGAATTAAGTCATTATTATTTTTTTTTTAATTCCTGCATTGTGTTATTTTTTTTCTATTTTAAAATAAAAAGTCAGAATAGTCCATGGTAAGTTTGCATATTCTTTGGCGCAAACTTCAATCCAAGCGATGCCAAAGTTAATGGAATTGAACCAAAAATTATTAACTTCTATTACCTCGCACAGATTTGTTATCATAGAGAATTATGTAAATTATTTTTTCACATTTCAAAAGATTGAACATGTTGTTTAATTGTCAAAAATTCGTTTTATTTCCCGTATAAAATTTTGATAATTTTTACATCTTTTCCAGGAAGGTCATATAACAATCGTTAGCATTTCTTGGCAAGCTTTTCTTTTTAAATTCCATATCATTTGCGACAACCCAAGCAGATTTATCGGACCTTAACATTCTTGTATAGTGGTCTTTGTGAACATCTTGACCGTGATGAAATATGGCACTCGTAACTTTATATTTTTGAGCGCCAACGGTAATGATGGCAGTAGGTACAGCTTTGATGCCGCAATTCATTTCCAATACTTGTCGAGTATTTGACTGCGCTGGCTAATATGAGCTGTACAATGACAATTTTACCAATTGTTGATACACGATTCTTAGTAACTCTATTTTCGATGCCGCATTGATCACACTGTCATTTGATTGAGTTCCATGATGACAGGCTATAATAAATTATTCCCTGTAAGGTAACACTTCTTGTTGTTGTTCGTGGTATCGTTAGAAGCAGTATATTTTTCGGCTGTTCTTCAATCGTTGACACGTCTTGATATCCTCGACATAGTATCGTCGTTGTTAATTTATGTTCAACTAAATTTTTAATCACACCCGATTCTGCACATAAGGCCATAAGAAATTCTAGTATATGCTGTTCTTTCTTTTCGATGAACTGCGCACCCACAAACATCCTTACGGCGTCTGAATCAAGGGCTCCAGGTCGTCCCATACATCTACGAACAAGATCTACTAATGCTTTTTTTTATCTCGAGTACCATTACCATTTAAAAGTTCTTCTCTGATAGCTTGACAGTTCAATACACATTGCATAGCGGCATTGGCTTAACACGACATACAATCGATATTTAGGAATCCATTGACATGCCATGCATTCAATAGAATCTTTCCGTATCTGCTGACATTTTACTACTTGCTTATGAATTGCCCAAGCAAAATCTGGAACTTTCGATCCACGTTGATCTCAAACTTTGATTTGCGCGAGGTCTGGGCGATAAAGCCGCCTCAAACGATTATATTCTAACACCGATCCTTCACTAGCACTCACAGAATAAGAATCATTATTAATTAGGTGCAATTCCTGCCGAGAAGTGACGCGTGAGAGGGCAACGTATACTTGACCGCAAGTAAATATTGAATTTCCAGCATCAATCACGACATGAGTTGAGCTCAATCCTTGGCTCTTATGGATTGTAATGCCATAGCTTAAACATAAGGGAAACTGCTTACGAATAACATAGTCCTCATCCATTATTTGAAATTTCACTCTTACACGTTCAATCTCATATTCTAATCCCGTCGTTAAAACAATTTTGACCTCATCTACGTCATCTTTATCGAGTGCTTTGGAAACTGAACTTACCTTACCGATAGTACCGTTAACAAGCCCTAATGTAACGTCAATATTGCGCCTCACCATGGCCCTGGCTCCTACCTTAATGGTTATAATTCTTGCAAGACCAGCCGTACAAGAACTATCTTCATCATTGCGGGCGAACATCTTCTGAGCCTTCTTCTTGTTGAATAGAGCACAATCTATGGAATCGCGCGCAATCAACTCGATCTCTTTTAAAGATAGACGAGTTATCATACTTTCATTTGAAACATCGCACGAGTGACGCATAGGCAGTAAAGAAACAGTATCACATGGTAGTTTGAGAATATAATCACACAATTCTCGTATTCTATCATCAAATTTGGTTGCAAAAAAATTGATTTTCCTTCATTCTAGAACTTTCGCGTCAGCGGAAATGACAACTGCTAAGCGGATTCTAAATAGCATTTCTCGATAAAATGTGTCATTTTTTTGTTGGATATTCATCGTTAGTTCAGCATAATGAAATAAGCTTTCCTAAATATCAGGGTGTAAAAAAGATTAAAAACAAAATCTAATTTTTAACTCCCGGCTGAAAACGGGAGTTATGTGTTTCGTCGTGAGCAACGTGAATTGGCGTTTTGTTGGAAATGCTTTACCGGCCAAACGGCTGATTTTCTTCTTACAAATTGATGTACATCGGTGTCGGAAGTCACAGAGAGGGTTTAGCTTCCATAATATTTATGATCACATCTCAACTCGCGGAGATATTAAATGTAGAAATTTGAACGTTTTCGAACGTTTTTCTCAAATCGCAATTTTGATGGGTTCGACTGCATGAATCGCAGACTTCACGGCATCATCTGCTGTGACAGCGCGTGTGTAAGTGTAGTGGAACGTATCCGTTTGCTTTGCATGAAGGCTCTGGACGATATCGCTGAGTGCGAGAGAGACAGCGCGATTGGTCGATCGTTTTAACCTCGAAACAGAACTTTCAACGGAAATTTTTTTTTTCTCGAGTGATTCAGAGTGAAAATTTTTTATTAATTGATTTCACGTATAAACGATATTTTTTTAAAGAGTGCATTTTCCATTTAACGTTCAATAATTAGTTAGTTAGCAGGATTGATCTACTGACGATTTTATCAAGCACGTCGAATTAATAATTCTGGATACTTGTATTCGGGCGTGAAATTGAGATGTATGTGAATGTGGAGGTTAGGTTGGATGACGTGGTTATGCCCGGTGAAATTGTTTTATTTATGGCCATCAACTGATTTCACGTACGAACGATATTGTTTAATGAATTCATTCTTTTTTATTCAACGTATGATAATGTTATCAGGATTGTGAAAAACGTGAATATTGATGTTCAGCTGGACGATGTGGTTATGCCTAGTGATATTGTTTACCTCGGTGGAGTTGGCAATTCGAAAGAAAAAAATTGTTGTCGGATTCAATTTTTTACTTTATCCTCCAACCGACAAAACTTTAGACACAGCGATTTGTCAGAATGCACAATATTGCATATATATAATATATATATAATATTGCATATATATAATATATATATAATATTGCATATATTATATATATGGGGCATTCCAAACCAAATCGTGGGGTCATTTCCCTCGGGTCCGCCGATTGTTGCATAATTTTATTTTTGACTTTGTTTCGACTCAAAATAGACCCTAATTTTTTTTCAGGATTTTTGCACCACTCTTTAAGGTGATGGGCGCCGATTGTTGCATAAACTTGCATATAGTTATTTGCATAGAAAGAAATTATGTAATTTGCATACGATTTTTTTAAAACTTTGTTCTGACTACAAACAGACCTTAATTTTTTTTCACAATTTTCCCATCACTCCTTAAGGTGATGCGCGCGCATCGAAGTTGCAAAGATAAGAGTAAGCCGACGAAACGGGCATTTTTAAAAATTTGATTTTTTTTCTACAAATGCTATGTTATAAAAGAATAGTTTTTTTTCTAATTTGGGAGTGGGACGCAGCTTGCTTGTATTTAAAAAAAACTTTCTTTGTTTTTCAAATCTTTAAAATCGTAAAAATTTCTAATTATAAAAATCATTACACGTGTGAAAAAAAACACAAAAATAAAACATATCTTGAAAAATGTTGATATGTTTCATATTTCGTGAGGGGAGAGCACGTGACCGTCTCTGAGCACAGCAAAGTGAAAAATCGAGATACGAAATATGCAAAATATCAACATTTTTCAAGACACGTTATATTTTTGATTTTTTTTTTCACATGTGTAATGATTTTTTTAATTAGAAATTTTTACGATTTTGAAGATTTGAAAAAAAAAAAGTTTTTTTTAAAATACAAGCAAGCTGCGTCCCACTCCAAAATTAGAAAAAAAACTATTATTTTATAACATAGCATTTGTAGAAAAAAAATCAAATTTTTAAAAATGGCCGTTTTGTCGGCTTACTCTTATCTTTGCAACTTCGATGCGCGCGCATCACCTTAAGGAGTGATGGGAAAATTGTAAAAAAAAATTAGGGTCTGTTTGTAGTCAGAACAAAGTTTTAAAAAAATCGTATGCAAATTATATAATTTCTTTCTATGCAAATAACTATATGCAAGTTTATGCAACAATCGGCGCCCATCACCTTAAAGAGTGGTGCAAAAATTCTGAAAAAAAATTAGGGTCTATTTTGAGTCGGAACAAAGTCAAAAATAAAATTATGCAACAATCGGCGGACCCGAGGGAAATGACCCCACGGTTTGGTTTGGAATGACCCATATATATATATAATATTTGTTTTCATTGATTTTCCTATATGAGTCAGATCCTTTTCGAAACAGCATTCATTCAGTGTTCACCTGCTTAAGACATATTCAAAACCTATAATGACTGGGAAGGACAAGCGGAATGCGCTGACATCTGGTCAAGGCTACGTCGAGCCGCGCTCGAAAACTGTACAATGCGCAGACATTTGGTCTAGGCTACATAGAGCCGCGCTTAAAATCTCCATAATGCACTGAGATTTGGTCAAGGCTGTATTAAGCCGCCCTCAAGACTCCACGATGGGCTGACAATTTGTCATGGCTACATGGAGCCGCGCTGAACAATCACATGATGCGCTGACATTTCGCTGAGACTGTACTCAACTGCGCCCAAGGACAACCAGCATGTGCCGCAGCTAGTCGATACTTTCAAAGTCTCGTCTCATCAAATTTCTATACAGTGGTCACGTTTTACGATATTGAATCGATAAACAATAGTACATTATGACACTAGTAGGAAAAATTGTTTTGTGACGTGGACGTCTTGTTTGAGCTAAATGATTCCAATCATTGGCGGACGTGGAGAAAATTATATCGAATTATCTTTAAAAAGTATGAAATAAAATAAATTTAAAAAATTTAAAAAAACTCCCGACTGGAGTAAAAATCGAACACAAAAAAAATTAGAACAAAAAAAAGTAATCTGATAGAAAGCATGAATAAAATTCATGAATCTAAAAAGAATACAACAAATTAATGAATTCAGAATGGAAAAAACAAATTAGTGAAATTAAAAGAATGAAATAAATAAATAAATTCAAAAAGGATGAAATAATTCAAGAAGTCATCTTAGTTTATTCATAGTTTGAATTATGATCGTTTGTTTGTATGAGTTCAATTTTTTAAATCGTGGTATTTTTCTCGCTGCCCTCAATTCAGTCGGGAGACGTCATTTATTAACCATAAATATGATATAGGATATAGATGTTTGACAGTGCAAAGAAGACGCCATTAGATAATTGAACATGAAGACGATCTGGATTTAGATGTTCGACGATACGAAAGAAAACGTCTCCCGACTGAATTGAGGGCAGAGAGAAAATTACCACGATTCAAAAAATTGAACTCATACAAACAAACGATCATAATTCAAACTATGAATAAACTAAGATGACTTCTTGAATTATTTCATCCTTTTCGAATTTATTTATTTATTTCATTCTTTTAATTTCACTAATTTGTTTTTTCCATTCTGAATTCATTAATTTGTTGTATTCTTTTTAGATTCATGAATTTTATTCATGCTTTCTATCAGATTACTTTTTTTTTGTTCTAATTTTTTTTGTGTTCGATTTTTACTCCAGTCGGGAGTTTTTTTAAATTTTTTAAATTTTTCCTAAATTTTTTATCTTAGCTTGGACTCATTACTGAAGTCAGTACAAAATGTTTAGGAGTCGATAATTCCTCACGCCTAATCCCTGGAACTTGGCCTGAAATTCGAGTCCAAAAAGCATAGAAGATTTTCACAGGTTCCTGAGTTACCATGAATATTATGCAGGCATGCGTGAATTGTATCGTGCAATCGACAATCTCGCTCGTTTGTTTTTTTGCGGAGACAGGGTCCATTGGATAATGAGTGCAACGGGCGCTTGTAATGAAACTTTATCGTTGCCCATGCTTCAAACTTGATCTGCGATGTATGATTTTGTGTCTTGCATCTCATTCGCAGGATAGAATTCAAGTTATAAAGATGGAAGACCTTCAATCAATGATTTGTGGCACTTGCGTATCATTCAATGAATGAAATTTTAAGTGTATAGCGGCATGGAACTTCATTTTCCATGCATGATTTTTTTTTCATGAGTAATGGAATGGGTAGGACGTGGAGTGGTATGGTTGTTTTGTATGGTCCGCAGCTGACTTGTCTTGGTCCATCTTCGAAAGCGTACAATTCAAGCTCGACGTAGAGATGGAAAATTTTCAATCAATGACTTGTGTCGCTTGTGTATCATTCGATGAATGGAATTTTAATTTTATACCTGCGTAAGACTTTATTTTCTATGCACGATTTTTTTTTCATGAGTAATAGAATCAGTAGGACGTTAAGCAGTTTGGGAGTTTTTTTTGGCGACGCCGGCGATGAATAGAAATTCAGTCGCTTACCTGTGACGAAGACCTTTTGTGCAATATTATATTGTACCTTACCCCACATTCGATGAATAGAATTTCAATTGTCCCCATGCGTTTAACTGCTTACAATATATGATTTTGTATCTTGCGTCTCATTCAATTTCGTGTTTTGCATCTTATTCGCAGAATAGAATTCAAGTTATCAGGATGAAAGTCCTCCAATCAATGATTTGTGTCGCTTGCCTATCCTTCGATGAATGAAATTCTATTTTGATACCTGCGTAAGACTTTATCTTCCATGCATGATTTTCTTTGTTCATAAGCAATGGAATGAGTCGGACGTTCAGCGGTTTCGGAGTTTTTTTTTGGCTATGCCATTGGTGAATAGAAATTCAGTCGCTTACCTGTGCCGAAGACCTTTTATGGGATATTATGTTGTAACTTACGTCACATTCGATGAATGGAATTTCAATTGTGCCCATATGTTACACTATCTACAATATATGATTTTGTATCTTGTGTCCTATTCAATTTTCTGTAATTTTCAGAATAGAATTCAAGTTATAAAGATGAAAGACCTTCAATCAATGATTTGCGTCGCTTGCGTATCATTCAATGAATGGAATTTCAATTTGACACCTGCGTAAAACTTTATTTTTTGTGAATGATTTTTTGCTCCGTACACCATTTGATGAATGGAGTTTCAATTTGTTACCTGCGTTGAATTCATTTCCGATCAATGATTTTGTTGCATCACGTACTTGTCAATGAGTAAAATAACTTTATATTACAACTTAAGACTTAAGTAATAATATAATTTTCGATGCGCAGTGCTATTAGATGAATACAGTTTAATGTTTACACAAATTCTATAGTTGATTTGACGTATAATTTCCTTTTCGGTTACATACTTCAACGATTGGAAATTATTCCAGGTTCCTTGAGAATACATTGCTCGAAGATCCATTTAATTTCATTCTGCTTTTTATCACTTTCACCAGACATAAATAGTCGTCCACCTCGAGCAACATTATCGAAAAACTTCTTACTTATCGATATAGAAAAAAAATATATATTATCATTTGTATTAATTTTTTTTTTATGCTTATATTGTCAATTATAATATGTCTATCATTTGTAATAGCCATTCCTTCTTGGTTATAAACTGGTTAACGACAACGAACTGTCAGATTCACTTGACGTTATTTCGGTACGTACTCACTATCTCTATCTTTATGTCACAGCTGGTTTCGTATTGAAAGTTGACTGATCATCAGTGACCGTCATCACTAGCGGTGGTCAATACGGTAGAAAAATCGCGTCTGATCTGACAAGCTGACTGACGCTACGACTACTGAAAAGTGTGTGACAGCTCTGAAATCGATTTTGGTAAAAAAACGTCGGAAACACGATTCTAATTATGAACATAATTAGATATCTCCAGCATAACAGCACCTACAGCATTGGTGTTGGTCCCAAACAGAATATAATTTTTTTTGCTTCTAGCTGCAATTAAACATTCAGGAATAGGGCTCCGAATTTAAAAAAAAAGTACAAAGTTGGGTTAATGTTCAAGAAGTTTGGAGAATAGGATACTGCAGTCGCGTCTCGAGAGGCGGTCGGTATGGTAGAAACCAGTATGGTGGTAAATGTACTTGTCTCGAAACGCTACCGCGTCTCTTGATCAACTACGTCACTCATACATGAGCGATCGCTCAACATCGAAAAACCCGAAACGCGCGTCTCCTTTTTTTTCTACATAAATTGATGTGAAAAATCGAGGTATAAAAATGTCGAGTCAACTGTTCGGAGATGTGTGAGTCCCCGTGTGAAGCCTTATATTTATTTTGAAGTATGGAGATTAGACTGTGTCATTTCAGAACGATATTTTTTAATCGTTCTTCTCAACTCAAAAGTCGTTAGTTTATGTCTAGACAGAAAGCCTTGTGCAAGGAGGGCGCTGTTAAAAAATATTTAGAGGTCCATCACCGGCTTTGAATTTTTCCCATTTGATTAACATTGGAAAATTTTTTTTTTCCATTATTATGCGTGCATCCAAGCCTGTATTAATCGTACGGTATTTTCTCAATAAGGCTTTTGAAGGAAATTCAATTCTCTACAAAAAAGGTCTCGTGACCCACATCTGTAAAGTCAAATGCATCTGAGTAATTAAGGTGCAAACCGCATTTTATACGAAAATATTGGTTTGACTTGCCTAATTAACTAATTTTTCGATTATATCGGAAAAACTCGAACAAAAATTTTGTAGAAAATTGATGCATAACAAAAAAATCCTTCTGCCTAATTTGTAGATTCAACTGTTTCCGACTCCTACATATTTAATACAAATTTATACGCTACTATAAGTTAAATTTGAAACCAAATGGAAAATAGTGTTTGAAATTCACTAAGACCGTTTTCAACACTGACACAATTGGCTTCACAGATTTCTTGGTGGCTAATTCAGTTTTGTGAAAAATGTTCTGTAAACATTTTCTGATAAATCCGTTAGCTTGATCATGGCAGTCAGTAACTTTTTATGAATTAGCGTAGCTAAAAATAGATTTTTTTCGCAGGTTGTCATGAGTGACAAATTTTGATTGTTGGATTAATTCTTTGGGGTCATAAAATCTGTGGAGTAATTTATGTTACAGGTAAACTTATTTTTTTTTTAAATCTCTTCATTACGATTGCGAAAGTCATTTCACCCGAGGAGTGATTTTTTCGTAACGTTTGTCTCATAACGTTTGTAATGATTTTTAACCTGTGTGGCAGCAGATATTGATACTGTTCTTCGTTATACGTCAAACGCCGATCGAATTTAGTAGATTTGTACATTGTATCATACAAGCGAACGAGCAGTAGCTCTATTTACTAAATTCGATCGGCGTTTGACGTATAACGAAGAACAGTATCAATATCTGCTGCAACAGGTTAAAAATCATTACAAACGTTATGAGACAAATGTTACGAAAAAATCACTCCTCGGGTGAAATGACTTTCGCAATCGTAATAAAGAGATTTGAAAAAAAAATAAGTTTACCTGTAACATAAATTACTCCACAGATTTTATGACCTCAAAGAATTAATCCAGCAATCAAAATTTGTCACTCATGACAACCTGCGAAAAAAATCTATTTTTAGCGACGCTAATTCATAAAAAGTTACTGACTGCCATGATCAAGCTAACGGATTTATCAGAAAATGTTTACAGAACATTTTTCACAAAACTGAATTAGCCACCAAGAAATCTGTGAAGCCAATTGTGTCAGTGTTGAAAACGGTCTTAGTGAATTTCAAACACTATTTTCCATTTGGTTTCAAATTTAACTTATATTAGCGTATAAATTTGTATTAGATATGTAGGAGTCGGAAACAGTTGAATCTACAAATTAGGCAGAAGGATTTTTTTGTTGTGCATCAATTTTCTACAAAATTTTTGTTCGAGTTTTTCCGATATAATCGAAAAATTAGTTAATTAGGCAAGTCAAACCGATATTTTCGTATAAAATGCGGTTTGCACCTTAATTACTCAGATGCATTTGACTTTACAGATGTGGGTCACGAGACCTTTTTTGTAGAGAATTGAATTTCCTTCAAAAGCCTTATTGAGAAAATACCGTACGATTAATACAGGCTTGGGTGCACGCATAATAATGGAAAAAAAAAATTTTCCAATGTTAATCAAATGGGAAAAATTCAAAGCCGGTGATGGACCTCTAAATATTTTTTAACAGCGCCCTCCTTGCACAAGGCTTTCTGTCTAGACATAAACTAACGACTTTTGAGTTGAGAAGAACGATAAAAAAATATCGTTCTGAAATGACACAGTCTAATGGAGATATTCGAGAAAGAAAAAATCAACTAACTACAAAAAGAAATCAATTTTTAAAAACTATTTTTGCAAGTTTCACATAAATTGAAACGCAGAAATGTTGTGGGTGTCCTCTAGACCTTGTAACAAATTTATTTTGTTCGTATTTCTTTTATTTTATTTTTAGCACGTTAGACATTTATTCGGTTCAAATATAATTCGCCTCTCCCGTCACAATATTTAAGAACTGATTTCGACACAATTACTCACACACACATTCCAACACACATTTCCCACCTCATACAGTATCACGATAATATTAAAATTGCAACTAAAACCAAAAAGAAAAACTTCCCGAGTCGAAATTTAGACCCTACCCTCGGCCTGGTTATTCCTGAATTCCTACGTTTCGTCTGCGGAGTGGGCTAGGGTGACGGAGGGTATCGCTCAGTAATACTGAATGCGAGCTACAGCCTCCCCAGACTCTGCAAATGGCAGAAAGTGAACAATCAGATTGTTGTAGGGTGGCGTAGGGCGACCCACAGCCTACTTTCAGCCTTGGTCAGCCTACCTACAACCTCCGCTAGCCTACCTACAACCTCCGCTAGCCTACCTACAACCTACGTTACCCCGCTGCCCAGCCTCCGTTACCCCGCTGTACAGCCTCCATTGCCCCGCCGTACAACCTTCGTTACTCCGTATATTCAATGGATATCCCATCCCACGTAGGGTGGCCAGATTATATATTAATTATAAAAAAGTAATTTATTATAGAATATACATTTTTACACAAAGTGAAATTAATAAAATTGATTGACATTAAAAAAAAAAAAAAGTCGTCCAAGAATTCGGTATATTCTTCGTAGAATCGCCGTTACGGGCAGTTACGGGGTTCGAACTCACGACCTACGGAACTTGCCTACCTACCTAACCTATCTATCTACCTCGCTACCCACTCGGCTATTCTGACATACGTGGAATCGATGAATTTTGATGGTCTAAAAATGATCCGATCGGGCTCATTTTTGGACACGATTTTCTTGATGGAAGATACTTTGGCGTGAATGTATTTTGATTGACAGAAAAAAAAAGTTTTTTTTTCAAGCCGGCCTAGTGTACATTGACATTTGAAAATTATCATAACTAGTGAGCTCGTTTGCGTTCAAGCGTACTTCGCTGGCATACGAGTCGGTTCAGTTATTTTCGCTTGCTTTGGTCGTTATTATTAATGTTTTGGAATTTGGTGCTTTGGCGACGTACGACCTTGTGTTTATTTTATTTCCTCTTCATTAACGTTTCGCCTGCTCGATTTGGGGCCTCTTCAGAATAACTCTCCTCCTTTTCTGTTATTGTAATTTCCACATATTGGTTACATACATGATAAACAAATTATTTCCACAAAAAAAAAATTTTACAAAAACAATAATTGTTGCTGTGCTCGTTGTTTCCATTCGTTAAGTTTCCTCCAGGTCTTGAAATCATTTTGGACCTCCGATCCACCAAAGCAAGCGAAAATAACTGTTATTACCTGGTGCAAAACTATAAATATGGAGTTCCTAAAATACATCACATGGGAATATGGATCGGAGGTCCAAAATGATTTCAAGACCTGGAGCAAACTCAACGAATGGAAACAACGAGCACAGCAACAATTATTGTTTTTGTAAAAAAAATTTTTTTGTTCAAATAATTTGTTTATCATGTATGTAACCAATATGTGGACATTACAATGACAGAAAAGGAGCAGAGTTATTCTGAAGAGGCCCCAAATCGAGGAGGCGAAACGTTAATAAAGAGGAAATAAAATAAACACAAGGTCGCCAAAGCACCAAATTCCAAAATACGAGGTGTTTCGACTAATTAATAAAGAACTTCGCATAAGTTTTAATCAAGGAATCTCTGTGTTTGAGTAGGCTATATAGAGTTGCCCGGGTTGGAGGAGGTTGGGCGCGGATTGTATACGTCATATAGGCTGTAGCAGATTGTCGGAGGGTATATGAATAGGGCGAGTTAGATTGTGGGAGGCTGGCGCGGAGTGACGGAGAGTGTACCGGAGTCTTCGTGAGTGTAGATGGAGTCGCGGAGGGTGTAGAAAACGTCGTAAGCGATGGTTCAATCCGCAAGTAGGGTAGCGGTAGGCTGGGCGCAGAGTAGAACCGGTGTCGGCATCCGCATGATCAAAGGATTTGGCAGTGACGGAGGGTGGAGGGAGGGTAAAAATTTCGACTCGGGTTAACTCTCGAGCGATTCAGCCGTGTCACGGTTCGTCAAGATGGAAAACGAGACGTCGCGCTATACGTAGACGACCGCGATAACCGGCGAGATGTTCGTTCTATCGACGCTCATTTTGGCGATCATGGGAAATTATAATTCCATCCACCCCTCGCCGAGATCGATGTTAAATTCTCCGGTTCTTCTTTCTTTGGATAATATAAAGGTGGCACCAGCCGCCAGGAGTTAACGCTATACAAAAATTTAAATTAACGACAATCACGTGGCACGCGCCACCCCGCAACACTTTGATAATAAAACAGCCACAAAAATAAGAAATAATCAGATGACATATAATAATATTGTCTCACCTTTCGGGTCTCTAACTCGCACTCACCGCACCGATAAAGCTTTTAAATAAACAATATACATACAGACGTGCGACAAATTATAGCGCTTTGCACGTGTGCCTATGGTGCGGGATAACCGACGACTGGGCCGAGGTCGGCTCCGAAAATTCCAAAATGTACGAGCCGCTCGACATCTCAGATTCGCCGAACGCAATCAATCGCGACACATGTCGGCGATCGCCGATATTTATTCAACGCAAGCACTCACGTGAACTCACCGAGCGCGCGACATTCAATTTCACATATAGATTCCTTACAACCTTGAGTGACCGTTGAGGGTTAAATGATAAGTGGAGCGTTGGCTGCGACCCCGCTATACTTACTCTGGGCGGTAATAATAATAATTGATAACATTGGTTCCACGCAATTGAGTAATTAAACATATGTTAATTTGTTTGAGGCTGCTAATTAGTTACTGACTTTTCTAAATTTGATTTTTTCATTCTCTCCATTCTAGAGGTATGAAGAACGTAGAGGTGATGGATAAAGAGAGATCCTGGCAGTATTCAGGTGATACTGCAATGTGTGTGATGTGTCCAGCCTGCTGATTTATCGACGAGTCATCAGAGTGCAGCAGTGCAGTGCAGCACCATCGGGATTAATTATAAAATTTCTATGAGAGAAACGGGTTCTTACTTATTGCCATTTTCTGTCGGTTGTCTAACACTGTAAAGACACACGGGCGGCAAACTTGAGAGATTTCATCACTTCCTTCCCCCTTCGAAACAGCTTCACGTGTAATGTAAATGGGCATATTTGACAAATTTAGAGAAGAGCTTGAGGGAAGCAAACTAAATTTAACGCTGTTTTTTTATCACCAATGAATGGTTTCTTTTTGTAAACCGGTTGAAATAGTTGTTATAACGAATCATATCTGCGAAAAAATGCTTACCTCACATACTGAAAATAAGACTTTTAGTAATAACGTACTTATTTTGTTCTTAAGATTTCCCAGCGAATTCCTCGATCAAAATAAAATTTTGAAGACTATTCCGAAGATGAGCGTAGGTACAAGATGGCAGCTAAAAAAGACATAGATAGCAAAAAAACTATAATTTTATGTTATCTTGAACTGAACTTCTGAAAATTTGTATTGAGGTGACGTGAAATTGCAGATCTTGACACAAATCGAAAAATTCGTTCAGTAGCTTATTAAAATTCGTACAAATTATATCGTGGAAATCCGGATCTCCGGTACATCAAATCCTAGATTCTAAGTTTTTGAATATATTTTCCAAATTTCTATTTTATCCCCACGCGTATGTTCGGTCTCACAACTCTCAAGACTTTCGTTTTCCATTACAGTATCCATTATGAATAATAAACAAAAAATTGCCTATTTTTTCCGTCACATTATTTGCGATGGCGGCGAAACCAATTTTCAAGGAACAATATAAGCTTTTTTTTATCTTGTGTTCTCATATAGCTGCTTGTCATTAACAAAAAGTAGAAAGTTCTATTGAATACACACTCCTTTGAATTGTATTAGATAGCTTAAAAAATTGTATAATATAATCTTTCCATCACAACCCCGTCGATTTGCACTCAATTCATATTATATAGTGATATCCATCTATGAATCTACCCCTCGCCGTTATCGTGTCGCATGTCGATCCTGTTATACCACTGTTGATACGAGTTGAAATGTTCGATAAACATTTCGCACTTATATACATACTATCGCAGCGATCCTTGCTACTCCCTTATATGAAATTCATGCACGCTTACCGGCCCCTACAATCTGCCCGAGAGCAAGCGAGGAAGACAGGGAGAGAAAGAGAGAGGGAGAGAGAGAGGGCGGGAGAATGAGAGAAAAGGGGGAAAGGAGAGAGCTCGAACTCTTCGAGCTGAAATACCCCCCTATACTCACGCTCTGACAATTAATTAAAGAATAATTTCTTGTCTTTGCGATATACCGTGAGCGGTAAATATGCAGCAGTGGGGTATACACTGCATTGCTATCGCGCCGTACGGTTGGTGGCCAATTATGCCGCGAGAGGCGCATGGAATAACAAGCAGCAACTGCTGTAGCACCAGCAGTGCATCAACGGCAGTAGCCTACAGACCGGGTATATAATACCGTGCGTACATATGTGCTCCGTGTCCTCTCCAACGCTGTCTTCGAAGCGCAAGAAGAAGAGGAGCCGAACCACTTTGCGGTGCCACTGCAAATCCTGCGCACAATTACTTGGAGTTTGCAACTCGTTCGACGTCGTCTTCTTAGTCCGCTGCTCCCAAGGCCACCCCCGCTGGAAACAATCGCGTTATTATTCTCTGTGACCTCG
Source organism: Sussaba pulchella (assembly GCA_963971145.1). Lineage (NCBI taxonomy): Eukaryota > Metazoa > Arthropoda > Insecta > Hymenoptera > Ichneumonidae > Sussaba > Sussaba pulchella. The sequence goes on from OZ020170.1 coordinate 5,683,399, forward strand.
AATTTAATTCATCTGGTTCACTGTGTGTCGGCCCAAAACTATTGTCAGATGTCTCGTGCTCTTGTCCGACGTTTTCATGCTATCTGTACGCCATTTTGCATGATGATTAAAATTTCGAACCGAGACGTTTGATGTAGAAGAACCGAAAAGTGTATATCGGACTACCGATTTACTCCCATTGCTAGTTAATCATAATACACTTCAAGCAAAATTGAATCCGCCTGGTGAAAATCTTTTAAGTTTATGTTATCACTAGTTTTACGGAACCTGAATTAGAAACTTTTAGTTGAACAAGAATAATTACAGAAACCGTTACTATCACTTCCCAACAATATATATTGTGTTTATATTGCAACATTCGAATCATTTCACCAATAAAAGTGAGGAAAAAATTGTTAGGGATCGATATTAATGAGTCCTGTAATTTTTTTTTGTAAAAATTAAAATTGGTCAGATAAATTACAATCAAGTAACAACATACAGTAACACTTTTGGCATTTCAACTAATCAGTAAAAATGACAATATCTATTTAAAATATTGCTGGGAATTCAATGAAAACATGTATTATTTCCGTATTTTATTCCAGCAAATATTTCGGTGAAACTTATAGTTTCGAAGATATTTGAGGTGCTAATAGTTATTGACCCACCCTGTATATAAGACTTCAATTCATCCGATCTTTTGGGAAGCAATCTAGGAATCAACAAACAATTTATCCTGAACTTTATCCTTTCTTTCATAATTACTAGTCCGCGGAAGTTACTTACCGGATCTAACCCCAAGTTGGATCGTCTCTATTCTCCTACACGAATATCCCTAATTGTTTATTTTCTTTCAAAAATTTTCCACTATCACTTCGATAAAATAATCTATGCGGTACCCCATTCACATTGCTATTGAAAAACGAAGATAATCAAGAGCACGAAAGTCTTTTTCTAGCCAATGGAAAATACCCAAGCAAAAAAAAACAGGGAAGATTTAGTTCCTAGAGAACCCGTTGGAATTACCAAAAATAGGAAGACTCGTCTTAGGTTTGGTCAAATAGAGGTGAGGGAGGACACTGAGCTCAGCGAAAAGGGACACTGGTGAATAGAATTCACGGTTAACGCGCGTGCATCAAAAATAGGGTGCGCGGGCGAGAGAAAGAGAGAAAGAGCGATAGAAAGAAGGTCATCGTCTCGTACGGTCCTCATTCGGGTTTATCCAAATTAATTGGCCGTAAATTAAGGTGCCTGGGCGGCACGGTCGACAGGACGAGTGCGCCCGCGATCTGAGTGAGTTGGGGGGATCTTACTCGTGTGGTACTGTACTCTGAGTGTATGTATTGTGTGTACACTAGTATGGAACCTCACTACGACTTGACGGGGACTGAAACCCACTAATAGGCAAAAGATGCGGAGAGGACGAAACTAAAGAAGGGGAACCGATCGCCCGGCTATCAAAGTGAGCAAGAGAAAATAAAGGCAACAAAGCTGGACTGAGAAAAAGAGAAGAAGCGACGACAAATAACACATGGAAAGATGAAGAAACATGTGTCGATAAACACCCCAGTGAGAGGAAGAAAAGACGAGCAGTGAATCGGAAGATGAACGAAGAAGTGTGTACTCGATACTTTCAACACATTGCATTGAGGCCGGTATATGTATTCGAGGGAAAGAGAGGGAAAGATGAGTAAGAAAATCCGATGATTTGCCTAGAACGGTGGTGGGGCGGAGGATGGAAGTAGGGCGGGAAGGGTTGGGGTGGGGGGGGGGGGGGCAGTAGCGCATCGACACGCCATTATGTGATGGCTGGGACTAATTTATACATGAAAAAGACTGGGACGCTGCGGAAAGTCGATCCCTGGAAGTAACGAAGACAGCGAAACTGGTTTGAGCGAGAGCAAGTGAGAAAGATGGCCTTCCTAATTGGAAGCCAGCCACTGTTTCACGGTGTGTAACGATGCTCGAATTCATGTCGCCGCGCGGAATTAAGCTGAGTACGCCGAGTCCCCGATGGGCTCTGCTCTTCTGTATTTATACACGTTCACGACTGCTATACGGCAGAGAGTGCGAGAGCGGAGTAGCCACGTAGCTTAACGAAATCCTGATGCACTTATTTGTGCCTTTTCGTTCATATCATTTCTGCCAATGTACGTGAGCGTAATTAATTCAATCCTCTTTGACAGGGAAATTACGAAGGAATTGTCGGGGCAGGTAAGTTTTGAATAAAGTTAAGTTTTGGGGTTTTTTGGGAGCGACTTTTTCCTTGAGTCTTTGGTAGGCACCAGTAAGCGGTAACGACTTTATAGCCGATAACTTTGATGAGGCGACTATCGTCAAGACGTCTGGAAGTAGATGACAGCGATTTATGTTAGTCCGAATTGACCTCAGTAAAGTTGGCCGGGCTATTTTCACTTTTTGAATTTTTTCCTTTGCAGATCAATTGTGAGGCATGCGTTGTTGATTGTTAGATTAACTAACAATAAGACTTTTGTGTGATAAAAGCTTTGATACATTAACGGAAATAATGTTTAGCGTTAAGTTAGCCAAAAAGAATGTATTTCGTCACCGCTTTCGGTTCAGAACCGGTCGGTTCAATAGAGAATTGGTTGTTCGGTCCGAATGAATTAATTGAAATATTTGTTGATTCGTGGTTACGCTTAGAAAACAAAAAAATGACATGCCGTCCAGATAGTGAGTAGTGGGGGTATGACGTAGATGTGTTGCAAGGATGGCCCCGTGTCAGAATTTTTAAGACCCGCCCGGCCTCCGTTACCGCCAAGTCCTTTGATGTTGCGAGTGCCAATATTCCTACATCATCCGCGACTCCGTCTATACGCCGGTACGATCTCCGTGACTATGTAACAATCTCCGTGACTCCATCAGAATACCCGCGTTTCCGCGCATGGCTTCCACAATCCAAGGGTACGCTTATATGGTCCGACAAATACCGCTCAACTTTGTCTAAGCGCTGCGTCGCGACCGGCGCCCCTCGTGTCTGCTTCGACACGCTCTTCAAACAGTAAGCAATCACGCGTATTCCTCTCCCATACCCACGCACATACATATACAATGCATAGCCTTTGTCGGGCTGGAGTGTATGGCCTGACGGTGAAAATCCCGAAAACCTATATATAGGTATAGGTATAAGTCTTCAAAACAAAAAAGAATTATTTATTGATAATCTATTGCAAACTTTACTTCTCTAATGTCGTATGTTGTTACACCGATTCCCCTGAGGGTTACGGGTGCCTCGATCCACACTCTTTTGTCCCGTCTCTACCATGCCGTTGTCTCGGGCTCTCTCCCGCAATCCCGCAGCGAGTCTAAGCGGTTGTTGAATGTAAACAACGGGCGTACAGGTACAGTCGTAGGTCGTACGTCCTGTCTCTGGAGCTTCGTCGTTCCCCAGCTGTTTTACCATCAGCTACGCTCATCGGCGAAGGCAATCGGACCCGAAACATTCCTTAATGGTCATCGTTTTCCATGACAATGTACCATGGACCTTCTATTTTTTAACGATGGGTTTCGAACCACCGGGAGAGCACAGAAAAAATACATAGAAAAACTGCTATTGGTGTCGGCGGGAATCGAGCCCGGACCCACTGGTTGTGAGCCGAGCACGTTGCCCCTACGCCACTGGCCTGTTTACTTCACTTCTCTAATAATTAATAATAATTAATAATTAATGATGAATGAATAATAATTTTTTCAATAATATTCCATCAATGAAGTCTTATTACTCACTGGAATCATATCTTTCACGTTATATTAACTATTGGTGGCAAGCGGTACTATCGAAATTACATCGAGGTTATGCTCGAAACATTTTCATAATTCATAATGTCCTTAGCAGATTGAGTGCCTATCAAATCACCATAGAAATGCCTAAGGCATTTTGGTAGGCACTTTTGTTCAAAACGTGCCCGTGAATGCCCATGAATGACTATCATCCGAAATGCCGAAATGTGACGGCATTTTCCGGCACACACCGGCATTTTTAGGCACTCTTCGGCAGTTTTAGGCACTCAGCGGCATTTCTAGGCACTCAGCGGCATTTTTTTTTACCGTTCCCCGGCTCTGTTAGGCATTCGCCGGCATTCTTTTTCCGGTATATGCCTAGAAAAATGCCGTTGAGTGCAGGCCTTTTGGGTAGAAATTCGGGGTCGGTCACTCTTAGGCACTTACCGTCACGATTTGAACAAAAATGCCTACCAAAGTGACTGTGAATGCCTTAAATAACCACGGCATTTAGCCAGTCACTGATAGGCATTCCAATGGGCATCAATTGGCATTTACTACGGCACCCAAGCTACTAGGGGTGACTTGTGGAATTGTTTCCATATATTGTGTGAGAACACATACGTAGTAGGGTGTTTTGTTGAAGGGAAAAATAGTTCAAATTTCGCTGCAGTCGCAGATTTGAAGGTATCCTTCCTCTTTAGAATCGTGTAGAAAAATGAGCCCGATAAGATCATTCTTAAAGGTTGCTCTATTTTTAAAAGTTTTTACGCTTTAAACATAAAAAAATCGGCGACACCTCTAAAAACCGTCCGGTCGGGCTCACATTTCTACATGACTGAACGGAAGCAAGATACTTTATTGAACAAATTGAAAAATTCGAAAAAACTCCTGACTGCTCAAGTATTCTTGCATAATAAATGAGCTTATATAAAAATTTATAACCGGTGAAATAGTTCTCGACATCACGTTAGTTCATAAATGAATAGAATTATTACCGTTTATGATTATATGTTTTTCTTTACGGGTGCGTGAAGATGCTCACATTACTTGTCTCTTTTCCGTTTGGAAAATACGAGATCTCCCACGGTTTCCGATTACCCATGGTAACTAACTTCACGGCGTGAGTAATGTGTCAGAATCGCACGCAAGCGTGCGATTTTGACTACATTACCCACGCTGTGAAGCTAGTCACCGTGGATAATCAAAAAACCGTGGGAGACCACGTATCTCCCAAACGGTAAAGGGACAACTAGAGCGAGCTTCTTCATGCACTCGTGAAGAAAAATAGTATAAGCTACTCGTGCGGGCAGCCGGAATCACCCACTCGGGCGGCTTCGCCACCCTCGTGGGTAATGACCGGCTTTCCGCACTCGTTGCTTAATATACTATTTCATGACTCTTATAAAGCCTTCAATTCAATCGTGAGATGTCTTCTACCGTCTCGTCAAACCTTTATATTGAATATCATCTTACTGTTCGATTAATGACGTCTCTCGACTAAATTAAGGGCTTCATAAGGGTGGTGAAGAATATATAAACATGAACGGTCATAATTCAAATTATTAATGAACTTACGTGATGTCGAGAATTATTTCATCCTTTTGAAATTTTTATGTAAGCTCTTTTTGCAACTCCCGACTGCCCGCAGGGCAAAAGACGGGTGTTATGAGTTTCGTCGAGTCAACGTGAAAAATTGCGCTGAAGTGTATGGCGAAACGGCTGATTCTCTTCTGACAGATTTTGGCACATAGATTCTGTGGATTACAGAGATCGTTATGGGATGTTAATATATATGATCAGATGCAAGCTCGTAGAGATTTTTAATGTTCAAAACTATCGAACCAATTGAAAAGATGTACATAATGCGTTCGACCAATCGCGAGGGGGTCAGAGTGACCAATCGTGAGGGTTTTGTAATATAAAGACGTATCTGACGTTTCTGTCACTTGCGATAGGTGACAGAAACGTCAGATATTTCAGAAGATAACAGAATATAAGAAATATATAAAAAGATACGTAATTTAAAAAAAAAAAGATGTGAGTCCAATTAGGACTCTCATGGTTATGTGTAAACATCGCGTGTATGTGTATTATATGTACAGTTCACTGCAAAGGAAGGAAGGTAGGAATGAAATTGTATACATTACATTTTTAATATTAACAAACAATTCTTTATTTGCTGGATTGGTTTTTTCGTAGAATCAACGCAATTGGCTTGATGATGATGATAACTGAAGTAAGAGACATATACCCGAGACGTTAACGTTTCTAATTTTCGGAGGAAGACTGCATCAATGGTCGTTCCATATCGGTTTGTATAATCATTTCTATCGGAATTCATTTTAAAATCGAAGTTGATTCCGAATTGAATTTCGAATTTCATTTCGATTGAATTTTTTGAATCGAGTCGATATAGATGCGATCACTGATCAATATTTTCATTGACATAATTAACCTCAAGTACATTTGAATAACAATTGAACAAATATATATTCACATATCTGGAATACGATAAGATCACGTTGCATAGACTATGTTCAACATGAGCATATCATCACACTGATAATTTATTAAAATATGATTTATTTACACTCGATAATTTTTGACAGTACTTAGGATCCACGATTCACGATTCACAACACTTATACACCACAGAACAACTCGACAATCCCTTCGGTGCCTCAGCTGACGCACACGCCAGATTTGTTGTGTTTGACATACGTCGCTCGGCCATCACTGTTTCCATGCGGTCGTTTCATGTAGAAATTTGCTTATACCTCGCTCATGATGTATTTTCCTTCGGTGTTTCATCCCATCTTCTCTGAGATTAGTCTACTAACAAATTCGGTTTTTCAACCCACCTTTTCTGAGATAACGCTACTGACAAATTCGCTTATACCTAGTGCGTGACGTCAGACCGTTCGATTTTTCGTCCCATCTTTTCTGAGGTTACTGTACAGGTAAACTCGCCCATTTCTTGTGCATGACGTTAGACCGTTCGGTTTTTCGTCCCCTTTTTTCTGTGATTACTCTATAGACGAATTGGCTGGTACCTCGTGCGTGACGTCAGAGCGTTCGGTTTTTCGTCCCATTTTTGTGAGATTACTCTACTGACAAGTTCGCTTCTACCTGGGGCATGACGTCAGACCAATCGGTTTTTCGTCCCCTTTTTTCTGTGATTACTCTACAGATAAATTTGCCTATACCTCGTGCGTGACGTCAGACCGTTCGGTTTTTCGTCCCATATTTTCTGAGATTACCACCGCATGAAAATTGGGGGGGGGGGGGGGGGGGGGGGGCGAGCTAAGATGTTTACACATCAAAAAAATATATACGAGTGGATTTCGAAACAGCTTAGATTTTTTTAACTTAGACTCCGAATCTCAGCCTTATGATTATCGACCACTTTGAAGTCACTTTTATGTAAAACCTCTGAATTTCAGTCAATACAAAATTAACACTGAGAAAGTCTTATCGATGAGATTTATTCCGTGCTCCATTTTCATTACTTTTATGGAAAGTACGGATAACCTATGCTTTTCTGAAAAATAAAAATAATTCTCTTATAATATTGGTTCGATGTTAATGGAAATATTCGTGTACATGACCCTCTTCTAACTTACTCTGCTACTATTCATTAAAGTGGTGAAAAAATGTGGATGAGATAAACTTCATCGATAAGGATGTTTCACCGCGTCATTTTCTGTATTGATTAGAATTCAGAGATCCCAAAACGGAGTTACGACCTACGAATTCTGAGAAAGGCAAGGCATCTGAGAAGAAAGGGGCTTCCGTCGTATTGTTCGATAAATGTAATTATTTTCCTCTGCTAATAGAAGGTATTATTTTGAAGCGGGAGATGTTTATCTTCAATTCAACGAGAGCTGTGTGAACCATCAACAAGTAGTCAATTATCAAGACTTACTACAATGCGCTGACGACTCGTCAAGGCTGGCCTTAGCCGCGCTATACATGAAGTATGATGCGCTGACGAGTGGTCAAGGCTGATCTCAGCCGCGCTCTACATGAAGGATATTGCGCTGACATGAAGGTCAAGGCTAATCTTAGCCACGCTCCATATTTACTGTAACGTATAACGCTACATACCGTTGCCGCTCCAACAGCCTTATGGCCACCGCGGTCAGCTCCGCGATTATCGAAAAATATCGATAAATAGAATAAAATAACGGAAACGAAGCAATGTGACAAATAATACGTCACATCGGCCTTGGAGGCACGCGCGGCGAGCGCTCCTCGAATAATAGAAATATCGATAATCGACAACGGCCTTGGGAAGACCGCGGCCAACGCTCCACATAATTCCGAAATTATAATATTTCGGAATTATTTCCAATAATGTGTGAAACGCTACCTCGGTACACGAGATAACCGACAACACCACAGCGGCCTTGGAGGGCCACGGCCGACGTTTTCGCACGCGTGGCAACGGACAAGACACCGGTGGAGGAGGGGCCTCCGACCAATCAAAGGACTGGATCGAACAGTCTGAGGCACCCGAATTCGTATAAAAGGAGCCACCCGAGAACCGGGAAGACAGTCAATTATTTGTTTCAGAAACCTCCGGACCTCCAGCCATCGTCGTACTAGCCACAGAGTCAGCCACCGAGATAGCCCGGGAAAAGGTGGAGTCCGAGCAAACAGTATGAAGGACCGACGGAGGGAACCGAGAAATCTGAAGAGGAAGGAAACCACTCGAGGCGACAGCAGTCTATGTTGGTAATCGCAAAGATTCCAAGTTCCCTCCTTTCTGCTAAATCTGTTACATCAAAATCACGTGGAGGTGCATCGGGAGCGCAAGCAAGCGCATCGATTATCTCTCCGTCACCGGCCGAGCGAGAAGCGCACCCCTGCTTCTAACGGGATCCGCTGACGGATCGATACTGGCGTATCGGCAACCAGAGCACCGCGAGAGCCCGATCAGCCGTAGCCAGGCCGCACGGAGGGGGGTACAGCGAGCACCGAGGTATCGACCATCGATCGAGCGTCTAACGGCACGAGAGGGGCTACCCCTATCGCCGTTGCAAGCACCAGCGCGCCAGCTTCGCGGCCCCGCGGGGTGAAGAGGAACAGCGCGTCGAGAAACACAACTCCCGTCTCACCCCACGTCCCCCACAATTTAAAGAGCGAAGCGACAGGTGCGTGTTGGGGAAGCGATACACCCAAAGTGTATACACACGGCGGCGAAATAAAAACGATTTTACCTATTTTCTCGTGTCACGAATTTTCTTACGTACTCTTGGCCCTAAATTAATTACTGTGGCAATATCTACCGTTACATTACATGAAGTCAAGGCTGGACTAGCCGCGCTCTACACTAACCGAAAAGTGCTGACACTGACTCCACGAACATCCGTATACTTGGTGGAATGGAAGCAACGGAGCATTGGAATGATTGACCAACCACCGTCGACGGGTCAATGGCTTCTCTACCCGACTGATTTGCTGGCATTGTGCTGCCAGAGATCGCAGCTAAATTTTTGGCGCTATTCTTTCTTCATTCCCGTTAAATCCAAATTGACTCTTACCTAAGGATTTTCAGTATTTGAACGATGATTATGAATCTATTTCCAGATTATAAAATCATGTTTATGAACTAATTTATCGAAATCGTTCAGAGTTAACTCTTACAAACCGATTTTGAAAAATATAATTTTTTATGTTTCGAACTTGATTAATTTAAATTATTAAAAATGACTATCATCGATCAATTTGTCAAAATTGATTTAAAAAAAATTAAAATTTTTTTTAATCGTTTTTATTTATAAAAAAATTGTTTTTATAATCGTCTGAAACAATTCATTTGTAGCCATTATGAATCGAGTTACAGTTAACAGATAAATGTTCTTACTGAATGAAAAAGTTGGAATTATTTTTGTTGAATCGATGGTTTTTCTAGTAACGTATTAAATTTTATTTTGACGATTAACAAATTTTTGAGCCCAGAGATTGTTCGCAATAAAAACAATTCGATCGACAGATATGAAATTATTTCGGGATGGCTGTAGTCTTCCTCGGGGCACCCTGACGCTCCCGAGTCTTCCTGTCCAGGCTCTTCTTTTTGCAAAGTCTTCCTCGGCGGCGAAACGATGATCACTGTGTGCATGCGCTTCATCTCGATCCGTGTATCAACGCGCGCGGATCGAAATAAGGCGCATGCTCAGAATGACGCATCGTCTCGCGGCCGAGAAAGACTTTGCAAAACCAAGAATCTAAAAAAAACAAGACTCCGGAAAGTAAGGCTGCCCCGAGGAAGACTGCAGCCATCTCGATCATTTCAACACTACGATACCGATTCAATCTAGTTATTTTAAGTTTCCTTAAACCTAAGTCACTTAGAATTGAATTATTGATTTTAGCTTTAAAAAAATGACTATTATCAATCATTTTGGCAAAATTGATTTATCAAAATTGTTTTATGATAGTCTGCAACAATTTATTTATTGCCATTATAGATCAAGTAACAGCTAATAAATTTTCTTGATAAATAATGAATTTGAAAAAGAATTTAAAAAAAAAAAAATTTTAATTTCTCCCGACTCCCGACTGAATTGAGAGAAGTAAAGAAATTACTACAATTCAAAATATTGAATTCACCGAAATGACCGATCATAAATTAAACTATGAATAATCTGAGAAGATGCCTTTTTAATTAATTAATAATTAATTATTTCATCCTTTTTAAATCCATTTTATTGAAAATATTTCTTTATAAGATACCTACTTTTTATGATATATATTTTTTTAAGTTTTGGTTTTTTTTTGCGTCCGAGTTTTTTTTTGTAGTCGGGAGTTTGTAAAAATTAAAATTTTTTTTTTTAATGCAAGACAACTTCAGCAGTCGGGAGGTTTTTCAAATTTTTTAATTTGTTTAAGCTCAAACTTTTTAGCGAAGATTGTTTGCATGAGGTCAATTGTATGAAGCCCGCAGTCGTCCCCGGTTCGCTGTAGGCATTACCATTCGCTAACTAATGAATGAGAAGGAATTATTCTTACGGTGGGAAAGCATTTAAAGAATTGGAACAAAGTCTTCGTGGGAATAGTAATATTTTAATTCAACGGTTTTTTATCTATATATTTCACAACTAAAAAATAAATTAGAATAAATATATATATTAGACTGTGCCAAATTAGACGACTATTTTTTTTCTTGGCTCCCATGTGAAAATTACATTTTCTATTACGAAAAAACCATTCCCACCAAATCCGAGCTCGCTATCTTGATTTTTCAGTTAGCGCTCGCGTGAATAAGGATTTTTCTAGAATAGAACCTTTTTTAATAACTTTATGCCTTAAAATTTGTAACATATGATCTATAAAATAAAAAGAAAGGCATTGTTTTATCGAGGATTGATTTCCTAACAAAAACAACCTTGGACGAAGTTAAAAAAATCGCCTATTCAACTTGTAGAGCAAATAAAAAGTGAATTTTTTTAAAATTTATTCGTAACCTTCGTTCTTATACACATATCAAACAATTATTGAATAAGGGGCATTCCATGACATTTCGGGTAGTCGCGTACCCTTGACTCAAAATTTTTGCCCCACGATTTTTTACATTAATACACATCGAAAATGAAGAGACACGTGTTTCGGGGTTTGACGTTTTTAGCGCCCGTTATTGAGATGCAATGGAATTAAGTTTTTTTAATTATTGACGATATTCAGTATCTCAAATCGATATATCTCAACAACGGCCAATGATAAATAAAAAAACCAGGTAAGCTTTTTTTGTCTTCACACGGTCTTTGCGATAAAAATGCCAAACCCCGAAACACGTGTCCCTTCATTTTCGACGTATATCAATATAAAAAATAGTTAGTCAAAAATGTTAATTCGACGGTACGCAGCTTCCGGTTTCACCGTGGAATCCTCCATATATTTATATCTGTACACTTATATATGCTTATGTATGCGTATATATGTTAATAATGTTCGTTACAACGAGCGGCAAATAGTTCACAGCGCAATATGAATTACCGCTGAGAAATTAACCAAATTAAACGTGTTTTTTATCACAAAAAAAGCTATAACTTCTAAACTAAGTCCATAGCCAAGTTGAGAGTGTTCTCAATTATTTTGTTTCTATTTATAAAATTTAGATTAAAAAAATAAGAAAAAAAAATAGGTGTTTTTTGAGATATTCAATGTTAAGTCGATCAATTATTAATTAATAATAGTTTAAACGGTGCAACATAATTGTACTAATTTTTATTGCATAGACCGTGTAAAAACAAAATAATAAGCTCACTTGGCTTTTTTAATCATTATTGGCGGTTGTCGAGATATATCGATTTGAAATTCGAAATATCGTCAATAATTGGAAACCTTCAATCTACTGCATCTCAATAGCGGGCGCTGAAAACGGCAAACCCGAAACACGTGTCTCTCTATTTTCGATGTATATTAATGTTAAAAATCGTGGGGCAAAAATTTAGAGTCAAGGGTACACGACTACCCGGAATGCCATGGAATGCCCCATAAATAAAACTTGTAAATTTTATTTTTTAGACAATCCTGATGATCTAAAGAACTAATTTTGATGCTTAAATTCTTCTTTATATCTTTTGTGAAATAAAAATCATAATAATAATAAAAAATATAAAATAAAATGAAAATGATATCATTTTGCTTCCTCATAGAGGAAGCTTTGTTTTCGTGACAAAATTTTTTTTCGAGATGTTCATGAAAACGTGTTCAGAATGTCCCAAAACATCTAAAAAACACAACTGGAAAAAATGTCCGGATGTATGTATGTGTGTGTGTGTGTGTGTGTGTGTGTGTGTGTGTGTATGTATGTAACATTGGTTGAGCGTTCATAACTTGAGAACGGCTCAAGATATCAAGCTGAAATTTGTCACACATGTAGAGGGTTCACGGCGCATAGCATAATTCAATTTTTAGAAAAATCCATATAGTTTTTTCGTTTTCACGCGATTGTTAAAAAATTCAAAAAATTATTTTTGGTCTCTAGCTCCCACAATTTTAGAGATATCGACCTTGAATTAAGTATAATGTTGTACGACCACAGGGTGATGCTCGTCACTGAATTATAAAAAAATCTATGCAGCATTTTTGTTTTAAGAAATTTTAAAAGGTGTAAAAAAATGGTGTGCGCACTCTAGCTGTCACAATTTTCTAGATATCGGACTAAAATTTGGTACGTAGCTGCACTATTATCAAGAGACGTTTCGGATTGAATTTGGGCGAGATCCATTAAGCTATTCATATTTTATGTCATTTTGAAATTTTTCAAAAATGAACGTAAGTGCTCTAGCTTCCACAATATTCGAGATATCTGGCTAAAAGTCAGTACAAAGTCGCACTATTATCGAAAGATGTTTCGTATCGAATTTGGGCAAAATCCATCTAGGCGTTCAAATTTGATGCGACTTTCAATTTTTTAAATTTGACATGGAATTCACTATATATTTATTCTGGACTAGATCGATTTACAAACCGATTTTATATAAAAACAAGGGTGCAAAGTTAAACCTTGCACATTGCTTCCTCATAATTTTCTAAATTTGCCAAAGCTTTCTCTATGAGGAAGCCAAAATTGATCGACACAGTTCCTCATAGAGGAAGCTTTGGCAAATTTCAAAAATTATGAGGAAGCAATGTGCAAGGTTCGACTTTGCCCCTTTTTCTTACTCATTACTTGCAAGTTTTATCGACTCAGAAGTTTTTCATCAACATAAATTTTGTTTAGTACAATCGGGAAATTTCTTACGATGGTCAGCTACACCTTGCAGTAAAAACTGCCGCTGTTCTTTATCGTAAGTAAGGCTATCATTATACCGTTCAATAAGTGCAACTCCCCTTTCACCGACGTCATTGACACCTTAATTGCTTGGAGTTGTGTGAGTGATGTCAGATATGTATCATCAGTTTCCCATTGATCTACTGGCAAATAAACAAGCGGGTCGACAAATTGAATTTTTCAAATAAAATCATTGGTTTCTGAGAAATGATAATAATGATAATGAAACTTTGTTGATTTTTATAGCTTTTACCTTTTTCGACTTTACATCATTTGAAATCCTTCCAAAAAAAGACGTGCGCCGCACGGCGGCGCGCCTTGATACCACGGCAATATACCTACACATTGACACACGCTTGTACGTATTATAGCAAAAAAGTGTTGTGGCGGAAAAATGTTACACTTTTTTCGGCATAGCCCTCATCCACCGTAACGTGCAATAAACAACTACGTTCCAAAGAGATGCCAACGACATCTTCTGACTAGTATTTGAAGTAACATGTTGGTAAGTCGCCCATGAACGTCAATCACTATAATTGGCGCTATAAATAGAAGCGTCAACGCTATAAAAAATGAATGTTAATTAAAAACTTTTAAGTCGATCAATTTGTAAGTAATGAGTTATAAAATGATATAATTTCTTTACATTTGATATTTTTTGTTGTTATGATTTTTGTTTAAAAAAAAAGATATAAAGAATAATTTAAGCATGAAAATTAGCTCTTGAGATCGTTAGGATTGTCTAGAAAATAAAATTCACAAGTTTTATGTATACAATAATTGTTTGATATGTGTATAAGAACAAACGTTACGAATTAATTTTTTTCGTAACAGAAAATGTAATTTCCACATGGGAGCCAAGAAAAAAAATAGTTGTTAAATCTGGCACAGTATGAATACATTTATCGACCACTGCGGAGAACAATAGAACATTATGACACTAGTACGAAAAAAAATGTCTTGACGAGTCTGAGTTTGCAGAACGAGCCGAAGGCGATTGTTGCCACCACACGAGTCCAGAAAACGTTTGTCGTACGAGTATCGTATGCATTTTTATGTCACAATGTGTGTAAATGCAGTTTGACATGAACGTAGTGAGCGTAAAACCGCACTTTTACGGACAGCGGGTCATGAATATACATTAATGAATACAACGAAGACCAGAAAATCATTGCAAGTCTTAAATGTGGCATTGAGACTGGGTCTGTTTAACTCTAAAAGTAAGCACAGCGAACAGAATACAGAGGAATTCGGAAAATAAATACAGTGTGAAAAGAAAATTACATTGTGAAAATTATAACAAGCGTGGAATGTGGAATTAAGACTGGGTCCGAAAAATTCTGAAAATGAAATAAATACAGCGAATAAGAAAATCATCGAAACCTGAGATGCAGAATTAAGACTGGGTCCTATGAAGTCTGAAAATTAATACAGCGAGAAGGAGAAATCATCGCAAGCGTAAGATATGGAATTGAGACGAGGTTCGATGAATTCTGAAAATGGAATAAATACAGCAAAAAATCATTGCGAGCGTTAGTGGAGAAAAAGCCCTTGATGATACTACCGGACAAGAAGCCTGGAGGCTCCGCCGCAACGTCAAACTCGCAAAGCAGTAGAAAGAAAAGAGCCATCACGAAGAATCACTTTAATCACAGAATAAAGTGCAAGAATTGTATTTCGAGTATACACGTTATAAGCTCATCTGAACGATGACTCAAGAGGAAACATGAATCGATTGGAAAAAGAAATATAAAAACTATATTGGTTATGGTTACCACTTACATATCTTGAAATATACTTGTATAATATTTGTTTAAAGTCAAAGGCCAATAAAACAGTTCAATTCTTTTCATGCAATAAATTCCAAACGTCACACGGATAATAACCGAATAAATTGTATACTCGAGAGAAAAAACATAAATCAATTTAAATGGATAAATGTGGTTGGTTATGGTGACCCCTCACCTGGCTACAAATATACTTATATAATTATTATTTTCTTCCTTGCGAAAAATTCCAATCTTCACACTGAAAAACGTCGAAGTTGCCGCGAGGTTACTTGCGGTCGAACAAGGAACTCTGGTGTACTATACATGCGATCGTTCGCATGTATAGTAGCACAGGGCCGACGAAACGTTTTCCCTCCATGTACATAGGTAGTACCGTGGCTGACGATTCCCGTAATACCCATTATGGCTCCATTCTTTTCATAAAAATAGTACTACCCACAGTACCCACCTCTTCCGCCGGCCCTGGACGACGATCTCGAAGGCTCTGAATCGGCCGATTCACATTGATTGTAAGTTATGCTGTTTTTTCGGAATTGTTGAATATATTTGTACATTGAGAGTCTTCACGAGTTAACATCCGATCATATTTAAAATGACGCCGAGCGCTGAGCTCCCCAGAATCGATATGCTAAAATTCGTTAGCAGAAAATTAGCCGTTTGGAAGATTACCCTCAAGGAAAATTTAACGTCTTTTCGAGGTACCCGGCGAGACTCATAACTCCCGTCTTTCGCCCTGCGGGCGTCGGGAGTTAAAAATAGCCGACTGCCCGAAAAATCGAAAAAAAAATTTTCTCCGTAACAACTTAATACATATATGTACACATATACACATTAAGAACACGACTTGTCTATTCTGAAGACTGTGTTGTAAAATAAAGATCTTTGTGACTATCATCCTAGAAGAACGTATTATGGAATAAACGTAAACAAAATCATACAAGTCAGAATAACGAAGTCGGTAGCGTAGATAGTTAGATAGTGTTGTGCCGCCGAATTTCCAATTATAAATATTCGTGCAACTTTCAACATCCCCGGAGAATGTCAAAAGTGAGGGCAATGGACTCGCAGTTTATTGCCCTTGTAAAATAAATCGCTAGTGCTGACCGCGTGTCAGCAGCTGAATAAAAGTCATCGAACTTCCGAATGTTGACGGGACGTCAGCATTCTGTGGACATCGATCAGCGAACTCCCGGCTGGAAGTCATAATGAGAAACCTAAATACCAACCGAGAGTCAGTATTGTGTTGGTATCGGGAAGGAGCGATCTGCCTCTCCCAGGAGACTCCCGGACCGCGGAATTACACCTGAAGCGTGTCTAGGCGTCTGCCAATTCCGTGTGAGGTTCGGACAAGTGCATCCTTGTACAGTGATAGTGTTGTTAAACGTGTTTATTCGGTAACAGAATACAATAAAGGTTTCGATGATAACGGATATAGTTTTGTTCTGCAACGTCTCGTTTTGGATAATAATCGCATACGGGGAAAAGAAGTAGGTACAAAAAGGTATCATCAGGCGAGTCCACTCGCAGCGCCTCCTATGTCGACCCAACCGCGGACAATTTAAAAGTTTTTTTTTTTTTCACACTCCCACTTTGGGTTGACATTCTCTTAATCCCCCCCTTTTTTTTGTATATATTTTCATACTGATATTTTTCTTTATCAGTCACTCCCAACTTGGGACGTAAACGTTGAAAGCGATTCTTACTTAACGGTTCTGTTAAAATATCGGCGATCTGATCGTTCGTGTTTATATAGTCTAACTCGAATAGTTTTTGTTCAAAAGTGTCTCTAATAAAGTGGTATTTCACTTCGATATGTTTTGTCTTTCGGTGAAACTCCGAGTTTTTGACAAGTTTAATTGCACTTTGGTTATCGACTAGCAAGATTGTCTTACTTATTTTATCTTTGACTAGACTTTGGAACAATCTTTTAACCCAAATTAATTCTCGAACAGTCTCACTAGCAACTATATATTCGGATTCCGTGGTTGACATCGATACAGTTGACTGTTTTTGCGACCCCCAAGCTATAGGGACTTGGCCAAATTTAATACAGAAACCGGTCGTCGATTTTCTCGTAATTTTATCACCCGCAAAATCCGCGTCGCTGTAAGCCTCGATTTCAGCCTCCTTTTTGTCCTTAGGAAACAAAATTCCATGCTCGCTAGTTCCTTTAATATATTTGAAAATACGCTTCACTGCGTTCCAGTGTATCTTCTTCGGCGTCTCGCAGTGTTGGCTGGCTGCATGCACGGCGTATGCGATGTCCGGCCTTGTGACGGTCGCCAGATACAGAAGACTACCAACTGCTTCTCTGTATGGTGCTTGTGCCGGTTGTTCTTCGTCGCCAGCGTTCTGCAGGCTCAGCTCTTGATGCTGATCAACTGGTATCGCAACACTGTGTGCGTTTTCCATCCGGAACTTCTGCAAAATCCTTTGCTTGTATTTTCTTTGGCTGACGAACAGGGATCCGTCCGGGAGCCGTTCTATCTCCATCCCGAGGTATAGGTGTAGCGGGGCGACTGTGATTTCGAACTCGCTTTTAAGCCAGTCGAGGAGCTCGTCGGCCTTCTTCTTGCACGTTGTTGCTATCAACCCATCGTCAATAAACATTGCCAGGATGAGCATTTCCTCGGCTCGGCTGTCTGCAGTAAAAACACACGGATTGGCCTCGCTAGGCCTCAGATTGACTTTTGTTAAGCATTGCACAAACTTTCGATTCCAACAGCGTGCCGATTGCTTGAGTCCGTAGAGGGACTTTTCGAGCTTGCACACTCGGTTGGTTCCGTCGTTGAAGCCTTTTGGTTGAGCCATGTAAATATTTTCTTCCAGGTCTCCGTTGAGGAATGCAGTTTTAATGTCAAACTGCACGAGGTGCATCCCTGATCCTGCTGCTAATGACAAGATCGCCCTGATCGACGCGTATTTGGCAACATGACTGAAAGTTTCTTCGAAATCGACTCCGGGTATCTGGTTGAAGTCCTGCACAACCAGTCGTGCTTTGTACCTTGTGTCGGAACCATCCAGCGTCAATTTTTTCTTGAGGACCCATCGGTTTTTCAGTGTTCGGGCATCTGCTGGCGGATCAACGAGTCTCCACGTTCCATTTTCCATGAGCGAAGTCATTTCGTCTTTCATCGCTTTCTTCCACAGATCTGCTTCGCTGCAGCGGATTCCATCTTCATAGGACACGGGGTCCTGTCCTTCTGCGAAACAAATTTCTGCGATGTCCACTTCGTACTGGTCGAATCTCACCGGTCGCATGATTTTGTCTCGAGCACGTAATTGGTACGCTGACGTAGTTGGCAGATTTTCCTCGACGACCTGATCTTCGATGTTTTCTACAATTTGCTCGGATTGGGACTGAATTGGACTTCGACGTTCTTCATCAGCATTCTCTCTCGATTGTTCCAAATCGTCATCGGCGTCGTTCTGAGTTTCCTCTGTATTTTCGTCGTTTCGCTGCACACCTTGTGATATATCCCGATGTATTTCCACTCGGTTTCCTTGGGGGAACCACACACGAAATCCTTTCGAATTGTCGTCGTAGCCGACGAATATTCCCTCTTTCGCTTTAGGACTCCATTTCTTTCTCTTCTGCTTCAGAATGTGTGTGTACACGCTCGTTCCAAAAAACCTGAATTTAGTGCTGATCGGTGGTTCGCCAAACCACAATTCGTGCGGTGTCTTTCCTGGTATGCTACTCTTACCGGTACGGTTTAGCACATAGACCGCTGTCGACGCTCCTTCGGCCCACAAGTTCAGGCTGAACTTCTTCGCATGTAGCATCGTTCTCGCTGCTTCCACCACGGTTCGATTTTCTCTTTCGATGCTTTCATTCTGTTCCGGTGAGTACGGTACAGCTTTCTCGTGTTTAATTCCATTCGTACGAGTTATTTTTTCCATCTCCCTGTTTACAAATTCGAGTCCATTATCCGTCCTCAGTGTGTTTATTTTTACACCGATTTCATTTTTAGCTTTCTTCAAGAAATCTTCGAAACGTTCGCTGACTTTCGACTTCGAACTCAAAAAATAGATTCTTCGATAGTGCGAATAGTCGTCTTCCAGAAGCGAAAAATATTTGGACTTGCCTATTGAGAGTGCTTCCATCGGTCCACACAAGTCCGCATGGATAAATTCTCCCGGGCCCTTGGATTGCGTCTGGCTTCTTGGAAAAGGCTCGCGACACCTTTTTCCCAGCGCACAGGGTTTGCAGAACCAATTTGTCTCGCGCCGGACATTGATTCCCCAGTTTACTAGAGTCTTTGCGACGTGCACAATATTTTGGTGCGCGAGCCTTTCGTGCCACAGCCTCAAGGCGTCCTCCTCTCCGATATGTCGATTCGCTTCGTCCAAGTCTTTGCGTTCGGTCTCCGGCATACATGTTCCGAGCCTCATTTTGAAAAGGTTTCCTTGTCGGTCTCCCACTGCAACCACGCAGTCTTCTCTTTTCAAAAGACACGTTCGCTCGTCTGACGTTAAAGCCAACCCCTTGTCCAAAGCTGCGGATTGCGAGAAAAGATTATAGCGTAGCTTGGGCACAAACAAAACCTCCGATAAGTAATTCTTTACCCATTGGGCTCCGTCATGAGCCAAAAAATCGATTTCACCCTTTCCGACAGCAAAAATGATCTGTCCGTTGCCAACTCTCACAGGGATTGACTCCGGAAGCTTTTGATAGTTTACGAACCATTCTTTCTTCGGTGACATGTGCTGGCTTGCACCTGAGTCGAAGTACCACTCCGTTGGCAACTTCTGCGTAGCTGGAGTTGTCGCTGCGAAGACTTCCCCGACGAAGGCTGCGCCTCGGTGCTGCCTCTTTTCGTGATCGCCCGTTCCATCAGATACCTTAAGACCCTCTCGTTTCCAGTGTCCTGGTTTCCCACATTTGAACCATTTCCCAGGTTTCTTGTCGTTGCCTCGATTCTGATGTCGGACTGAAAAATGCGGAGCATTTTTCGTAGAGAATGCACTGTTACCTTGTGTGTTACCCATTCCCATTCGCAGCTCTTTAACGGTCAATCTGGCGGTGAGGTTCGCCAGGGTTCGCTGTTTGGCACTCGTCGACTCCCCTGCAGTACAGAAATGAGAATACGCCGGCGGCAAAGTCATGAAGACTTTCGTCATAACCATGCTATCCGATGTCTTCTCTCCAAGCGCGTTGAGACGATACGCAAGATCCTTTTCCTTCGCTATGTGGGTAGCTATGTCGTCTCCCGGATCCTTTCCAGCGGTGTACCACTGCTGTTGAATGATGTGCTTGGCAGTCTCACTTTGGTTTTCGTAAATATCGTGGAGCCTCTGCCACATTTCTCGAGACGACTGGCAATTCATTATGTGCAGCAACGGCTGCTCGCTCAACGTAGTCGCAATGATTTTTTGCGCCGCTCCATCGAGTTTTTTCCATTGCTTAAGAGGTTTCTCGAACTCTGGGACCGCTGCAGGTGTCGCATTTTCTTCTGGTTCTGGCTTCAGGCTTCCACCTGTCACTATATCCAACGCTTCACTGGCCAAAATCAGAATTTTTATCTGGAATTTCCAAATTCCCCAGTTCTTCAGCCCCTTAAGCTTGGTGATCCGCGCGAGTTCACTACCCATTTTGGTATTTTTACTCTTTTGCACGCGGCCGGTTAACCTCAATGTCCAGTGCACAACACGTTCACTCGGAAACTTCCTCGAAATACTTTTTGTTCAGTTTTCCAGAAAACTATGTACGGTGGCACGCTTTTGGGCCCATAACCTGTTGTAAAACGTGTTTATTCGGTAACAGAATACAATAAAGGTTTCGATGGTAACGGATATAGTTTTGTTCTGCAGCGTCTCGTTTTGGATAATAATCGCATACGGGGAAAAGAAGTACAAAAAGGTATCACCAGGCGAGTCCACTCGCAGTGCCTCCTATGTCGACCGAACCGCGGGCAATTTGAAAGTTTTTTTTTTCACAGATAGAATAAAACCATCTAAACTGTTAAACGTGAAACCATTGTAAGACATTGTTAAGCCCACTGTATCGAACGGACTTAATGTCATAAAAGTATCTTCGTACGTTGATTGTCGTGAGTTCCAACTCTTAACGGCAGAATCGCACGAAAATAAATGAAATAATTATTGACGCGAAATAATGATTTTCATACCCGTTCATATTCAATCGCAAGGTGGGGCGGTACAACAATTGGTGGCAGCGGTGGGATCTGCTGAGTAAAATCAGTTTCAAGTTAACGTTGGTCCGTTACGGTCAGCAACAGAGCGAGTGAAGCACGCATTGGCCTTACGCTGCAGACCGAGTGAAACCCGACATGCAGTCGTCGGCGTTATCGCGAGAAAACCTTGCCAAGGAGCTACGAGCTGTGGGGGACGAGGACATCGGACCATCTACCGGCTCCGCATCAGCTAAGGAAGGGACCACGGGTCTGCAGGACAAAGAAGGGCAGCTTCAACGACAACCACAGACGAAGGATGGCAACAGGAAACATCTACCTGTGAGTGACGGTTATTGAACGTAATTACCAAGAGTCCAAGCCAGTAGTCCCGCGTCCGGGATAGTAGTTGTTGCAAAAAAGGGTTAGATTTCAACAAAAACACAATGCCATTCGACAACCGCTCTACCCCGAGCCCGGAGAATGGCCGAGGGGCCTCGCAGCGCCCGGCGTTAAGAGCTAAGGCTTCCACCGGGCTGGCGGCCGCCATTATCTTGCTTCCTCAGTCGTCATCATCGATGACGTCACACATGAACGCGTTCAGCCGAACGTATTCATCTCGCTTCCACCAAAATTAAAATATAAGATTAGTTTTTGAGAAGTTAATTCCTAGAATTGTCACTTATCATGCGATCTCTACAGAAAGAGATTTGATGGATCCACCAGGATGATTAAGGTATCCTTTCAGTGAAACGTGATCTCACCGCCGATTCATCTTGCTTCCTCATCATCGATGACGCCACACACAAACGCGTTTAGCCGAACGTATTCATCTAGCCGCCACGAAAATTTAATTATAAGATTAGAGTACCGCGAAAATTTGCAAATTTTTCAAACGCCAAAGCACTCACGGACGGCGGAACACCTATGGGGGGTATAGACAACTCCACACCCGAAAAATTCCCGGGTATAGAATTCCACACGCAAAATTCTCGAGCGCTGGTTTTTTTCTTGAAATTTTATTTATTGAAAAAAATTTTTTTGTTTTTTGTAAACAGCACCACACGCTGGTGCTGCTCTGCATCGTCGACGGATCATGTGAACTATAAGTGTAAGCCCAGCCAATCAGAAATCGATGGCGGGAATTGGCGGGAAGAATGGACATATCTGAAGAAGTGAGTCGAGTTTTGGAGAGTTAACTCTCCCCCGGGTCCAGCAATCTGCTGACGAGCAAGTCACACCGACGAGGAACCCTGAGGAGCATGGCCGGGTAAAGCATCAGCGAGGGACGTCGTTCGTGTATTATAGCGACTTGGAAGGCGAGGAGGATGAGCCTCTTGACATATTTTCCCTACCTGTCTCGGGGCAAATGGTGGACGCCGATATAGCGGCCATGGCGAGGGAGGCAGGCCTCCCACCACCGGTCTTGCCACAGGTATCGGCAGGGCACCCCAGGGGAACGCAGAGTAGGCACCCATTCCCTCACGACGGACTGAGCGGCCACCAACACCCTCGGATGAGGGTGGACGCAGGGACGAGTGGGATGCTATCACCGCCCTACAGTGAGAGGTCCGTACAGAGACGTCGGCAGTGACCCGTACGAGTTGATAAGGGAGCTGCAGACACAGGTGAGGGAGCAGAACGAAGAGCAACAAAGGTTACGGGCCAGGGAAAATCCTCAACAGGCCCCGAAACTACCGCGGCACCGGCGTCCAGGAATGATACCCTTCGTGCACGCACTTAAGTACGTCCGCACGTACAACGGGGGTTCCGCCGACGAGTTGCGAAGTTTCCTCCGACCCTGCGACGCGGCGTGCTGACGTGTAGAGTACGAGGAGTATGAGGCACTACTAGAAATGATCCTCGCTAGCCAGATCGGGGGAAGAGCAGCCTTGGATTTGACCCATAAAAATATATTTACGTTTGCGGAGCTCCGTTCGGAGCTCGAGGCGCTATACGGCCATAAGAAGTCGCTGTCGGCCCTCTCGATGGAGCTTAACTCGTCGCGGCAAGGGCAGAACGAAGGGTTGCTGCGTACGCGTCACGGGCAGAGGCCATCACGTCGCAGCTTGTGGGTACAGTAACGGATAGAGCCCCAACCGAACGAGATGCGCGAGCAGTGGAGGAGTCGACCCGGCAATTCGCACAGGCCACATTCGAGAACGGCCTAACGGGGCAGGTTCAGGTGCTCGTGAGAGCAAGAAATTGCGCAACTCTCTACGAGGCTGTCGTAGCGGCCATAGAAATTGACGCAGCGATCCAGCCAAGGGGGTTACAAAGCGAATCCCGAAGGAAATCGGCATCGACGCAGCCCGAGGTCGACGGCGATTAAAACCGTTACAACTGTGACGGGCCGGGTCATCTCAAACGAGACTGTATGCAGAAAACCAAGGATACAACTCTACCGCAGGCAGTCAATGCCATAAACCAGATCGAGCTCTTCTGCAGGTACTGCAAAAAAACAGGACATGCCTACCATGACTGCAGGAAGCGTCGTCAAAACCAGCGGAAAAACAACGAAACCGACGACGGGAAGTCGCAATCCGACGAAGGAAGGGCTGACGACGGACAAGGGGGTGGACGCAAGCACCCATCTAACGCTGGTACGGGGGTAGCAGAGAGAAGGACTATGGAACCATAAGCGTACTTACGCTGTCAATTATTTGTCAAAGACAAAGCTAGTCAGCACGACACAGCTCCTTACGTGACTGACCCACTACCCCCCGTCCAAGAAGCCAACGGAAAGAGTGCGGCCAGCACGAGCGACCACATAGAGGAGCGACAAGGAGAACGAAAACCACACATCGCGCAATGGTGATGGAGACGGCGGGATGCCTACATCGCGCGAGAGCGCCAATGCTCCGACAAGGGCTGAAGAGACACCGTTGGAAGGAGGAAGTACAACCCCATACGCGCGGAACGTTCAAGGGGGCAAAAAAATCCTTACGGTCCCACCTTACAGGGAACAGGGAAAAAATCTAGCGGATAACCGTAGCAGATAACGCGAAAATTAATAGAGACAGTGATTCTGGCTTCGACAGGTCGTTGCGTTGTAGCCGCTTAAGGTTTCGGCGATCAGATGATAGGAGGATTACCCAAATAGTCCCCGAGGACGACCTTTTCCCCGAGAACCTCACCCTGTCCGAAGTCGAGATCAAGTCGTACACTCTGATCCCCAATAGCAGTTTTGTAATCGGAACTAGTACGTTAACGTTCGCAGCTCTGGTCTGTGCCATAGCTTATCGCTTGTTATATCGGCGTAAGCAGAATTCCATGACGTCTCCGACTACGACGGTATTGGTAAGTCTCGGGGCCACTGGGTCGCCAGAGAACCGCGTGTGGACAAAATAGAGAGAAAGAGAAAGGTGAGGACAAGAAACTCTCTTTTAACAGCTGGCCCGGCACTACTTACGTTACCCCCCAAGGACGGCGTTGGAACGGCCGATAAGAAGAATGAGAATTTGAGTAAATTAATTATCAGAGTAATAATTGATTTCTTCAAAATAATTTTTACGTTTTAGGGGGAAGGGGTGTTGTGCCGCCGAAATTCCGATTATAAATATTCGTGCAACTTTCGACATCCCGGGAGAACATCGAAAGTGATGGCAATGGACTCGCAAGTTCATTGTCCTTGTGAAATAAATAGCTAGTGCTGACCGCGTGTCAGCAGCTGAATAAAAGTCATCGAACTACCGAATCTTAACGGGACGTCAGCATTCTGTGGACATCGATCAGCGAACTCTCGGCTGGAAGTCATAATGGGAAACCTAAATACTAACCGAGAGTCAGTCTTGTGTTAATATCGGGAAGGAGCGATCGGCCTCTCGTAGGAGACTCCCGGATCGCGGAATTACACCTGCAGCGTGTCTAGGCGTCTGCTAATTCCGTGTGCGGTTCGGACAAGCGCATCCTTGTACTGTGATTGAATAAAACCATCTAAACTGTTGGGTTGGTCTCGGAATCCAGAATCTCAATGCACCGAGGCTTATCGTGCCGAAAATCAATGCGCCGAAAACAAATGAACCGAATCGTTCTCGCTCTGAATTATCCCCGTCATCGTACATTGGTATAATGACGTAGCTTTTTCGGCCACTTGAAGATGGCGACACTATTAACCCTTCAACCCACTACGCTTTTTCGGCACCTTCCAACCCACTACGGGGGTCGTTTTCGTCCTGGCGTTCTTTGGACCAATAAAAGTGCTTTGAAAAATCTGAGAAAATTCATGGGAGTTCTTTCAACCTTCAACTTAAAGTACCAATTGTAATATTTCAGAAAGAATTATTTTTTCATATAATTTTTTATTGAAATATCGAGGTACGTAAGGAAAAATCACTTGCTCACTCAAAAAATCATAACTTTAAGCCAAATGAAGATATCGAAAAAGATCAAAGAGGAAATTAAAGGGGAAGAGTATCGTCCCATAAAAAAAAATAGCACAATCAATATTATTCGAAAAAAGTTCTTAATTTTTTAACCTCAAAATGGCCAAAAAAATAGTACTAAAATCGTGTTTAAAAATATTCAAAAATATATATAATGATAAAATTAATTATGATACGGGTAAAAATCATTGGTAACACAATATTTTAGAATATCGAAGTAACTTTATTTTACGAAACACTCAGTGCAACACGAAATGCTTTGATCGTCGCAAGTTGCCTTGCCGCATTTTCCGCAGCAATGATTTCTTTAGCAGTGCGACTCGCCATGATGATGAAAACTGCGAAAAAAAAATTTTATAATTTTTTTCGCGTGTGCAGACTTTTTTTAAAACACTTTTTGAACTTCAATGAACACTTTAAAACGACAAGTAGAAAAATTATTACCTGCGTTTTTGACCAACGCCGCCCCACTACGGGGGTCGTTTTCGTCCCGAAGGAAATTGAATCGTCTGCCACGACGACCTGAGGGGGATTAGCGCGCTACTATTCAGCAGGCGGGTCCTCGTGCACCATAACTTTTTTTAGGGAGGCAATATGGCGCCTTCCGTGCTCGTTTTCAAAAGCTAAAGCACTTTGAAATCTCGCTTGGGACGAAAACGACCCCTGTAGTGGGTTGAAGGGTTAATTAGATCGGAGGCAGATCCATACCGACGGCAAAGACTGCATGTACCCGACGAACAGGCGAAGTCAAACAGCGAGGAGAAAAAAATGACTAGATTTTTTCCGTGCGGCATACATGCAGTTGCCGTCGGAGTGAGAGATGTTGCTAGCGGGCGTGGCGTAGCGTTGCGCTTTGTCACTCTTACAGCGACTAAATTTGGGTAAAACATCACCTCAAAACAGTTTTACAATGCTTCGTCGAAACTGAAATATTACCCCGTAATTGCGTGGCATCGCGGTTTTTCCTAATTTTACCGTTTTTTGAAATTTTATTTTTCGATGCAATTTTTTGGTCCTCTAGATGAAAAATCAGTTTCGGGAGGTCGAAAGATGTTACTGCATTGTTTTTTTTCTTTTTTTTCACGTTTTTTCGACGGTTGAAAATGTTCTGTTTTCTATGATATACACGTACACGTGCGTGTGCATGAGTGGGCTTGGGTGTAGATGTGCACCAGTGCGCCCGTGTGCGCCCATCATTAAATACGCAGAATCTCTACGACTATAACTCGCAAAGGATTGAACCTACGGCGTAAATTAGCAAAAATAAACTAAAAAATAACCTAAACTAGGTGTCCTATGAGTAGTGGGTTCCATAGTAAAAACTGCTCGCGGCTAACACTGACTACTCATGTTTACTCGGCGTTTGATTCTACGAATCGCACAAGTAACTTCCTGATTCACCAGGACAAATGTATGGTTATAACTACAAATTGTCATTGATCATGGGGTTATTAGTGTTCAGGAAAACTCATTAGTTTTCTACTCGTCAACATTTTTGCTTCTTGACGTGGTATCGAGACTCCGTATCCTCTATCCTCCCGTATAGATTACGTTTTTGAATAATATTTTTTAACTGAAAAACGATTTGACGAAATAGTATCAAAAGCTAATTAGCTTAAAGTCATAACGGGAAACATCGATTGCGTCATTGATTAATCTGACCGTGTTATCAGTTTTTGGCAACCCGTTTACGAAAAACTTGATCGCATACGTTCGAATGTACTAACGTCGAACTCACATACGCATACACATCTCTAAAATTGTAGAAGCTAGAGACCAAAAATAATTTTTTGAGTGTTTCAAAAATCGCGTAAAAACGAAAGAACTGCAGAGATTTTTTAAAAAATGAAATCATCCTATGTGCCGTGAACCCTCTACATGTGTGACAAATTTCAGTTTGATATCTCGAGCTGTTTCTAAGTTATGAACGCTTAACCCAGCGATGCACAACTCAGCCCGTTCGGGCTCAGTGCCCATACGGGCAGACCGCGGGCACTCGCGGGCTCTTGAGACAAAAGAAAACGATATGAGCGTCGTTCATAGCTTGCCCACGTGGAGCCCGGAATGGCTCACTGATTCGCGCGCGGGCACGTGAGTTGCTCATCACTGGCTTAACCAATGTTACACACACACACACACACACACACACACTCGCGCGCGCACACGCACACGCACACGCACACGCACACACACACACACACACACACACACACACACACACACACACACACGCACGCACGCAGACATACATCCGGACATTTTTTCTAGATGTGATTTTTCGATCTTTTGGGACATTCTGAACACGTTTTCATGAACATCTCGAAAAAAATTTTTTTCACGAAAACAAAGTTTCCTATGCAGGTACGGTTATGGTTAAAATTCGGTAACGTCCTTTTACCACTAATAATGAGCAAAAATAAAACAAGTGGCCCCCTAGAAAATCCGTCACTCGGGGATATGAAAGTAATAAACATATTCTGATACTTTTCAGAGATACAAGAATACGTATTTTTCGTTTTTTCGAAATTTCCATTTTTCTAAAAGTTATTAACATTTGAATTTTTATGTATTAATTTAGAAGAAATTTTTTTTCTCTCGATCTATTTGATAAAATTAAATTATATTTCCAGGGGATATTTCTAAGAAACTGTTCTATTCAATGACATTTTTTTTTTAAACGGGATGCAAAAATTTACCTAAAATATAAACAATTTTTTGAAACAAATAGAAAATTCAACGACTTCTCCATCGATTTTCATATTTCTTCCCATAGACATTTATTTTGTGTTCAATTGAGAAGATTTTTTTGTTGGAAAAAGTTGGGAACTTACAGTTTTGAAAAAGTTATGAGGATTTTTCTGTTGAGTCGCGCGTCAGGTGGCGAGCCATTCACAGCGCGCGACGCGCATTGTGCGTGCGTATAAGTAAGGTTCGCATTACAAACAACAATTTAATAAAATCAAACGCATATCTTTATTTTTCAACGCTCACAAATATAGTATTTTCTTTATTTTTATTGATTCTTGTTTTTACTAATGCGCTAATGACAGACTCTTCAGAATCGGGAAAAACTTTGCACGAAATAAGCATGAAGAATTATTAAAGACCCGGTACACAATGTCAAAAGCACTGGAAAATACTCGACAGTACCGTTGCTACGCTGCAGTCGATATCAACAAAATGTTGTGCAAAGTTTTTTCGGGTTTTGAAGAGTTCGTCATTAGCACATTAGGAAAAACAAGGATCAACAAAAAAACGAAAATAATATTTTTGTAAGCATTGATAAATAAAGATATGCATTTTCTTTCATTAAATTGTTGCTTGTAATGCAAACCTTACTTATATATGTACGCACAATGCGCGTCGCGCGCTGCGAATGGCTCGCCACCTGACGCGCGACTCAACAGAAAAATCCTCATAACTTTTTCAAAACTGTAAGTTCCCAACTTTTTCCAACGGAAAAATCTTCTCAATTGAACACAGAATAAATGTCTATGGGAAGAAATATAAAAATCGATGGAGAAGTCGTTGAATTTTCTATTTGTTTAAAAAAATTGTTTATATTTTAGATACATTTTTGCATCCCGTTTTTAAAAAAAATGTCATTGAATAGAACAGTTTGTTAGAAATATTCCCTGAAAATATTATTCAATTTTATCAAATAGATCGAGAGAAAAAAATTTTCTTCTAAATTAATACATAAAAATTCAAATGTTAATAACTTTTAGAGAAATGGAAATTTCGAAAAAACGAAAAATACGTATTCTTGTATCTCTGAAAAGTATCAGAATATGTTTATTACTTTCATATCCCCGAGTGACGGATTTTCTAGGGGGCCACTTGTTTTATTTTTGCTCAATGCGACCAGAATGTTCGATGATGTCAGCAGTACTAATATTTTCGAGCCGACGGCCAGTTATTTGATCCCGTGGCTCAATCATCGACATATAGATATAGACCGATAATGCTGCGAAAAAAAGTGAAATCGCAATAGATAGAGAGAAGACTAAGGTGAATCTCAAGCTCTCTCTCTCTCTCTCTCTCTCTCTCTCTCCATTTCCCTGAGAGAGAAATCCCGGCGTGCTACGACTTCTGCGAGATTTTCGGCGATACGTTTTTGTTCGCGCATCTCTAAGACTACCCGATCCGTGTGAAGGCATT
Organism: Sussaba pulchella; assembly: GCA_963971145.1. Taxonomy (NCBI): domain Eukaryota; kingdom Metazoa; phylum Arthropoda; class Insecta; order Hymenoptera; family Ichneumonidae; genus Sussaba; species Sussaba pulchella. The sequence continues at coordinate 5,713,376 of OZ020170.1, forward strand.
TCCTATCAGCTGTTGGGAATCGCGGCAGACAGGCAGATCTGTGATTTCGACATTTTGCTGTGCTCCGTAAAAGGTTAGTAATACAGAGCGTGGCCTACCATATTATGCATCGTTCAATGGATCGTGAGAATCTATTTAAGCCGAATTTTCTTTGTTAGAAATTGCGTGCGAAGCATTTTCGCTATATGACAACCCAACCGAGCATTTCGATACGATAATGGAGAAGATCAACGACGACCCCGTCACTGCTCGGAGGATCGAGGACCGAACGAGTGCCCGGCAAAGTTGGAAATCTAGCAGAAAAATTGTCATGTAAGTAACAGCCAGTTTTGCTGATTCAAGATAGACTGGAAAGTCCAAAATGCTTCTGTAATCCGTTGCATTGAACCGTATTCAGAAATGAGACTCGTGAGTGAAACAGCAAAAAAGATTGAAGCGGGGCTATAGGAACTCGGGGCCGCGCCACCGAGGTTACTATTTATTTCAATGTAATTGTCAAGAACTCGTTATTTCTTGGACGTCGCACGGATATTTCCATATGCTAACGAATGAAATTAAATATTCCAGAGACGTTATCTATCGTCGAAACATCGTCAAACACCTAACCGGTACTTCGTAAATTTGGAATTCGAGAATGCAACGTCGATGTGAATTCAAGTCTCAAACACTTGGATCGGGACAATAATTTTGAGTTAATCAGCAGTCATCTGACAGCTAAGTGATTTTTTCGATATACTTTATAAGCACCAGCAATGACGCAATTGTGCGTTTACGATATATTCGGAA
>OZ020170.1:5714361-5759318 GCA_963971145.1 Sussaba pulchella
CACCCCATGAAATTCCGAGCCGCCCTAAAAATTCGGTACCTTCCTTAAAAATTAAGATTATCGAATTTCGAAAGCGTTATTTTAAAAAGGACATACCAGGCTTCATTTTGCTTTCTTAAAAAAAATTTTGCGATTTTTTTTTTTGCCCGGTGCACCGGTTTGAAAATGGCCGTTTTTCCACTTTTTTTTGGTGGTTTTCAATCGGTTGCGAAACTTCTAGAATTTTGTTCCGTCAATTTCTCATGGAATATCCTTGTAACGGTAACCAATAGATTCAATTTAATTCCTTAGAAAATTTCGTGCAATTTTTTTTGAAGGAGTTATGATTGTTTTTACCTAAAAACGGTCATTTTCAAACAGGTGTACCGGGCTCAAAAAAAATCGCAAAAATTTTTTTAAGAAAGCAAAATGAAGCACGGTATGTCCTTTTTAAAATAACGCTTCCGAAATTCGATTATCTTAATTTTTAAGGAAGTTACCGAATTTTTTCGGCGGCTCAGAATTTCATGGGGTGTACCCAAAATTGTGGCCTGGAGTGTATGCTAACAACTGTTGTAATGAATGGGCATAACAGCATTAGAAATTCGTATTGATAACAGGTTATTAATAAGATGAAAATGAAATGCGGAGGAAAGCAAAGAAACAACAAGGGTAAGGCGCTGAAAGTAATGTTCAACACTCCTTTTGAAGTAACAGACGTCGGACTGGACCGAAGACGCAGCAGTGACAATAACGATAGCGAAGGCAGCTTTGCTTCGACAGCAGACCTGCAATGGAATAAAGAAAATAACGTCCCGCGTCATGCGAAAAAAAGTAAAACGGTACAGGAACAAATGATTATATGAAACCGAATGAAACAATGAAAATGTGACAAAGAATGCCGATGAATGCGTTAAGTAACCTTCACAAATAATATTGATAACAGGTAATCAGCGACGGCAACGCGAGATGCGAACCAAGGAAACGGAAGAACAGTGACGCTCATCATTCCGAGAAACATGCAAAGGATCTGCAACCATCGATTAAGAGAGCACTAATGCCAAAAGTACCGGTGCGAATAACCGAGAACTCAAAAAGGATACACCCAGATAAAGCGACAGGCTCCCTCAGCTGTACGAAGAAGGTAAGACGAACGGCTTCAAACTGAAGGCAGTCGCGTATATTATGACGTTTTTTAACGAGATGTGGAATATTATGTACGATGTAAAAAACGTTTGTGATCAAAGCCGAACGCCACCCCTCGCGCCGATGATTCACTGAGCTGGCTTGCGGATAAAAGCCCAACCGAGAATAAACGCGAACGGTCGAATTCGACGTCCGGTTGTTGTCGACGGCGCGATAAAATAGTAATGCAAGAGGTAATGAAACCAATAACGAAATCAAAAAGTAATTGTAACGTTTTTAAATATACTATATTTGCAGGTCAAAGAATTACGTAAACAAGTATCGATTATTTTCAAAAGAATAAGGAAGATCGAACGCGCCTTTCAGGACGATAGTACCGACGAGTCTGAATTCGAAATCGCAACAAGTACGCCCGTGGATGAGGGCGACCTGGATGTATCACTAGCTCCCGGTTGGCAAGTGCCCAAAACGGTAGCATTAAAAGCGGCGGCAGCTGCGAATATGACGAAACGATTAAACCACTTAATGACACTTTTGTGGGACGAGGATACAATGATGACGCTCGTTATAAAAAAAAAAAGTCGCACTGACAACGTTGAACAACGAGAAGTTACTACGGAAGAAGTAAAAACGCTGATGCGTAAGTTTAAAATATACAAGGTGGTCTAGGCAACGTGTGCACCGTTGTAACTTACAAAGTACACTACCGCTCAGAATTATCAGGATACTAACCACGCGCGCTGCCAGGAATCACTCCTGTTTTTGAACGACGACAACTGCGCGAGAAAAAAAGCTAATTTTTTTTTCTCCTTTTACCGTTAGAAAGCCTATGAAATTCTGAATCCAATGATCTCTGTTCGATAATATTGCCACAATTGAGTACCGAGATTGAATGTGAAAATCATTAGAAGAAAATTTCGATTTCTGCGAAATTTTCTTCGTTGACTTCAACTCGCTGGCAAACCTAGAAAAAAATGTTCACAGATCCAACACGGAGTATCGATAATCGTCGCAATGTTACCTTCATTTTAAGTCCAAAAAGCATTGAGACTCTCAACGGGTTCTTGAGTAATTAAGAAAATAGTGCAGGCATGCATTATTCGGCGGCGAGCCAACGATCGCGCGAGTTGGCGACCGCGGCTGCCTTCTCGTCTCGCTGAAAAATTAATAAATTTTTCCAATTACTCAAGAACGCGTTGAGATTTTATGTGTTTTTTGGGCTGAAAATAAAGGTGACATTGCGACGATTACCGATACGCAGTTTTAGATCTGTGAACATTTTTTTCCAGGTTTGCCAGCGAGTTGAAGTCGACGAAGAAAATTCCGGAAAAATCGAAATTTCCTTCTAATGATTTTCACATTCAATCTCGGTACTCAATTGTGGCAATATTATCAAACAGAGATCATTTGATCCCGAATTTCATAGGCTTTCTACCGGTAAAAAAAAAAAACATTTTAGCTTTTTTTCTCGCTGAGTTGTCGTCGTTCAAAGACAGGAGTGATTCCTGGCAGCGCGCGTGGTTAGTGTCCTGATAATTCTGAGCGGTAGTGCATGCATTGCACGGAAAATGTTATGTACAAAAGTTACATGGTTTAAAAGGATGCACTACGTACTGCATCAATTTTTTTTATAGGTTGAGGCGTTTCGAAGATTTAAAGGACCACTTTGTTTTTTCAACCAGGTCACTTTATTTTTTATAGCAGAATATGGTAGAGAATCGAATTCTGAGTAAGACGGTATTGACCTTTGTTAGCCCTAAACCTAATAGCTAACGAGTAATTTTACTTTGTTTCTTGAAAGTTTTCTTCGCGCAATATCAAGTTAGAGATTCAACCTTATCACAGGTTTCCGCAGGACAGCGGGATGTTCACGTGACAATGTTTTTTGACATCAGTGACCTTATAGTTACCCAATCATTGACCTAACAAATTTCTAAGTCGATGTTACGCGAAGAAGACTTTCAAGAAACAAAGTGGAAATTACTCGTTAGCTATTAGGCAAAGGGCTAATAAAGGTCAATACTTTTTTTAACTGAGAATTCGATTCTCTACCATATCCTGCTATAAAAAATATAGTGATCTGTTGAAAAAAAAAAACAAAGTTGTCCTCCAAATCTTTGAAACGCCTTTATCTATAAAAAAAATTGATGCACTACGTAGTGCATCTTTTCAAACCATGTAACTTTTGTATAAAATTTTTGTCATGCATCGGCGTAATAATGTTTTTTCCCAAATATTGAACAAATAGGTGGGTGTATGTCGCTGCAGACATTAAGAAAATTACCGGTAGTAGATATAGAAGACATGGATGTCGTAAGGACACTGATTTCTAAGAAGCTCAAGAACTTTCGTTATAGAAATAGGTGCAAGAGTACAAGAGCTGTCGAAGAAAAACGTAGAAAGAGACTTAGTAACGACGACGAATACAACGACAACGATGACAATACTGACGACGACAATACCGACACGTACGACGACGACAACGACACGACGAGCACTTAATTTGGGATCTCTCAACAATCCCATACAATAAGTAAAACGCATCCGTCCGGCAAATTGTCATGCATGTAAGATGTGTATGTTATAATAAAACTTTATTGTTCATTAGTTTTATTTTAGTTTAGCGACTCCGGGTTGGATTCCGGCGTTATGCCGAGATAAATGAATAAAAATATAAATAATAAATGATAATAATAATAATGTAATATAATATAATATTATTATTATTATTATTATTATTATTATTATTATTATTATTATTATTATTATTATTATTATTATTATTATTATTTATTATTTATTATTTATATAATGATAATAAATTGTCATGTATGAAAAAGTGATTATTGAAACTGTGTACATATCAACTTTGTGTAGTCTTTTGGACGTTCCCAGAACAAAACATGGAAATAAATATCATTGTTGCTCTCGGGGCAACCCTTCCTGCGTCGAAGATATCCTGCCTTCCCTTCCAGCGTCGAAGATATCCTGCTCTGCAATGTAATCTCACTTTTGGGATGAGGGACTACATCGGCGAGTGCGAGGGAGATAGCTGCAATCACGGCAACACGTTCTTTGTCGCCCCAATTGTTCTGTCGAATAAAACACGGTTCTTACATCATACACAATTCTGAGCCGCATGATGTAAGAACCGTGTTTTATTCGACAAATCAATTGGGACACCAAACAATCGATTACAGTTTTCTCTTACCGACCGAGCGGCATCCCATCACCTTAAATATACTTCCTTTCCAACATTACGTTAGTGGGGGTCGCGAAAATAAATTTCGACCGGACAAAATGGGTCGAAAAAACCTGCGAGGGAGGGTCGCGAAAATAAATTTCGACCGGAATAAATAGGTCGAAAAGACCTGCCAGGGAGGGTCGCGAAACTAAATTTCGACCGGAATAAATAGGTCGAAAAGACCTGCCAGGGAGGGTCGCGAAAATAAATTTCGACCGGAATAAATAGGTCGAAACGACCTGCCAGGGAGGGTCGCGAAAATAAATTTCGACCGGAATAAATAGGTCGAAACGACCTGCCAGGGAGGGTCGCGAAAATAAATTTCGACCGGACAAAATGGGTCGAAACGACCTGCCAGGGAGGGTCGCGAAAATAAATTTCGACCGGACAAAATGGGTCGAAAAGACCTGCCAGGGAGGGTCGCGAAAATAAATTTCGACCGGACAAAATGGGTCGAAAAGACCTGCCAGGGAGGGTCGCGAAAATAAATTTCGACCGGACAAAATGGGTCGAAAAGACCTGCCAGGGAGGGTCGCGAAAATAAATTTCGACCGGAATAAATAGGTCGAAACGACCTGCCAGGGAGGGTCGTGGAAATCAGTTTCGACCAGAAAAGGTAAGTCGAAAGCCAGTGCAGTTGCGTCGATATTTGAGTCGATCGACCTGAAATCGAAAGCCTACAAGTGTCCTTTTTTCAAAACCGACAATTTATGGTCTTCGAACCCTAGTACATTACGTTAGTGGGGGTCGCGAAAATAAATTTCGACCGGACAAAATGGGTCGAAAAGACCTGCCAGGGAGGGTCGCGAAAATAAATTTTGACCCGACAAAATGGGTCGAAAAGACCTGCGAGGGAGGGTCGCGAAAATAAATTTCGACCGGAATAAATAGGTCGAAAAGACCTGCCAGGGAGGGTCGCGAAAATAAATTTTGACCAGACAAAGTGGGTCGAAAAGACCTGCGAGGGAGGGTCGCGAAAATAAATTTCTACCGGACAAAATGGGTCGAAAAGACCTGCCAGGGAGGGTCGCGAAAATAAATTTCGACCGGAATAAATAGGTCGAAACGACCTGCCAGGGAGGGTCGTGAAAATAAATTTCGACCGGACAAAATGGGTCGAAAAGACCTGCCAGGGAGGGTCGCGAAAATAAATTTCGACCGGACAAAATGGGTCGAAAAGACCTGCCAGGGAGGGTCGCGAAAATAAATTTCGACCGGAATAAATAGGTCGAAACGACCTGCCAGGGAGGGTCGTGGAAATCAGTTTCGACCAGAAAAGGTAAGTCGAAAGCCAGTGCAGTTGCGTCGATATTTGAGTCGATCGACCTGAAATCGAAAGCCTACAAGTGTCCTTTTTTCAAAACCGACAATTTATGGTCTTCGAACCCTAGTACATTACGTTAGTGGGGGTCGCGAAAATAAATTTCGACCGGACAAAATGGGTCGAAAAAACCTGCAAGGGAGGGTCGCGAAAATAAATTTCGACCGGACAAAATGGGTCGAAAAGACCTGCCAGGGAGGGTCGCGAAAATAAATTTTGACCAGACAAAATGGGTCGAAAAGACCTGCGAGGGAGGGTCGCGAAAATAAATTTCGACCGGAATAAAGAGGTCGAAAAGACCTGCCAGGGAGGGTCGCGAAAATAAATTTCGACCGGACAAAATGGGTCGAAAAGACCTGCCAGGGAGGGTCGCGAAAATAAATTTCGACCGGACAAAATGGGTCGAAAGCCAGTGCAGTTGCGTCGATATTTGAGTCGATCGACCTGAAATCGAAAGCCTACAAGTGTCCCATTTCAAGACCGAAAATTTATGGTCTTCGAACCCGCTAGGGAAATGATTCGTATTACTGTTTCTACTACAATTACAGTGTACAGTGACGTAAGACCGTGTTCACCGTAAATACATGAAAACCATATGATCAAAGATGAAACTTCGAGTCACGTGGTGACGCTGTTACTTTCCAATGCACCATCTACAACTTAAGGGTGAGGTAAGATTAGTTCGATATTGAAGAAAGGATCTTATTCATAATTTTTTTACGATACAGTTCACGTACATTTATTTCTATAATGACTACTCAATGACCTAACGTTTGAAGAATATTCTATAAAATTTTCATTAACTTTTATGAACAATCATTAAAAAAATTGAGAATGTTGTCATTTCAAAATACGGTGAAATAAAATAAAACTCGACGTCATTACCGGCAGAAACTTATCAACTAATCAAATCATTTTGGTTTCTTGATCTTAGTATTATGAATCATTTCGAAATGAGAAAATATAAATTGAGGTTTTAAATGTTTTGTCATACATTTGTGATTCAACGAGTTATTACAGAAGTCCCAACTTGATTTTTACATATATTACGTGGAATTTCTTCAGCTTTTCGAGAAAAATACTTTTAAAATTAAAAAAATAGACTTTTGCGCAAAATCGACTTTTATATTTCAAATGCGATTTCAAGTAATTTTTCAAGTCCCAAAAAAGTTTTTGTATTTTTTTCCGAAAAGATGACCTGTTTTTACATCGAAAAAGTGGTCGAGTCTAATTTTTTTTCTTATCAAAACACATTGAGAAACTAATGAAAACAAGAATGTTTTTAATTCTGTGAAAAACTCACAGAATTACCCATACAATTACAGCGAAAATAACCAAGGGAAAAATCTAAAAAAAATCAGAGTTCATTTCTCAATGGGGGCTTCCGTTTCTCAAAGTTACAAAAAGTGACAAAAAAGCTATATAGCTTCCGAACAAAGCGTCGGCCCAAAAAGTTCAAGGTGGCTAAAGTTTTCTTTTACGTTTAAGGAATGTAAATTTTTTTTTTTAAATTAAGCGTACATTTTTTGTTCTATTTAAATCTCAATTTTGAACTGTTAATAAGTTATTGTTAAATTCGTGCAATATAATCGTAAATGTTTTCATTGTATAGAGCGTTCAAAAACACCCGTGGCTTTTTAAGTCATCACTAACCGTTGCTGAGGTACATGGATTCGAATGACCGAGCATGGTCGATAGTCCAAAAACTTCGTTTGACTGTACTCAAAGGCCGGGGCTAAAAATAAAAAACGCTGAAATACGGGTTTCCTCATTTTCGACATATTTACATATTTAATAACAAATTGAACTTTTTTTTATCAATGATAATTAAATTAAAAAACTTTTTAAAAACAAATTGAATTTTTTTTCTTTAAGATTGATACTTTTCATAATAAATTTCTAACAAAAACGTTGATTATTCAAGATTAAATAAATCATTGACTCTAAGTCAGAAATAATGGACTAATTTTTTTTTCGATGTAACCAAACATGCTTACGACTAAAAAAAAACTAGAAAAATAGTTTAAAATATTTCTTTGTTCATAGAAACTCAGATTTGTATAAATTTCCCTGAAACTCATAAACTAAATTAAAATTTTCCGAATTATTAATAAAAAACTGTTAAAATTTGCGTGCATTGAAGTTCGACGATGAATATCTTTTAAACGCTTAATTCAATCGAATAATCATAAGAAACCATTTTTGTAGAGCAGTTAATTTTCAACAAAACTACGCGTTGAGCCTTTCGTAATGATTTTTCATTAACGAGTTATAAAATTCATAAGCAAAACAGAAATTTTTCTAAAAATGATCAAACTTTAATCTTTAATATCTTTTAAACAGTAAGGTTAACGGAAAAATTGTAAGAGACCTTTTTTGTAGAGCGGTCGATTTCCTACAACTATATGGGGAGAGATATTTTTAACAAACAGTTGATAGAGCGATATGAATTTTTTCTTCTAATACTGCAGAAAAAATAAAAAACTGTGAGGCGGGAGGACCTTCGCATAAAAATAAAAATTTGGGCAAAATCCATCGAGCTATTCATATTTTATTATGTCATTTTGAAATTTTTCAAAAATGAACGTGAAGTTTTGAACAAAGAAGAACGAAAGTGCTCTAGCTTCCACAATTTTCGAGATATCTGGCTTAAAGTCAGTACAAAGTCGCACTATTATTGAAAGATGTTTCGTATTGAATTTGGGCAAAATCCATCAAACCATTCATATTTTATGTCGTTTAGAAATTTTTTTTAAATCGTCGCGCGCGCTCTAGGTTCCACAGTTTTTGAGATATCGGATCAAAACTTGGTACAAAGTCGCACTATCATCAAAAGATGTTTCGTATACAATTTGGGCAAAATCCATCTAGGCGTTTAAATTCGATGCGACTTTCAATTTTTTAAATTTGACATGGAATTCACTATGTATTTATTCTGGACTAGATCGATTTACGAACCGATTTTATAGAAGAACAAGGGTGCAAAGTCGTACCTTGCACATTGCTTCCTCATAATTTTTTGAATTCGACAAAGCTTCCTCTATGAGGAAGCCAAAATTGATCGACACAGTTCCTCATAGAGGAAGCTTTGTCGAATTCAAAATATTATGAGGAAGCAATGTGCAAGGTTCGACTTTGCACCCTTGTTTGCATTTCCTCCAGTCTCTGAATTTTTCACAGCCCCTTAGATACATCCTATCCTCTTACTGCACCTCCCCAGTGTTCATATAACGTTTTTTTAGGGACCTGGGGTTAGCTGCAAAATTATGGAACGAAAAAAAGGATGCTAAAAACAAAATTTTCATATAAACCCGGGTAAAAAAGGCAGAGCGATATTTTTAAAAACGATGAATTTTTTTTCATGTATTCTGTTATGATATGATATATAACTTGTGTTAGCTCCAAATCAAAAGCCTTGTGAGACTTCAACTTAACGAAAAAGAAAACAAAAAGTGAATGAATTATTAAAACTCGATATTCAAGTCGAAAAAAATCAAGATATCGGATTTTTCATAAGAATGATTTATTTTTAATTGATTTTTTGAAAAAAAAAAAACTAAAATTTTCATTTTTCAAGTTTTTCAAAATTTTTATAGTTTTCAAAAATTAATAATTAAAAATAAAATATAAGAAAACAAGATCCCATTCTAAATTTACATAGAATATTGATTTTTTCAAGCACAGAATAAATGAAAAAAAGTCATCGATTTTTAAAATATCGCTCTGCCTTTTTCACCCGGGTTTGTATGAAAATTTTGTTTTTAGCATCTTTTTTTTCGTTCCATAACTTTGCAACTAACCCCAGGTCCCTAAAAAATGTAATATGAACGTGAGGAAGGTGCAGTAAGAGGATAGGATGTATCTAAGGGGCTTCGAAAAATTCAAAGACTGGAGAAAATGCAAAAAACAAGTCCAAATAAAATGAATCGATATTCGAGCCGAAAAATCAAGATATCGATTTTTTCATACGAATGATTTATTTTTTATCGATTAAAAAAAAAACTAAAATTATTAATTTTAATGTTCGTCGGAATTTTTTACAGTTCCGAAAAAAAAAAAATTTTTCATTAAATAAAAGCAAAAAAGATCCCACTCTCAATTTATATGGAATATTGATTTTTTCGAGCACAGAATACATGAAAAAAAATTCATCGATTTTGAAAATATCGCTCAGCCTGATTTCTCTTATGTTTCATTCTTTTAATTTTTCTAGGGGGGAGGGGGCGGTGGGAAAATTTCCAAAAAAATCAAGAGATGTTTTTGGATTACCGCAAACTGAATAAAAAATTGCCAACCATTTCTGAAGGGGTGAAGGTTTTGACCCGTTCGAATTGAGCCGGCTTTCCCCATATATACTGGTCCTCTAAATTTGAGCTCTTTATCTTAACATTAAGGGACGCCTGAAAAATGTTTAATATTTTTTTATCGACGTTTAAAAATTTTTTTCTTCTTCAAACAATCTAAAGTTGAGCTCAGAGAGAACAAGTTTTCCAAATTTAAGTTCTCTAGCATCATATGGTGATAAGGCGTGCCTGTGAATTTTCTTTTTTTCACTTTTTTGTTAACTTTTCTTTTTGTTTTCCAATTTGTAAAATTTAGTAGTGACCTCAAAAAATTGTCTCCTTTCAAATTTTAGCGCTTCATCTTAATATCAAGGCGTACCTGTCAACTTTTTTTAACCGATTATTATATATTATATAATTTATTTGTCTTGAAAAAAAATTTGTTCCAAATTTCAGCTCTCTATATCAATAGTGAGGCATACCTGTGAATTTTTCATTTAATTTTATTATCTATTTTTCTCCGATTTAGAGGACTTTAATTTAACAAGATTAACTTTTGATTGCCGAAGAAGCATCGAAACTGACTGAGAGCCGATTTCAGAAAAAAAAAAACATTTTCTGCGACGCCGTGGATATTTTGTTTCGGCTAGTGGAAATATATAAAGGATGCGAAGTTCAGAATGATAATTGAAATTCATTAATTTATTAATAAAAAATAATTTTTTATTTATTTTGAAAAAAAACTTTTGATCATGACATGAAAATTAAAACAGAATATTACATCAGTAATCCTTTATTTTATACACTACCGGAGACCATTATCAGGCCACAAACGTGCTCGTAAAAATCACTGGTTTTCGAACGTCGACAACTTTAAAATGAAAAACGCTAAGAACTTTCTGCAAGCACTATTGGAAAGCTCATGGATGTTTGGATTTATTAATATTTAAAAAAAGAATATTTCCATCATTAAGGACTGACATAGCATGTCAAATAGATTGAAAAAATATCGGATTATTCCCAAATTATTTATCTTGACTTTAACTTATGGACAAAGTTAAGTTTTTTTTAATTTAAAATTTCTCACGCCTCACCTCTACATCTTTATCTTTAATTTCAACCCAAGAACCACGGAAAATCTTCGCTGGTTCATAAAAGTTGTCATAAAAATTGTGCAACCGTGTGTGAATTGTGTTCTCTTGTGAAGGCAGGAGTGCTGTGAGTTATTCCTGATATGAAAATATCAATGGACTCGAATATTTATAAGCTTTTCACCGGTCGAACTCAATTTTCAAAGGTTTGTGTTCAATCCAGAACAATATTTGCAACAATCGTTTTTCTCGGAAATTTTACATAAATATACACTATCAATGTAGATGTAATTTTTTGATAAGATGCTAAACAATTTAGTTTAGGAAATATACATTTCACAGAATGCGTGATTTAATTATAACTAAAATTATTCAGAAATAAATGCGAAAAAATCGATGTACATGCAAATTGTAAAGGGCAACATCCTGAGGTCATTCGAAGATTTTCGGAGATAGACAGTTTAGAACGTCGTCTAGATTCGGTGGAATAAACATCAACGCTCGCTCATCGTTGCGCGGCTTCCGAAGAACGCTTGCCGAAACGAGATATTCACGGCGACGTCGAAAATCCTCCCCTCTACTACGATACATCCTAGCCAGTCTTCCTGTACATGCACTCGCACACACCACTCCGAGTTATGCTTGTAAGCAAGCGGTTCAATGCGGCCCAGAATTTGCTTTAGGCTACCCAGTATACGCTAAACAAGCAAAAACGACGGCGTCTTTTCCTCGTCGACCACGAGGCGTCGCCTATGCACGACCAACGAATGAAAAGCAGTCGGAATGGCCGATAAACGGCTCTCTACCAATCCCCCTACTCATCTCTGCTAGCAATGGTTGGCCACGGCCATTTCGCAACGTGCACCCAATCACCGCCGCCAGATGGGCATAGTAGGGCACCGGGAGCACCCCCCGTCGAGCCAGCCCTGACGAAGCCTCGAGTAGCGGGCGCTCGGGAACCCCTCTCGAGCCAAGCCTGGCCGAGCGCTAGCGCTGATTGGCGGTAGCCGTCAGGGAAGCGGCGGCCAATCAGGGTCCGCCACGGCTGGCATCGCCGCTGCCGGACGGGTATAAAACGAGCACCACAGAGCATCAGGTAACGAGTTAACGCCGAAAACTCCTCCAAAGTGGGAGGAAAAGACGAAATCCTAGTAGGTAACCCTTTCCACCTTTCTTACTCACCGAGTATGGGGTGGTAACTGATGACGGTTGTCAACCCCCTATCTCGTCCTCCCCAGTGTTATGCGGAGTAGCGGGTCGATTCTGGGGTAGTACCGACCCCCCCCCCCCCCTTTTTCAAATAGAAATTGATCGATTATGTGGTGCAGCGAGTCAATTTTGGGTTCATTATTGACCCTCTAATCTCCGAGTATAGTAGCAGCAGCGGGTCGGTTTTGTGAAACATTATCGAACCCTGATCTCTTGACAGGAATTATATCCGGAAGGCTAGATACAGTAGGCAACAAATAATTTGAGTATTTGAGTAAATTAATATAAATTAAAACAGCGTAGTCCAACCCCGGAGCACTGAGCAAAAACCTGTCAACTCGTCAATCCCCTCTCTTACCCACCGTAAGGCCAGCGCGCGGTGGGCGCGTCGCACTGGTAGGGGATCGGCTCCACTCGGCTGCATGGCGACCGCAGCCGAACGGGCTCGTGGGCCCGTTCGAGCGCGACGCGGGCGCAGATCCCCATTCTTCATTATATCACGATTCGCCGTACCGAACGGGTCTCTCAGTCTCTTACGAAAAATCCAATTCATTGAACTGGAAATTAAGCTCTGATGATATCCTGTCCTTCAACGCTTAATGTTTGATGCTAATGCTTTCTTTCCAATAATTTGTTACGAATCATCAGAAATGCCGAAAGTCAGTACACACGTTAATTCTCCCAAGTTCGATTCCGGATGCGAGCTAAAATATTTACTCATTTTGAAAAACAAACATTTTTCAGAATGCGCCATTTGTGGACAAGTGCTGATCAACATCAGAAAATTCAATATTTCTTGGCATTATGAAAAATATCACACAAAAAAAATGAAAATCATTCGCAAAAGGAAAAATTGAAGTTAATTAAAAATTATCAGATTAAAAACAATAGACCTTCTACTTCTGGATGTTCTTCTCTAACACCTCCCGAATGTTCCTCCGTGAAACCTGAAAATCCTTGTGAGTCTGCTGACAAAATTGGTGCTCGTCAATGTCTCTCAGCTTCTTATAGGGTCTCTTTAAAAATAGCCAAGCAAAAAAAATTTTTCACTGAGGGTGAATTTGCCCAAACTTGTTCGATATTATTTGCAGAATCATTTAACGAACCTGAAATAGCACGAAAGTTTGTAGCTGTTCTCCTTTCACGACAAACGGTTTCCAGACGGATAGGGAAGATGGATGATCAGCTCCAAGAAAGTTTAAAGATTTTATTTAGAAATTGTCGATACTACTCCCTCTGTTTGGACGAAAGCAATGATGTTTCTGATGTGAGTCAGTTACAGATTTGCATTCGGATGGTTGACCGCAATTTCGAGGCACATGAAGAATTGTTGTGTATGTATCAATGCGTGGAACAACAAAAGGAGAAGACATCTTAAAAGCTCTCGAATTCCAAGTTAACCGCTTGGGAACATTTGAGAAATGTTCTTGCATTACGACTGACCTAGCTCCGGCGATGACAGGGAACATGAGTCCCTTTGCCTTTCACGATAATTTGATTCCTGGAATAAGTAAACTTTTTTTTATATTTTCCTTGCAAAAGCAAAAGCGATTAATGCGATTTTTGGGGAATTTTTTCAACATCGACAACTTTTTGTATATCAATCGTGATGTTTGTTGTGGCTAATCGCATTGTTTGTTCGAGTAACCCGTCATTTGATCGGTTGCGTAGTTTGGTTTTGATTGCTTTCATGGTGGAAAAACTACTCTCGCAAATATAAGTGGAGCCGAACATCGAGAACATTTTGAACCCGAAATCGCGCAAGTTTGGGTATTTGGCTTCTGGAAGGAATTTAAAAAAGTTTTCCGGCTTGTCCGTGATTTCAGGCAAAAACAAATCAGCCTGAAGATCACACAATTCTAGTTGAAGCACCGGTTGTTGTTTCCCTATCTTCACTGTAGTCGGGTTTGTGAAAAGGATAATATCATCTTCTATCGCTCTAAAATCCTTGAAGCGAGTTTTGAATTGGGATATGAGTTCATTCAAGGAGGGAACAAAAATCGAAAAATCCATTTCTGCATATTCCGTTCTCATCTCTCTGCAGTGAGAGAAATGAGTGAGATCATTTTCCTGCATCTGCTCTCGATACGATTTCAGGCGATTCAAGTAACCTTCTACTTCCATATATAAGGGAGGAATGGTGTGGTTCCTTCCTTGTAATCGCAAGTTCAAATCGTTTAAAGAATTTGTCATGTCAGTCAGGAAAGCTACTTCGCGTAGAAATTCCATGCTTGTTTATTGAATTTCGAAAGCAGTCGTATCAGCTTGTACCTCTGTTTGGAGGAAAATCAAAATTTCGCCTCTAAGTGTGAAAAACCGCTCCAAACATAGGCCTGCACTCAAGCAGCGAATTGGGGTGTATAGAGTCAAATCAGGATAAGCTGCGTTAACATCGGCGAGAAAATCTTTCAATAGACGATGAGATAACGAGTGATGACCACCTCGAATGTAATTAACGATCTTTATAACCATTCCCATCGCTTTCGCCATTTTCACACATTTTCCGCATAACGATTCCTGGTGCAGTATTCAATGCAAAGTGGTACAAAAAATGTTATTCTTTCGTAATTAGCCCACAAGACCATTATCTTTCCCTGTCATCGCTGGAGCTCTGTCAGTCGTAATGCAAGAACATTTCTCAAATGTTCCCAAGCGGTTAACTTGGAATTCGAGAGCTTTAAAGATGTCTTCTCCTTTTGTTGTTCCACGCATATGATACATACACAACAATTCTTCATGAGCCTCGAAATTGCGGTCAACCATCCTAATGCAAATCTGTAACTGACTCACATCAGAAACATCATTGCTTTCGCCCAAACAGAGGGAGAAATATCGACAATTTCTAAATAAAATCTTTAAACTTTCTTGGAGCTGATCATCCATATTCCCTATCCGTCTGGAAACCGTTTGTCGTGAAAGGAGAACAGCTGCAAACTTTCGTGCTATTTCAGGTTCGTTAAATGATTCTGCAAATAATATCGAACAAGTTTGGGCAAATTCACCCTCAGTGAAAAATTTTTTTTGCTCGGCTATTTTTAAAGAGACCCTATAAGAAGCTGAGAGACATTGACGAGCACCAATTTTGGCATCAGACTCACAAGGATTTTCAGGTTTCACGGAGGAACATTCGGGAGGTGTTAGAGAAGAACATCCAGAAGTAGAAGGTCTATTGTTTTTAATCTGATAATTTTTAATTAACTTCAATTTTTCCTCCTGCGAATGATTTTCATATTTTTCGTTGTGATATTTTTCATAATGCCGAGAAATATTAAATTTTCTGATGTTGGTCATGACTTATCCACAAATGGCGCATCCTGAAAAATTTTCGTTGTTCAAAATAAATAAATATTTCAGCTCGCATTCGCAATTGAATTTGGGAGAATCAACGTGTGTACTGATTTTCGGCATTTCTAATGATTCGTAACAAATTATTAGAAAACGGAGCATTACCATTAAACATTAAATGTTGAAGGATGGGAATAACATCAGAAATTAGTTTTCAATTCAATGAATTGCATATTTCGTCAGCGACTGAGAGATCCGTTCGGTACGGCGAATCGTGATATAATGAAGAATGGCGATCTGCGCACACGTCAAGCAGAGCTGACCTCCGAACACTGCGACGCGTGGTAATTTAAGAAATAAAATTATCGTGAAAGGCGAGGGAATTCACGTTAATCAAGCACCCCGCAAAACTAATAAATAAATTGTGAACTTGCGTTCAAATCCTACGCGCCGTAAGCGTGCGCTCACCGTAGTCGCCTGTGCTGGTCCGCGCGCATGTAGGCGGAGTCGAGCGGCAACGACGCAACGAGGAGAGGAGAAGTGGACGGAGAAAGGGAAGAAAAGCAAGTTAGGAGACGCGCGGCGAATCGTGGTTGGGCATCCCTGTTCTAGTGTAACGAACCGTTACTTCGTCTGGTTCGATAGAACTGTATTTTTCCGATTTTTTATGTTTATTTTTATATTGTTTATATTTTTATGATTATTTCAAGCAATATAAATTACCGCGAAATCAAGCGCAGAAGGAACGGGACCCGAGGATGGAGCTTATTAAAATCAATGGCATAGCGAAATAAATTGGCCAAAATGAATATCTCGTTTATTTGTAACCTTGAAACTCCGAGAGGAGATTAATAAATTCAGCATTGACAAAACATGAACAATCACCGTAATGATCGTTCGAGAGGCTATCGTTTGATAGCTTGAAATTCGAGTATGCACATGTGTTCATATATACCGCAATACGCATAGTTTAATTGACGCAAAATTGATAAAGAAGCATTTGTTCGACTCCAATCCGGATTTATGGTAACGGGTTAGTTGAAGGTTTAATCATTTGACGCATATCCGGCGATAGTGAAACTATCGAGGGATGAGTAGACGATTTTGAAGAAGAAACGACGAGGATAACTCTTGCTAACGCGAATTGGCAAGAATATCGAATGAGACTCGGGAAATCGCGGGGTTAACAAATTAAATCCGGAGCGGATGCGGATGAGAATAAGTGTAGAGAAACAAGCGAATTATGAAGGACTGAGTAGTTGCTACCGCAACGTGAGTATATTCATCTTAAGAATAACAGACGACGACGATTTCCAAACATGATCGAGAAATGCGTCGACGGATTAAGCAACATGGCCGCGAACCCGTGGAATCGCGATCATGGCGTGTACGTGGCAACGCGATCGCCGAGAAAAGATGGCGGACGCGTCCACAAAACGGCGAGACTGCAGCGACGGCGGGCGATGACGCGATTACGCGACGCGGCTGGCGATTAACTCGCGAAATTATCAAAGTTCGTATTATCAATTCGGTAACGTGACACGAGGATTGACGGCGAAATATTGTTCGACGAGCCCTACGTAATCCTCGTGTACAATAACCGACACAGGGCGAAGCACGAACACGTAGAAATGCATAGAATTCTTCACACGACGAAAGAATGTTTTTTGACCACGTCACCACTGGATGAATTCGATGTTTCGAGGGCGCGTAAGGCCTTAATGAAAAATGGAAATTCAGATATCTCCCGTTGCACGCACGCGGGCGTGATAAGACGCGACGCGGCTGACGCGAACATACGACGAAAGTCTATAGTCGCGACGGTGTCATGGTTTGGACACCGTTAAATGACGTTTTATTCCGCGTGGGAAAGTTATGAGACGGTAATACGTACCGCTCATGTGGCGCGCACTTATTAATGAATTAAATATGAACGCGCATCCGGATTTGATGACCGGACACGCGATACCTTTACAAGATGGCGTGCTATTACGTCGATCGCTCCTGCGATTGTGTAGACGAATTGATACCCAAGCGGCACGTCGAAATCCACGAGCCCGTGGATCTGTCGGTCGAATAATGTGTTCCGGGAGAGGCCAGCGTGCCTCGGAATCGAGATATTTTCGTGTTCTCCTTACTATTTGGAGAGAAAAATGGCGAACTCCTGCCGAAAGTATAATTGTGTGCTCCGTGCACGAGAAAGAAGATGGTGTAATCGGGTGGTAGGTTAGGCAGATGCCCGTCTCGGTCGAGATCCCGTGAAGGAGTGGTAATCGATGGCCGCTCGTGGTCGCGTAGCCCGCGATGCCGTGGGGGTAGTCGTGATAGCGGGATCCTAGACGGTCGGGTGGCTAATCGTCGAATCGTTGGCGCCGACGGTGTCGTAGCGGCCCGGCGGGCCAATGGGCGCGCGTGAGCCGTCCCGACGATGTACTGGATGTATCGATGTTTAACTGAGATGGATGCGTGACGCAATCACCCATCGATCTAAGCGTTATACCGGACGGTGACTGCCTCTGGAGTGTGCTTGACGCAACCTCGGGTTGCGCCAATCGCGCGAAAATTTAAAACAAAAGGCCCCAGCCGAGAAGCGGTGGCCACACTAGTCACACACACGTACACATATATATATAATTAACGGTAGTGTAGGAATCGGGCGCTCGACGCGCCCCTCACTCTACATTATCTTATAGTCATTATGTTACACGAAAAGACAGTGTGGGGGCGCCTCGATAGGCGCACTGGGACAATCGACTTCGCCATCTGCATCGTCGACGGTTTTTTTACGGTACCGCATGTAGAAGCAACGATTACTCGATCACTTATGGAACATCGATCGAACAGAGCACTACCAAAGTTTCAATTTAAGAGCTGATGCTCAGAGAAGAGTCCGAATTTACTGTTATTCGGGAAAATATTAATACTCCTAATTTCATACTAACTGTACTGGTTTGTTCCTAAAAACAGGATACAAGTAATGATCGCTCAACGAGAGAAAATAGACGAGGCTTGCGGGTATGTCGGAATGTCGATCCGCATGGCTAGCACATAGAAGATCATTAGAGAAACCATCCAAGAAAGAACGCGTCAATTACGACCACACGTTTATCATCGATTTCAACGGCCAAGTCGACCCTCGAATCGAAGGAAGTTCACGTTTAAATAATGAATTGAACAACAAATAATAGCAGATATTCGACTAACGGTCTTGCGACCGGAAGTCGTTTGAATCATACATAACCTGTGGCAATGCACATGGCGTGTGAGAACAATAATTATCATCGGCTTTTAAGCTGTAAATATCCGGATAAATCCGGCCCATGACCAATAATAAATGTTTTTTAAACATTCGCGTGGTTGGTCGGGATCGTGTCTGAATTAAAGACAATAATATTTATCGACGAGCGGTTAAAATCGTAATATCGTGCTTTGTTCGAAATCATGTGGTGCCGACTAAAACGTCGCTAATGTGCCGATCTATGGACGATTTCTCCTAAACATGAAAAATGATAATGACAATTAATCATAAAAAACCGTGAAAAGACAATCAATTCGGATGACTCGCGTTTTCGTCGCTCATTAATATATCAGAAATTGGACTTACTTTCGATACATTATATTGAGTTTTATCGTGACCACGTGTCGACGTATGCGACGTGTACAACGGGTCAAACTGTGGACAATCTATCATAATATAAAAAGTGATAACGACATTTTACTATTAAAAAACTGAAAAAACTCGTCAGCCCGGTAATTTTCGTGTTCGTTATTGATTAAATAATAACAATATAAAAACGAAGCTACTGCGGTATCGTCTGAACCATTCGGAAGTAGTGGGCAATTTCCCTATAAGGTCTATTCGACATATTCGAGTTTTAACGAGTTAGATGACATGTATTTCGAAACAAAAGTTATTTGGGATTAATTACGGTGATCGGTTGAAGGGCTCCGAGGGGGATCATTGTCGTCTCGCGTCGGGTCTGCGGTTCTTGTTTCGAACCAGACTAATAGTGTCGATATTGGAACCGTGTCCATCGATTTAAATGGATATTGTCTAATAACCTTTCGCTTTTTCCTATTAGTTATCGTTCGTGGAGTTTTAATCCGCTAGATTCCCCCTTGTGGATCGTCAGAGGACCTTTGTGTTCGCCCAAAAAACCGAACTTCGTATTGGGTATTCGCCAATCGATGTGTTCTTATGCGTATTAAACTGACCAAATGTTCATTTCGATGGAAGACTCGGTACGATCGTATGTTACATGTTATTATAAGGAAAAAATGACTGTTCTATAAAAACGAATATCGTTGACAATAATAGAATTTCAAATGCGAGATGTTTTTTGATATTAGGATCGGTATAAATCTTCGTGTTTAAATTCGACCTTTGATTTAATTTTTATTTTTTATTTCATGTTCGGTAAACAATTAATGGATTTTATTAGTAAACTGTCAAGCATCTCCTTAATCTCGTGCCTAAATTGAGGACGGATTATAGTAATAATTGCTATTGTCGTATTTTCATTTATCGTCGTGCGAAGGCCCGGTAAGATACAAAAAGTCGCACTCATTGTTATATTTTCATTTACTGTGTTACCGAACGTATGGTTGAAATTTCGTATCCGAGTATCGCTCGAATAAATTTATCGGTTGAATGATCTCACTTGAACCAATTTTGTCATGATAATTTATCTAACCCGCTCTTCCTCGAGAGGTCCCCATATAATTTCTATCAAAATAAAATTAGGATAAAAACCTAATTATTACAGTAGTAATGATAAAACGTGTTTTTCATGACGAAAAGAGCTGTAACTCTTAAATGAAGCCTACGGAAAAATTGAGCGGGGTCTTAAGCTTTTTGTTTTTATTCAAGGAGTAAAATAGAGGAAAATAAAATGGCAATTTTTCAAGATATTCAATATTTAGACAATTAATTGTTAATTAATAATAGTTCAAACGGTGTAACATAATTGTACATATTTTTATCGCAAAGACCGTGTGAAGACAAAAAAAAGCTTACCTGGTTTTTTAATTTATCATTGGCCGTTGTTGAGATAAATCGATTTGAAATACTGAATATCGTCAATAATTAAAAAACTTAATTCCGTCGCATCTCAATAACGGGCACCAAAAACGTCAAACCCCGAAACGCCCCCGAAACAGTGTCCCTTCATTTTCGACGTATATCAATATAAAAAAACGTGGGTCAAAAATGTTGATTCGACGGTATGCAGCTTCTGCATTCACCGTGGAATCCCCCATATATTTATATCTGTATACTAATATATGCTTATGTATGCGTATATATGTTATCATTTTCGTTACAACGAGCGGCCAATATTGTTCCCAGTGCAATATGAACTATCGCTGAGAAATGAACCGAATTAAACGTGTTTTTTATCACAAAAAAATCTGTAACTTCTAAACTAAGTCCATAGCCAAATAGAGACTGGTCTCAATCGTTTCGTTTTTATTCATAGAATTTAGGAAAAAAAAAATAAGAAAAATCAAATAGGTGTTTTTTGAGATATTCAATGTTTAATCGATTAATTGTTAATTAATAATAGTTCAAACAGTGCAACAAAATTGTACTTATTTTTATTGCATAGACCGTGTAAAAACAAAAGAAGAAGCTACCTGGGTTTTTTTAATTATTATTGGCGGTTGTCGAGATATATCGATTTGAAATTCGAAATATCGTCTATAATTGGAAACCTTCAATCTACTGCATCTCAATAGCGGGCGCTGGAAACGGCAAACCCCGAAACACGTGACTCTTCATTTTCGATGTAGATTGATAGAAAAAATCATGGGGCGAAAATTTTGAGTCAAGGGTACGCGACTACTCGGAATGCCATGGAATGCCCCATATGTTTATATACGTTCATTTTTACTCAGGTATTTATGTTTATTTTGTGTGACTCTTCACGAGCCGCGCAAGTAACTTCACGATTTGCGAGCGAAATTTTTGAATTATGTTTTCTTCAAAAAACTAAAAAACTACGATACCAAATTGGGAAAAAATCGAATCAGCTCTAAGTTAGAGCAAAACACATCGATTCCATTATCGATCAGTCTGTACGTACGTGCGTACAGACACACACACACACACACACACGCGCGCGCACACTCACACACACACGCGCACGCACACGCACACGCGCACGCACACGCACACGCGCACGCATACGCATACGCACATGCGCACGCACGCACGCACGCACACACACACACACACACACACACACACACACACGCTTCGTTCGGAAGTTATAGCTTTTCTCGACATGAATAACCCGTAAATCTACCCGGTTGTCAAGAAAAAACCTATAACTTTAGAACGGAGCGTCGGCACAAGTCCGGCAGATTCTCAAAATTTTCGTTTTTGTTCAAGGAATTTAAAGAAAAATAAATTTCAATAATTAAGGATATTTTTTTTTCATGTAATTTTTGACT
The DNA here is from genome assembly GCA_963971145.1 of Sussaba pulchella. Taxonomy (NCBI): domain Eukaryota; kingdom Metazoa; phylum Arthropoda; class Insecta; order Hymenoptera; family Ichneumonidae; genus Sussaba; species Sussaba pulchella. The sequence continues at coordinate 5,736,373 of OZ020170.1, forward strand.
ACTAAAACATGTATATTTACGGGTTTTTTTATAACAAAAAAAGCTATAACCTTCGAACGAAGCCTCACCCCAAGTTCGGCAGGGACTCAAAATTTTTGTTTTCGTTCAAGGTATTTGAAAAAAAATAAATTTCAATAATTAAGAATGCGTTCCTTTCATGGAATTTTTGACAAATAGCATACGTATATTTACGGGTTTTTTATGACAAAAAAAGCTATAGCTTCCGAACGAAGCGTCGGCCCAAAAAGTTCAAAGTGGCTAAAGTTTTCTATTACGTTTAAGGAATTGAAAAAAAAAATTTTTTTACATTAAAGGTACATTTTTTGTTCTATTTAACTTCTAATTTTGAATTGTTTATGAGTAATTGTTGAATTTGTGCAACATAATCGTAAATGTTTTCATTGTATAGAGCGTTCAAAAATGAAAAAAAAAAAGACCCGTGGTTTTTCGAGTTATCACTAACCGTTGCTGAGATATATCGATTTGAATGATCGAATGTGGTCAATACTTCAAAAACTTCATTTGACTGTATTTCAAAAGTGGAGGCTCAAAATAAAACACGCCGAAATACGTGTCTCTTTATTTTCAACACATATTAATAAAAAAAATTGGGGGGGCAAAAATTTTGACCCAACTGTCCGAAGTTGCCGAAATTCCGAGGAATACCCCATATGCTTATGTATGCGTATATATGTTACAAATATTCGTTACAACGAGCGGCCAATAGTTCACAGTGCAATATGGATTATCGCTGAGAAATGAACCAAATTAAACGTGGTTTTCATCACAAGAAAAGCCGTAACTTCTAAACTAAGTCCATAGCCAAGTTGAGGGTGGTCTCCTCAATCGTTTGTTTTTATTCACAGAATTTGGATTAAAAAAATAATAGAAAAATAAAATAGGTATTTTTTGAGATATTCAACATAAAATAAGGCTGATATAAAAATTTGGTTAAAAGGCAAAGACAAATCCAATTCAAGATGGATGAAAAATTAATTTTTGGGAAAATAAATTTACCTTGTGAAACCAAATCGTCGATAATTTTATAAAATTGTGTCTGGTTGTCTGTTGCCCCACTTGTTGCCGAAGATTCGGGGTTCCAAGTCGCGAACGCAGTAGCATTTGCAGAAGAAACCCGGTATGCTTCCAGCACAGTTTCTTGCGACTCGCAATTCAGATCCGGTAGAGGGCCTACGCCTGGCCTGGGCGGCGGTGTTATGTTGGATTTGGATTCAACCGAAACATTTTCGACGAGATCGATGCTACCAAAAATATTATCTTCGTTCGCAATGTGCAGCTCGAGGTTACTCGTTGCCACAGCGCGTGCGAACTTATTTGCCTTTGTTATGGCTCATTCATTTTTCTTTTGGTCGTGCACGTCTGCTGATGAAGTCGGTTAAAAATATGGGCACTGTTGGATCTATCACTTCTCCTGTTGCGTTGTCGACTACGAGTTTCTCTAACTCCTCTCAATTTTCTGCAAAAACCGCAAATATGAATACAACAATGACCCGGCAATACACTCAAACAAAAAAAAAACGTGCCGACCCGCTGGTATGGGATCAATTATGATTTGACAGTCGACCGGTCGACTTTCAAATCATGATTGACCCTAGTGTCGACCCGGTTGAGTGTCTCAATTAATATTTTTTTAATAAATACATACTGCTGATTCTCTTTATCGTGACGTAATGTGACGTTACTTTCTTCGTCGTGTGATCCTACCATTTTACTTGAGTCATGCGTCCCTCAACTCTGAGCTTTCGGCACAAGGCGTAGCTCGATAATATCGAAATAAGTCCGCTTCCCGGCCGATTTCTTCCCAAGCTTCACTGTTTCTTTTCAGTTTTATTATACACCACCAGGGCATATGAGTCGATACCCTTTGTTCTACACGAAAAATGTAGGGATACATTTTACAGACAATTTAATTCTCTACAAGGAACGTAGAAAGTGCCTTGATTCAGTAATTCATAATACACAGCTCCTGAAAGTTCACCCAATTTTTCACCCAGTCATACATTACTATTAGTACTAAGCTTTAAATAAGATTAAAAACAATTAAAAACAATTACCATACAAGAAAAATCACAGTTTCCAAAGGTTTTCTTTTCATCCACATTGATCCTCAGGTTATTTCTCATCATTTATTTCAGGATTTTACTCCCCAAACCAAAATTTCAATTAAGACTTGGATGGAAATATAGCAATATTACAGATCACTGTCTTAAAATAGTAGGCGGCACAATTTTATAATTGGATATCTTTATTACTAGAAAAGTCCCACCAAGAGCTCTATTATGTTTTCGTCTTATAACATGTATATTATGTACAGTCCCAAAAGATTTATTCACTCAGCAGAGCCACTTTTTCAAATTCTAGTCACTGTTTTCTTTATACTGTATGTCATTTTGTAGTTTCCTTTCAATTGTCTGATTCCTCGAAATCACTCAGTTTTGAATTTTAATGTCTTCACAGCTATAAAAATAGCATGTTTCTCAATTTATGAAAAAAAAATATAATAACAGAATTCAGAAAAGGATATTTGGGCCAAAGAAATAATTATAAATTTACTAGCTGACCCGGCAAACGTTGTTCTGCCCCAAATCTAAAAAAAAAAAACAAAAAACATTTTTGGTCAAAAAAATAGAAAAAAAATGTTTGTATAGGGACACCCTAATCACCTAGCGGTATGAAATGTACTTTACGACCTATTCTTATACCTACCAAATATAGAAAAAAAATTTCATAAAAATCGGACGAGCCGTTTCAGAGGAGTGCGACCACAAACACCGTGACTCAAGATTTTTATATATGGGGTATTCCTGGGAATTTCGGCAACTTCGGACAGTTGGGTCAAAATTTTTGCCCCCCAATTTTTCCCATTAGTATGTGTTGAAAATAAAGAGACACGTATTTCGGCGTTTTTTGAGCCCCCACTTTTGAAATACGGTCAAATGAAGTTTTTGAAGTATTGACCACATTCGATCATTCAAATCGATATATCTCAGCAACGGTTAGTGATAACTCGAAAAACCACGGGTCTTTTTTTTTCGTTTTTGAACGCTCTATACAATGAAAACATTTACGATTATGTTACACAAATTCAACAATAAGTTATAAACAATTCAAAATTAAAAATGGAATAAAACAAAAAACGCACTTTTAATTTTTGAAATGTATTTTTTTTTAAATTCCTTGAATAAAAACGAAAATTTAGCCACCTTGAACTTTTTGGGCCGACGCTTCGTTCGGGGGTTATAGATTTTTTTGTCACAAAAAACCCGTAAATGTTTACCCGGTTGTTAAGAAAAAAAGCTATAACTTTCGAATGAAGCGTTGGCCCAAGTCCCACCGAGTCTCAAAATTTTTGTTTTCGTTCAAGGAATTTGAAAAAAAATTGATTTCAATAATTAAGGGTGCTTTTTCTTCATGCAATTTTTTACTAATAAAATCCGTATATTTACCGGTTTTTTATGACAAAAAAAGCTATAACTTTCGAACGAAACGTCGGCCCAAGTCGGGCTGGGTCTCAAAATTTTTCTTTTCGTCCAAGGAATTTGAAAAAAAAATCAATTTCAATAGTTAAGGGTACTTTTTTTCATGCAAATTTTTACTAATAAAATACGTAAATTTACGGGTTTTTTGTGACAAAAAAATGTATAACTCCCGAACGAAGCGTCGGCCCAAAAAGTTCAAGGTGGCTCAATTTTCGTTTTTGTTCAAGAAATTTAAAAAAAAATATATTTCAAAAATTAAAAGTGCGTTTTTTGTTTTATTTCATTTTTAATTTTGAATTGTTTATAACTTATTGTTGAATTTGTGTAACATAATCGTAAATGTTTTCATTGTATAGAGCGTTCAAAAACGGAAAAAAAAGACCCGTGGTTTTTCGAGTTATCACTAACCGTTGCTGAGATATATCGATTTGAATGATCGAATGTAGTCAATACTTCAAAAACTTCATTTGACCGTATTTCAAAAGTGGGGGCTCAAAATAAAAAACGCCGAAATACGTGTCTCTTTATTTTCAACACATATTAATAGAAAAAATTGGGAGGCAAACATTTTGACCCAACTGTCCGAAGTTGCCGAAATTCCCAGGAATACCCCATATATAGATTGGAAAATTTTATTGAAAAGAAATTTCCGATTACGTTTCACAGTTTAGGATTTTCATGTTAATTCAGTTTTGCTTGAAAATCTGGTGTTGTAGCTCATTTAATAAAATAAAAAACTAAAAGTATAAATAATTTATGATTAGGATGATCGCTGAATCATTAAGCGGAATCGACAGATCCCACCGTAGTCTAGTTGCATTCATGGTTTATTAAATTGCTACGTGTCACATGTAATTTTATACTTTCGGTTTAGGTTTGCTGCTTCTGATGAGGAGAGGATACTCATGTAGTCAGCAGATAGCCCTCACAAAGAACCGTGGTGCGAGAACAAAGAAAGCGGAAAGCGGCTCATCTACGCTTATGATTGTTATTATGGGTCAATACATTCCACACGTGAGTTATCTTCCTCGACATTGCCCAAACAGAAGAGCCATTAATGAGGATGAACCATACCCATCATAAATTTGATATTTAACAATAACATTGATGAATTTTCAATTTTTGTCATTCTCCAGAAATCGCCATTATCACTTTGCAATGTGGCATATACAAAGGCACCATCGATGACTGGACCCCTGAATCGAGGAACCTACTTTTGATCGACGATGTCGTCTCTGTGAGTGGGAATAATTACAGAATAATTTGAAAAATCTTTAACTTCCCTGACCATTTTGGTTCTCTCGCTCTTTAATTAGAAAGGTCCATGTTGTATGGGTACATAGCAGTGTACAAAGATTGCTCATGTATTGGTTGGAAAAGGCATCGATTCAAACCCTGATCAAATCGCTTTCGTCTGTAGCAGTCACCGATTCTCAAAAAATGCTTAACCTCAACTTTTTTTTGTTAATAACAAAAACTTTAATAAACGTTTTACTAATGGTCAGTTTAATATCTCAATATCAGGTAGTATTGAATCACCCCAACTTTAGGACGCACTAATACTGACGTCAGATACTTATACTCGAGTGTCTCTCATAATTCTTAGAACACTGAATCACACGGCATTCTCACGCAGTTTGCCTATTTTTTTCATCACTCACATTATTATTTGGTAGATTAAAAAAAATATGATTATCACATCCATATCATTTATCTGAAGGAAACACCATACCATATACCGTTCCGATAAAATTACGTTTCAGGTTCAACGATACATCTACCAACCGGTGCCAAGTGCAAGTGAGAGAACCGGTGGTTCCGCCGGAACGAGAGAGAACAATGTCGAAGAACAATACCGAACCTTTTCATAACGAAAAAATAACGTCAGTATTGCGTGTAAAAACATTGCAATCATATCGAAATATAATTATTATTAGGAAAATTTGGGAATTAGTAGAAATATATTTCGGTATAAATTCGGTACTGATATATTTCTCGTCAATTTACGGAAAACATACAGTGACTATACTGCCATTTTTCGGTAAAGAATGAGTATATATCCGGTTAATCTACGAAAATGTTCGCAAATTATACGGAATACTTATGACATGGAATTATTATATTTTTGGTAAAGTTACGAAAAACATATCCAATATATACTGTAAAAGTACAGCAAAATTTTCGTATATTTATTGTAAAAAGAAATCACTAAATTCCGGTTTACTTTCAGTAAAATTATCGAGTGATACCTCAATTTTATTGAGATTAGACCATCTGGAAAATATATTGATATAATCGGTATAATTAAAACTGCCTGCGATCCGACTTTTGCCGTACAATTTTGTTTTATGATGTCGCTTTTTTTTAAATAATCGCGCTTTCAGCTATCAATACGGACGAGCTCTCGGTGCGATGATGGTGCTGACGTGCTGCGCCCGGGGGACTTACAACAATTGTTTTAACATTTTCTCCTCATATCCGGTATACGCCATGTTTTCCGTGCCGTATCCATCCTCCCGCGTTTTTATCGAAGCCATTTTATCTTGCAACACTGTTACCTGCGGGATCGTGAACACTAACTCACAATTTTCAAAGTTTATTTTCCACGTTTGAAATTTGTCAAATTATTCGTTCGGCTCCACATAACGGTCTTCGGGCAACAACTTGTAAAGTATCTTTTAAGTTAACTTGTCATTAAAATGTAAAATTTGATTATTTCTTTGTTTTTAACGTTTGTAAAAATTTTGTTACAGGAATCATGTCGCAAGGAGAAATGAATGATGCTCGTGACTCCCGGGAGACTCATGAAGAGAATAATATCCAAGAGAATAACGGTCCAAGTACTTACGATTTGATGATGATGGAGCTGAATTATCTTCGCAGTGAGCTGGTCTACACATGGAGAGAAGTGGATCTTCCGCGCCAAGCCCTACATCAGCAAGCCTTAGGGGCTAAATCTGCGATGGAAGTTGCTCTTCCTGCGGCAACGGTGGCAGCTGGGGCTCAAGTCCTAACGCAAGTTGCTCCTCCTGCAGCAACAGTGGCAGCTGGATTGCCGCAGACAGTAGCCAACACCCAAGCCGGGGCAATCGTTTCAGGAACCGTGCCACCAACAGCCGCGACGCCGAAACGAAAAACTGTCAACAAACAACAACCAAGGAACCGGCAACGCAACCGTAATTACCCTCAATATTATGTGCCGCAGGCACAGTCTCTCTTCAACCCTTTTCCGTTCCCTGGATACATGCCCAGCCTATACACCTTTCCTCCCAAAAAATAGTTTAGTGACCAAAAATGTTAATAAGAAGTCGAAGAGTGAATAAAGAAAATTGAACCCTAAAAGCTTCATTTTTATTCAGTATGTATTGAATGTTTCCCTGCCGGTTAATGCTTTTATGTATTTTTGTGATTAATGTTGGGTTGGCGGGATTGGGGTTGAATTAGTGGGTTATGAAATAATATAAATGGAGATGCAGTTCCATTTTAATTTTCAAACGACATCCTTTTTTTTACTCAAATTCATTTATTCTAAGAAATCAATTTTATATCATTCACATCTCTCATACCATTTATACACGCAATCACAGTTATATTATTCATACGCCATTCAATCTATCACACTATTTTAGTTGTTTGCATTTGATTCAATTGCATTTTTCATACTAATTATTCGCATTCACTCATGTTCATACTGATTTTCTATTTTATTTCAAATTATTGTCCATTTTAAATCACCCTAGTCATACAGTACATTTCGACATGCAGTCTTCAGCCACGCTTGTCCAATTCTTGTTTTGATGTATTCATTGCCCTTGCTTGGGTCGCCGTAGTCGTTACATTACATACATATCGTTCTACGTTTTATTATTGGCTGTTCAGTGTCTATATCATTCCATTTAGCGCTGTCCTTGGATCTATCGTGTGTCGTTACCTATACCTATAGGTATGGCTCCTTCGAAATTCCATACTGTTACATAGTTTTGTATATTTCACCATCAATAATTCTTCCATTTAGTTTTATATTCATATTGTTCATTAGGGTGGGTAAAAAAAAAACTTTTTTTTTTTTTTTAATGTCACCCACGAAAACTAGTTCCTAGCTACCTCTCCAAAGTACTCACCAAGTATAAGCTCTTAATATTAATGGGAAGAACTGGCTCATCGTCGTTTTCCATTTTCAATGTAGTCTCATATAAAAATGGTCATATCTTATCACCAATTAATTGTTAAACCAGTTTCATCATGAATATCCATAGGAAATTGAACGCTCTACAAAAATGATCTCTTCTACTTTTTTCATTAATCGAACCATTTAAAAGATATTCAAGGTCAAAGATTGAAGAATTTATGAAAAAAATAACTTTTTGTTTTGAATTTTGTAACTTACTGAAAAATAATTATTGTCAAATGGGTATAAATTATTTCTGTAGGAAATTGAACGTTCTACAAAAAAGGTCTTTTGTGGTTAATCGATTGCTCGAACCATTTAGAAGATATTAGAATTCCAATGCTTACTGAAATTCTAATGCGAATATCTTCTGAATGGTTAGAGTAATCGATTAACCACAAAAGACCTTTTTTGTAGAACGTTCAATTTCCTACAGAAATAATTTATACCCATTTGACAATAATTATTTTTCAGTAAGTTACAAAATTCAAAACAAAAAGTTATTTTTTTCATAAATTCTTCAATCTTTGACCTTGAATATCTTTTAAATGGTTCGATTAATGAAAAAAGTATAAGAGATCATTTTTGTAGAGCGTTCAATTTCCTATGAATATTCATGATGAAACTGGTTTAACAATTTATTGGTGATAAGATATGACCATTTTTATATGAGACTACATTGAAAATGGAAAACGACGATGAGCCAGTTCTTCCCATTAATATTAAGAGCTTATACTCGGTAAGTACTTTGGAGAGGTACCTAGGAACTAGTTTTCGTGAGTGACATTCAAAAAAAAAAAAAAAGTTTTTTTTTGACCCACCCTAATTGTTCATATCATATTTTATCTTTATATCACGTTCATTCGTATTTTATATTTATTTCACTTTGTGTAGTATTTCATTTTGTCGGATATTCCACTTCGTTATATTGAGGGTTATGATAAGTTCAGGATAATGTAGTGTAACGTTTACGATTTTGCCGTCCTCCTGACAGACCTCCTCGGGTCACGTTAGGGTTCGGGGCGAGCAAAAGAAATTTTATGAGACCAGTTAAGAGGTAAAATATAATTTATTTAATTAAATCCAAAAACATTTTACACCACTTTCTCTCTTCAAATTAACGAAATTTTTATTATGGTTTTTATCACATTTTTCTTCTTCAATTTCCATCAATTTATTTCTTAAAACTATCCCTGTCTAATGTTTAGCTAACCTTCCGGATCTAATTCCGATTGAGAGATCGGGGGTTGGCAATGTCCCACAAAGCCGACCCGCTACTCTGTCTACCCTACCGGGAGATCGGGGGTCGATAATGTCACCAAAATGTATCCGCTACTCCGTCCAATCTAGCTATCGCAATTCTAGGCTGGGGTCAACATGCCCCCAAACGACACCCCCGTCTGTTACCACCCTTTTTGGGCCGGGGTATATATGACCCCAGTCCCGTTAACTCTTTTGACTATCGACGTTAGGGCCAGCGTGACCCCAACAACTTTCCCGCTTAATCGATGCTCGATTGCTGGAGATCGGGGGTCGATGATGTCGCCAAGATCGACCCGCTACTCCATACAATCGAGTGTCCCTATTTGGAGATCGGGGGTTGATTATGTCACCAAAAATCGACCCGCTACTCCATTTCCTATTATGTATTGTTCGGAGATCGGGGGGGGGGGGGCACCCCGTTACTGCGCTTTAGCGCTCTCAAACCCACGCTGTCAACTGTCCACCGCCGACCCTCCCTTCGGCAGCCTTAGAAATATTAAAGAAATTTATTTAGGACCGATTATCAGTTAGAAATTGTTGTTATATTTTGGCGTTCATTTTTGTATTTCACGCACACCTGATCTGAGTCATCGCCTACATCGGAGATTCGAGAGGTTTCGTTCCACAGCCGCTGTCTTACGTCGTTCCTTTCTCCCGTCAAGGAATGACATAGCCCCCCGGAAGTGAGGCGACCGGGATCGGTGTGCAGAATGCCTTACGGTCTGATGGAGGGAATGCCATCAGCGGTCGGATCCAAGGACGGAGCATTCCCCCGCCCGGAAGTTCCGGACTTCGAGCCTGGAGCTGCGGTGGGCCAAAATTGAGGGTCCACGCATCTCCCTCGTGCCGCCCCGGTATCGGGGTTTGCCGTAAGGCCCGTTACCCGGTTCAGATGGGAGGATTAAACATCTCGGAGCCGCCCCTGCTACCCTCCGCTCCAGCGACCATCGGGTGAATTCTCGAGGGCAGGATGCTGTCGATTCTCCGCTGCTGTATCGCGGGGACGCAGCATGGGCCGGGTGTCTAACACCGCAGGCGGAGGCGAGATTCAAATTGTTGTCCACAAGCACCTGAGGGGCATTTACCACGCTGTCGCCCAACTGCGGGATCCATAGTCGTCCGTTGATAAGGACGAGATCGGGATCCCGAGCAAACCAGTGTTGTCGACATTTACCTTATGAAGCGGTGGCGGATTTGTGGAGCGAGCCAACGTTCAGCGTCGCCGAGAGAGCGAGCACGTCTCGGCCGAGCCAGCAACTTGGGGTGGGGATCACTCGGACGAGGCCCCGCACGGCGACCCTCGAGTCGCTCTCTCCTCGTCCAGCTTTCGTCGGTGGTGGACCACCACAGCGAACTACCACATCATACCTCCCGAAAAGGAAGCGGACATCAGCGAGACCAGGTCCGGTGTGTGGTGAGTAAAGTAGTCCGTGCTTCCGCCAAGCAAATCGATTCAGGGTTGGAGTTAGCTATCATTCGTACCCAAAGTATAAAAATCCTCGGAGTAAATACTTCGTCGGCTATCATTCAGCTCACTTAAAATCAGTTATCATACGCTTTATCGCGTGCTGTCGAAGGTGAGTGTGCGGACGAGAAGGGCCCACTCCGGAGCGAAAGTTAGGTTAGATGTTGCGTGTGTGTTGAGTAGGGAAAATTGTGAGATCGATTAATAGTAAGTTAGATAGGGCTGTAATGAAGATCTGATGGGAGAAATAGTCAGTTATTGAAGTAGCGTGTGGTATTCAATTTATACTGTGATTTGTGTTGGTTAGAGTGAATGAACGGCGTGTGAACAGGCTAGGGTATTAAGGAGTGTTGTAATTTTGTCGAGCAGTTATTCTGTAAAGAAAATCGAGTCAGTAAATTGTTGTCTCTGTGTTTCGTGTATGTCATATTGTCTTCTCGAGATATTTCGAAGACTTGTCATACTGTCGGCATTAATTGCGAATTATACCACGAACGACCGAAGTTTCATGAACATTTGCTGTCTTTGGTCTTTGGCCGGGCGAAGCCCGTGCCCGTTAAAATTTATTGTAATTCGGTCGCTCGAAAAATTCTGATACACGCGGTTGGACGATTATCCGACCGCGAAATAAATTAATTTCTATCATTTTGCTGCTGTCGTTATCATTGGACCGTATCGGCCTACGCCCCTCTACCCGTGTAGGGCTGATCTACCGTTGAGTTCCGCATCGCTCCGTGCTGTCGCGAAACTTTAGTCGGTCCCGGTTCGCCCCGGGAATAAATTTCAGGGCCGTCTTGTGGCGGCTGGCGCCCAACACGCGCAGCACAGGAGCGGCGAAGGTACTCGGGTAAAAACCGGTGTTACAGTATAAACTGGAACTAAAAAGTTAAAAATAATCTTTTTATTACCTTAAAGAAAAGAGCATTAAAGGAAAACATACACAAAATTATTGATACTTAAATATTTACAATATCTAATTACTTATTTTTGGAGACGGTGCCAGCCGAGGAAAGTTTATAAGTACAGTACAGTACACAGTAATTCGAGTTTTGTTGGTAAATTGCGAACAAGCACATCCAAAATTTGGCATTGAGACACGACAACCGACAACAACGTCTGCACTCACGCGTCTGCCCGCGCCCCGGTAACTCGCTCCAGCTGCTTCTTCCACCGCCACACCACCGCACACCTCGTGTTCCTCGCCGTGCTGCCCACTCGTCGGTCGTCTTGCTCCGTACGCTCGTCAGACGTATAATGTGTTTGTAAACTTTCCTCTGCTGGCACCGACTCCAAAAATAAGTTATTAGATATAGTAAATATTTAAGTATCAATAATTTTGTGTAGGTTTTCCTTAAATGCTCTGTTCTTTAAAGGAATTAGAAAAATGATTTTAAACTTTTTAGTTCCAGTTTATACATAGAAGCAAAGTTTTGAAGTCGGTTTTTATGTTTTTTTGTAAAAAAAAATTTGATTTTTTAAATTTTAGTGGTAAGTAACTGTAGCTGGTTTGTATTTAGTATGGGTAGGCCTTCTAAACGCGCTGCTCAAATGAGACAGCGCCGTTTGAAGGGAACGATTGACGGAAGGGACGATGGCTTAAAAAAAAATAGGGAAAGAAACGATAAGAATATTTTAAACGAGAGCGATGAGCAGCGAGCCTATATACTTTCTCGGAAGAGAGCACATACTAATTTTTCCCGGCTCAATGAAAGCCCAGAATGTCATGCTCAACGGCTTAGTTTGATTCACGAACGAACATTTTTTTTTCTAATTCCTTTTTAAAATGGGACCACCCTCTCGAGGTACGGCCTATTCAATGAAAGAAGAACCATTTAAATTTTTTATGTCAGTTAAAAAAAAATTCGAATTTTTTATTTCAATGGGACCACCCTCGAGATACGGCCTATTCAATAAAAAAAACAATTAAAATCGGTCCATAATCGGCGACGGTATCGCGTAACATACGCACCAAAAAAAACATACGTATCGAATTGAGAACCTCCTTTTTTGAAGTCGGTTGGAAAAAGATATAGTTGCTTATCGCCATAGCGATCAACATGAGTTTTTACTGCGGCTGAAGGGAAATCAACATATTTAGGTAACTACCGGTTGGGGTGTGATTTTCTTTTTCATCACTGCTTTTAATTAGTTGCTCCTGTCGTTTCAACGTAATGAAAGTCGCCATATCCTCAAAAAAATGTTCTACTCCGGCTGTCGCTATAGAAGAAACGAATGAACAATTAAGTATTTCGAAAGTTCATTATCAGTAGTTGTTTTTTTTTTTAAATAATTTGATTGGTTTTTTCAAATAATTTAATTAACTCAATTATTAATAGTTAATATGAAAAGCTGCAGTCAATCTCAGCTGTGGATTGTGTACGAACTGTATGGAAAAAAGGGCAATAACTTAATTGCCCCGCAGCGATGTCTTCAGTGATCATGGTTCGATCCTCAATCGAATACTGTTCGATTGGATTCTGCGGAGGGAATTAATGGATGTTACTAATATGTTGATTTAGGGTTTAAAAGCTTTGAAATACTTACAGTGTCAACTTTTTCTGTTCTATTTGGAGAATTTTCCGATGACAGGACTTGGCATTGCAGGGCTGGCTGTAGACACATATTCTTCGGTTTTCTAAGTTACTGGCACTTTTTTTAATGTTTGCGTGGACTTTGCCCCTTTCAATTTTTTTGCACCTAGTGCCCAAGTCTAAATTTGACGTTTGCGATTTCAATTGTCGCTTGAAATCACATGCATTTTGTTTCTTGAATGTTGATACGTTCCCCGTCAGCAACTCAGTAAGAGGTTCCATGTGCAAAATGTTGGAATTCATTGCTTTTGCAACCGAAGTCGTAGCTGCCAACATTTCCTTGGCGCTCTGTCGCATAGTACGCTTCGTAGCAAGAATTACTGATTTTGGCTATTTTGCTTCGGGCAGATATGTACGCCCGTTGGTTGTCACTACTAAGCTGTCCAAAAACTCAAGATTTTCTAAAAATGGATGAAGTTTATGATTATGGGTATGGGTATTACATTATAACCGTTACATCGGCAGTCTAGGCGCGTACATACCTCAATACATTTATAATGACAGGCATTTATGGACTTACCGCTTAGCTTAGATTTGCACCCTATGATTTTTTTTTCCTGACCATTTGACATAAGCCTCGTCGGGTCCGCCCGTATCTTCTTTCGTCATTCTATCACAACGTCCAACAAACGATGTCGGCGGATCATCGTCGACAAAAAATACTAATGCGTAGCGGAAAATTTCACCACCTCTATCTTCCATTTTCTATTCTTCGATAAATGATAATATAAAAGACGTATTTGAAGACAAAATATCAGTTCAGGCTCTATTTGCGTTGCTACTCAAACCACTGTTACAATCTTTTCGTCTTCATGGGGACGAGCCAAGTTTATACATGCAGTGCATAGGATCAACTGCTGTCGTTCCACCAGTATCGATAGAATCGACAGTCCTTTCACTCCGAAAATTGGTTTTCGGGTATCATGAGTTTCTTTAGCATGCCTTTTTGTTTCAAGACACGTACGAAGTTTGATGTTTCGTTCATGCGGGTAGACTTGAACGCCTTCAAATCTCTGGCCCTTAATTTTGCACTTCTGACAACCGTGGAAACCATTGTATTGTTTCATATTCATGAACAAAACTTTCGCCGGTAAATCGCATGATCCACCTATCATCACTCCGCGGACAGTGAGGGGCTCCCGTATTCCGAAGACATTCACCTGTATTCCTTCATAAAGCTGCCGGAGTGCTTTATGCAAAGCGCCCAAGTATAGATTTGGCACGGGCTTTTTATCGCCAAACCACAATCCAGCTATTGTCATTTTCTTTTTTTCAGTTCTTTTCACATACGGTGATCTATCAATGACCAAGTACACTGGCCATATTGAGAATTTAGACGATTTAAACAGTGATATGTTATCTGTATACCACATAAGCGAAATATTTCATCGTCTGGATAAAAAGTTATCGCCACTGCTGAGTTCTTTATAGGTTTCTCCTTCATATATGTTTTTGTAGTTTGCCTCGCAATGCCTTGCTGTTTCGTGTAGAGCGGGATCCTGGCGGGGTGAGGGGAAAGGGAACTGAGACGTACGGGTTTCGTTTTCAAAAAAAGGTTCGAACAGATTTCACCACCACTTTTTCTCCCTGGTGTTAGCCACGGGCGAGTATATTTTCTCGTCGAACACGAACGAGTATCACTTTACGATGGATCGAACTACAGTTTTACTAAAATCACTTCGGATTGGAATCTTTGATAGCTAATTTTAACGAACGATGCACAGAGCCTGTCAAGCACGAGCGATACGATGGCGATAATGGCGTCGAACGGTCAGATTCTTAGCGAGCGAGCTTTTTCCCCCGGGTCGAAGCTTTCTCCTACGTCCCTCGTCGTCCAGATTCGTGGGTCCTGCTAGGAGCTTCGTGATTGGCGCGAAGCCGCAAGTGGGGTCGCGATACGAGCTGAGTGGAACGGATCCAAGAGCAGCATACGGCCCCTCGCGCTCCGAGGCCGATAACGAAACACTTGCTCATATCTATTCGACAGGCTCTTATAAAAATGACGTCTATGAAATAGAGTTGGGATTTGACTCAAAATCGGTATTTTAATGAAATAACTAGCTGGCTTGTCCTGGTTACACTTGACTCACGCGACGCCTTGAGTAGTTAATGGAGAAAAACAGCTGGAACAATAGAAGTGCTGTATCGGTGGGGTCAGCGAAGATGCAAAAAACTTTTTAAATTAGTGTAAAGTCTTGCAACACTGATGTTGTGTCGGACAATGGATTGCTATCAAATTTGATAAACCCACAAGACACGTCCCCGTCAACTTATGAGTAAGCACAAGCGTCATGATTAATAAAATACTTTCTCCTGTCGTTATCGTCGCACCTCGATACAGAGGCATATCGTCATTGTGAGCATTCTAATTTTCGTCGTCACTACTATTTGATTTGCTACTCTCCGCATCGATATTGATGTCATTAAAATTAGAACGTGAGTCGGATAACGCAGAAATTTTTGCATAGTCGTCGCTTGCTTCACTATTAGTGCCGTTCACCGCTGTATCATCTTCGTAGTGGATCGATTGACGGGAGACGTCGTTGTTATTCGACAGCAATTCACGTGATTCTGTCAAATTGACGACTTGCTCATGTTGCCTTTCGATCCATGATTCCCCCACTTCGATTTTCGGTCTGTGGTCAATATAAAATGAATAAAATAATTAGCATGTGGTAGTCGATGGATGTTGAAAAAGCGTGTCTAATTAGTATATTATGTTCTGCATGCAAGTACACTCAGCAAAAAAATTATAGAAACGGAAAAATTTTCCGATTTATTACGAGATTTTTGCATGGCTGTAACTTTGCGAAAAATTGTCGTGTTGAGATGGATGAAAAAATATTTTAAAGCCTGACATGCCTAGTTTCGAAATCTTATAAGGAAATTTTTTTTGGTTATTGGTTATGGCACAATCAAGAGAAATATCGCGAAGAAAATTAAAACTTTTTTTTTGTTCTTCAAAGTTGTGCTTGGGCTTGGCAAGAGACGTTGTTGAAATGCTTCTTCATCGAATCCGATTCGCGATACGAACACGTGAAAATACTTATCTAGAGAATTGAACAGATAATGGTCGCTTACCTGTTTACTGGTATGGAATCATCTTTTTTGTCAAGAAGAGCTCTTTCTCGAATATGATATCGTTCGGTTCGACCATACTTTTCGTAGTTATCTTTAGCAGCAGGCCCTTTAGTGAAGTTGACTCGTTGATTTAATTACAAATTAACATTTAAACAGTATTAGGAACTTAAGAACTTAAGAAAAATAAAATGATGCTGATGTAAGTCGTGTGCGTCGTTCGTGATCGTTATCGGTTGTCTAGTGGCGAGAGCCTTCTGTAATAACCCCCATCTGCAACCCGGAGAGAAACGAAACAACGCGGGGTACACCGTGCGAATGAGCGCGCATCCGGCTTGCATATGTTAGAAATGTATGGTGGTTACGTTTGTCGGAAAGCGTGGCGCGACGGTCGACGGGGTCGTGTAGGATGCGCGGCGTGGGATGCGAGGCGTGGGATGCGAGGCGTGGGATGCGAGGCGTGGGATGCGAGGCGTGGGATGCGCGGCGTGGGACGCGCGGCGTGGGACGCGCGGCGTGGGACGCGCGACGTGGGACGCGCGACGTGGGACGCGCGGCGTGGGACGCGCGGCGTAAGATGCGCGGCGTAAGATGCGCGGCGTAAGATGCGCGGCGTAAGATGCGCGGCGTAAGATGCGCGGCGTAAGATGCGCGGCGTAAGATGCGCGGCGTAAGATGCGCGGCGTAAGATGCGCGGCGTAAGATGCGCGGCGTAAGATGCGCGGCGTAAGATGCGCGGCGTAAGATGCGCGGCGTAAGATGCGCGGCGTAAGATGCGCGGCGTAAGATGCGCGGCGTAAGATGCGCGGCGTAAGATGCGCGGCGTAAGATGCGCGGCGTAAGATGCGCGGCGTAAGATGCGCGGCGTAAGATGCGCGGCGTAAGATGCGCGGCGTAAGATGCGCGGCGTAAGATGCGCGGCGTAAGATGCGCGGCGTGGGATGCGCGAGGAACGTGAGCCGGAGCGTTAGCGAGGATGTTGAGTAGTCTTGTACGAACCAGAGCGAGCGATAGATAACCGTCAGTCGAGATAGAAGAGCGGCCATTGTAACGTGTGCACGAGGCACGTGGGTGAAGAAGTCGAGCGAGCGCGTAAGACGCGGGAGTCGTAATTGCATATCGCAATTAGTATCGAGCGACAGTCGTCGCAATTATCGTATCATTCGTAAAACCGTCGAGCGACAGTCGCCGTATTCGTGAAACCGTTGAGCGGCCATCGCCGCATGTTCTCGTTGATATACTGTAACGAGACGGGATTTCTCGTTACTCTTCTTTTTCGCTCTCTCTATACCACTTCTCCAAGTATTTTCATCCCCTCTACTTTACCGTGTCGATGACGAAATATCGTACGATCCTGCCACCTCTCTCACGGTACTGACGTAATGTCGTACGATATTACCACCTCTTCAAGTAATTTCATCCCTTCTACCTTACCGCGTCAATGACGAAACATCGTATGATCCTGCCACCTCTCTCACGGTACTGACGTAATATCGTACGATATTACCACCTCTCCAGGTATTTTCATCCCCGCCACTACGAAAAATTATATAACATCGTATGATGTTTCCCCTTCTACCAACTATTTCATCCCTACCATAAAATGATGATGAAACATCACGCCACATTTCCATCTCTCCCCGGATTTCAAACCCTATAAGAACGTCGAGCGCGAGCAATTCGGGGTCTTACAATTCAGCAACTGAAATTCAAGCATTGCGCTTGAAAGTTCACGACAGTTCCGAGAGAATCCGTGAGCACTGGCCCGTTTATTGCAATCGGACGTTCAGTAGCTTCTTAAGGGACAATTGAAAAAGGGTTGAAGATCGATCGTAATCTCGACAGCGCCAGGGCAAACGTGGCAGAAGTGTTTGTCTTCTTAAGACAAGTCAACTCAACACGTTGTCCAGGTTTTGCTCGAGTGCCCGTGACTGACTCTTCCTTGAAACAATTGGTCGCCCCCCCCCCCCCCCCCATCGCTCAGGGAATTAGGGAATAGATGCTCGTCTAACTAATCTGCGATGCATTCAAAGTAAATCGGGTCATACCGCGATCAGTTAGAAACCCCAGTCGATACTCTGTTGCGTTAACGCCGACTGGAAGGGGGTTAACGCATTAATACCAAGCGTAGTAAGGAGGCGATAGAAAAATCGTGCGTACTGTGGGCAGGGAGGCGCGTATACCATAAAATAAAATAAAAAAAAATAAAATCATACTTTCCACGAACGACGCTCGATCTACGACGTCGGACGAATTTAAAATCTTCTCGGAAAATCATAATCGAACGAACTCGTTCGAACCCCGGTCCTTCTGACCGCTTCAAGCGCGTAGAAGTTTCTCGCGCGAACATAATAAAAAATAAAATAATAATAAAATCCAAACTCAAAGATCCTAACCTCACGGCCAGTGATGAAGGATCTGTACGTTCGATAAAAGTGCCACACATGAACGATTACACATAATCTGAGGCTGTCCCGAAAACCCACGTAAAATCATTATTATTATCGAGTCCAGAACACGAACTCTCCTCGACTAAATCCAAGTATCCATCCCGATACACCACCTTCGGGATTATTTCGAGAAAAGACGGTGGAAAACCGTCTCCGGGAAATCCCGAAACGTTTCAATACATATACCTATAGCGTCGCGACGCCATAGAGCGTTATTATCTCGAATATCTCTATTCAGGTCTTCTTCTTTTTTTTATACTAATAAATTCGCAGGTGCCACCGTCGTGGGACACTCGCTGTTTCCTGTGAATACGAGCTGATTATTTCGAATCCCTTCCCGAGTTGTTTGCAGCTTGAACGCGTGGCCGGCACCGGAAGTTGCTGCCGTCGTAAACGACGGGACCGTCGTTCGTACACGTAAGAGTGGATACGTCCATCGGGCGTCGGGAGCGGAACAATGGTGTTCTCCCGAGCACGCATTTAACACATACAATGAGCTGCGAGACCGCGGCCGAAACAAATTTTTGTTCTCGGCTCGTTGTACGCTCCTGTAATATTTGGGTGGCATTTGGGTCTCATTGGCTACACGTTATCTTATGAGGTAACGCTCGGGAGCCAGAACCCTGTCGCCGTAGAGCGTTCGGCAATTGTCTGGCAGAACCAGAAGGCACGGCTGGGACCAACGGTAGACGCGAACAGTCTTTGGCATGTGCAGGGCAGTGCCAGAGAAGATCGTTTCGCTCACACGTGGGCATACGTCTGGGTGTTCCGTACAATGGCCGGTGTATAACAACTGGGTGGCCTACTGTAACCTTCGTTTTCTCCGGTCTTTTATACATAGACTTATATAATTAAATAATTGCCGACGAATTGCGGGAGCAAAAAATAATTGCGGATGATTGGTTCAACTTATTCGACATTATGGTATTAATGTTGGTTAAATATTTATCCTAATGGAGCCTAAATCATCAATTAAGTTGTTGAGTTCCTATACATTTTTTAAAAGTTTTCCAATTTATTCCGAACCTACCTGCATTATCTACCGACGCTGTAGCTGTACTTATCGCCGGACAAGTACAATTATCTAATGAATATCATTCGATTAATGATAAAGTGCTACAAGGCTGCAGATAAACGAAGCCATACGTTTATGCATTCAGTATATTTTGTTCTGCATACAAGTACTATAGTTGACATTTTTTTTGTAGTTATTGAGAGTATTTATTCCTGTTTGTCAAATAACATAGCTTTCGAATACATAATCAATTGCGAAGTATACCATATAGTTGCGATATATAGGTTCGACAAACTGTAGTAGTTGGCGGGAGCACGTGTTTATGCCAGGACGGCATTTCATAAGTCCCGACGGCGTCAAGGTGACCTACAGTAGCTCGAAGAAACGCGGAGTAAACATTACGGATAGAGCCCACGGTCTCACTACAGGTCGAGACGATTTATTATGATTATATTTCGATTTCGTGTCGACTCCTGCAATCTCGTGTATAAAGAAAACGATGTTGCGCCCGCGCTGCTGCAGAAACCGAGCCGGTAGGGCGGCCATATATAAAACAGTTTGGAACCGCGGTGTTTTCCCAGCGAGTGTCCCTGTGCTTAAGATCGTGATATAGAGCATAAGCTGATAAGCCGATAAGTTGTCATTAATCGAAACGATATAAAATAGAAAACAACAATGATAAATCTATCCTTCACGCATTAGTGCTTTTTGTCGACAATGATCTGCTGACATCGTTTATTGCACGCTGTGACAAAATTATTGAAAAATATACGGACGGTCCCGACGACGGTTACGTGAAAAGGTAAAAAAAAAATCATAAGGTCAAAATCCTGAAGCGAAGCGGTAAGTCCATAAATGTCTCTTATTGTGAATATATTAACCACGCGCTTAGACCGTCGATATTGTTACCAGAATAACATTTAGATGTGCCCTGTTTTTGGCCTTAGCGAATGCTAATAGGTCAGGGATACGAGCTGACGATTTGATTCAGAAAGCGTTGTTGATGAATATCAGGTATTTATTGGGATCAAAGTGTAAAATGCATGTATGGGTGAGTGTGGAAGGAAGGTCCGCGTGGGTACGTGTTACCTTCGGGTTCAGAGATGAGAGTCCGCCTGGGTACGCTTTACTCTTGGAATTGAAAGGATGTAAGTCCGCTTGGGTACGCGTTACTCACATGAGGTTGTTTGGAAAACGGGGACCGATTTAGAGGAAACTTACGAAAGCGTTAGAGTCCTTTTTCTTCGAATTTGTTCTAATACTTTGAAAATGTTCACGAGTTGGGACTGGGCCCGAAATGAGTTTGGAAATGACGACGTCGGAGGATAAATTCTTGCCGACTACGATTCGTATGTGGCCCTTTTATACAGTTTCAGGTCCACACAAAAAATTAAACAGGATTGGAGAGGGTAGTTTTGCTTATTCATTATCGGTCGGAAGCACCGTCTCCCACTTTCTTTTTTTCTAAGACGCGTTTTGCCCTTATCTACCAAGCTAGTGGTAGGTATCGACGGGCTATCCCATCCTTCGTCCGAGACATGCGAATTTTCCTTTTTCCATGCAGCGGAGTCCGGTGGGTTGCCTACTAACAGGCTCCGATAATATATAGGACGTTACAATACAATGGTCTTATAAACTTCATCTTTTTGCTGCGTGAGCTTTGGCGACGAAATACCATATGTTCTTTTATATTTTGTTACGTTTCGCCTCTAGATTTTAGATCTTTTCAGATTTCTCCCTTTTCTTTTGCATACAAATTGTGTCATTTTTTGTATTGAAAAAACAATGGATAAGACACGAAAACCGACACAATTGGCATGGAAAAGGAATGGATGAAATCTCAAGAAGTCTCAAATCTAGGCGTGAAACGTAATGGAATATTAAAAAAATGAAGGAATGGTCGTTCGACGCCAGAGCTCACGAAGAACATAATTCATAGCGGCCAAAGCATAATCATAAACTTTATCCGCTTCCAGAAAATCTTGAGTTCTTAAGGAGGCTCGGTCACGAAGAGGCGGGGGTTGCGCGGGCGGGTAGGTCTCGAAGTTCAGAATCTCATTCGGCCGAAAACCATCTTCACGTGGTACAACGAGCTACGCCACTATATCTATATTAGAGTGGTCCTTATGTTGCCTTTGGACGAATTTTGACCCGCTCCCCCACCAGATTGGCTCCAAATAATTAAAAAAAAAAGTTCCCTGAATTGGCAGCCCGCCATCTTTAAAACCGGCCATTACCAGCATGGGTCATTTTTCCCCTTTGGAATACACAGGATTTTTCGACTCTCCAGTAACATGCCTATTTGAGTCGCTTGAAATCATCTTAAAAATTCAATCTCAATCTCAGTGACCCCGTGGCACCTTTGTGCATGAAAAAAAATCTTACGGTTTGATTTTGAAATAGGTACGGGTCGTTCCACGCCGATATATAAACATGTTTTTCGGTTTTTCTTTATTCCCGGATAATTTTGTCAGAAATTTTTTTAGATTTGAAATATTAATCTCAAAATTCAAAATACTGATCTTGAAAGCCATATTGGTCATTCCGACTCAATTTGTTTTTTTTTCTTCTTTCGTTTTTCCTCTAGTTGCCGGATAATTTTATCAAAAGAGAGTTCAAAATATCCGATCGCATTCTAAAGATTGAAAATACCGGTCTTGAAATTAATATGGGCCATTCCAACTAGAAACATTCTTTATTTTCCATTAAAATTTAATTTTCCAAAATAAATAGTGTTTCGAGTTGGAATAGCCCATATTAATTTCAAGACCAGTATTTTCAATTTTCAGAATAAGATCGGATATTCTGAACTTTCTTTTGATAAAATTATTCGGCAACTAGAGGAAAAACGAAAGAAGAAAAAAAACAAATTGAGTCAGAATGACCAATATGGCGTTCAAGATCAGTATTGTGAATTTTAGGATTGATAATTCAAATTTCTGACAAAATTATCCGGGAATTAAAAAAACCCGAAAAATATTTTTATATATCGGCGTGGAACGACCCATAACCATTTCAAATTCGAACGGTAAGATTTTTTTTTCATGCACAAAGGTGCCACGGACTCATTGAGATACTTCTTGGATTTTTAAGATGATTTCAAGAGACCCGAATAGGGATATTACTAGAGAGTCGGTAAATCCTGTGTATTTTAAAGGGGAGAAATGATCCCTGCTGGTAATGGCCGGTTTTAAAGATGGCGGGCTGCTAATTTAGGGAACTTTTTTTTAACTATTTGGAGCCAATCTGGGGGGAGCGGGTCAAAATTCGTCCGAAGCCATCATAAGGACCACTCTAATCTATATATACTGTAACGGGCGTCGATAGTCCCCCTTGTGAGTTAGGCCTGAGATGACGCACGACAATTGGTCATGGTCATGTCATGGCGTACAGCCAATCACCTCCGCCGGATAGAC
>OZ020170.1:5759518-5792518 GCA_963971145.1 Sussaba pulchella
TTTCAAGATTGTCAGACACGGATTGTGTCAACAAACCCTCACTCTTTTGTTGAATCGTCGAAAGTTTTGCAACGCAAGCACGTTATAGCGAAAGTCGAGTGTAAAAGTTATGAGACGTTTTCAACCCCCCTCCCAATAGGTAACCACTTGAGATTTTCTCTTACGAACAGTCGATGGCTTTGAGAGACGAGTTCAGGCATGCTTAAACATGGATGGTGGAATATTTAAACACCTTTAGGAAGGGTTCGAAGTACGCTCACAAAGAGGGTTTGGAGTCGAAAAATACTGCGGAAGTGACGAGCCGCAGAGACCTAATCTTTGTGAGTGTTCCACACGCACGCACTTACACTTACACTTGCACTTACTCTTAAACTTACACTTACACTTACACTTACACTTACACTTACACTTACACTTACACTTACACTTACACTTAAACTTACACTTACACTTACGCTTACACTTTCACTTACACTTACACTTACACTTACACTTACACTTACACTTACACTTACACTTACACTTACACGTACACTTACACTTACACTTACACTTACACTTACACTTACACTTACACTTACACTTACGCTTACGCTTACACTTACACTTACACTTACACTTACACTTACACTTACACTTACACTTACACTTACACTTACACTTACACTTACACTTACACTTACACTTACACTTACACTTACACTTACACTTACACTTACACTTACACTTACACTTACACTTACACTTACACTTACACTTACACTTACACTTACACTTACACTTACACTTACACTTACACTTACACTTACACTTACACTTACACTTACACTTACACTTACACTTACACTTACACTTACACTTACACTTACACTTACACTTACACTTACACTTACGCTTACACTTACACTTACACTTACACTTACATTTACACGTGGGATGTTAATGACTTTACCTCCTCGTGGTACATCCTGGATAACGCTAAAATAGTCAATGGAAAAATTGTGTTCTAACCTAGAAATTATGAATTTTATCGAAAAAAGATTCCTACAAAAGTTGTCAGTTTTGACATGACAAAATTTTTGATGCGAAAAAATAAGTATAGTTCCATTTTAAAGAAACATGTTTGCCACCTTAAAATCGCCATTTTGGATTTTCGACCGAAAAAAAAAAAATTTTTTTACGTCCCCCTCCAGGCCCTTCAAGTTTTGTTGTACTCAATTTTCGATCGGAGTAGTATTTTTCGAGATAAATTAAATGTAAGATTAAAATTGGACACCCTGTATAATATCACATATATATATGAACTAAAAATTATATATATATTTCTATATGAGCAAGTCCACCGATTCAAGTACCGGTTTTGGGCGATCTTTTTGTAACTTGGAGAAATGGAAGCGCCCATTACAAAATGAACTCCGATTTTTTTTTAGATTTTCCCTTCTGTTATTTTCGCTTGGGTGATTGTATTGGGTATCGTATGGGCAATTCTGTGAGTTTTTAATGTTTTTCTTGTTTTCATTAATTTCTCAAAGGGTTTTGATAGAAAAAAAAATTTAATTAAGTTGACCACCTATCTTCTATGGAAAAAAAGCTCAGCTTATCGAAAAAAAATACAAAAAAATTTTTGAGAGTTGAGAAGTTACTCAAAATTGCATTTGAAATATAAAAGTCGATTTTTCGCAAAATTTTATTTTTAAAAATTTTTGAAAGTATTTTCCTCGAAAAGTTGAGAAAATTTCACGTAATATATGCAGAAATAAAATTGGGACCTCTGTTATAACTCGTTGAATCACCAAATGTATGGCAAAACAACTAAAACCTCAATTTATATTTTTTTATTTTCAAATGAATCGTATTGATGTTTCTACCACAATTGCACAGTGACGTAAGACTGTGTTCACCGTAAATACATGAAAACCATATGATCAAAGATGAAACTTAGAGTCATGTGATGACGCTGTTAGTTTCGCAAGTGCACCATCTACAACTTAAGGGTGAGGTAAGATTAGTTCGACATTGAAAACGGATATTATTGATAATTTTTTTGACGATACAGTTGATATACATTCATTTCTATAATGACTACTCAATAACGTAACGTTAGAAGAATATTCTTAAAACTTTTTATTAACCTTTATGATCAATTTTTCATTTACAAAATTGAGAATCTTGCTACTTCAAAATACGATAAAATAAAATAAAACGACGTCATTACCTGCAGAAACTTATCAAATTCAAATCATTTTGGTTCCTTGATCTCAGTATTATGAATCATTTCAAAATGAGAAAATATAAATTGAGGTTTTAGATGTTTTGTCATACATTTGGTGATTTAACGAGTTATTAAAGAGGTCCCAACTTGATTTTTCCATATATTACGTAAAAATTTTTCAGCTTTTCGAGAAAAATACTTGAACATTTTTTTTTAAATATACTTTTGCGAAAAATTGACTTTGATATTTCAAATGCGATTTTAAGTAATTTTTTGAGTCCCAAAAATGTTTTCGTATTTTTTTTCGACAAGCTAAGCTTTTTGTACATAGAAAAGGCGGTCGAATCAAATTTTTTTTTCCGATCAAAACACATTCAGAAACTAATAAAAACAAGAAAAACATAAAAAACTCACAGAATTACCCATACAATTACAGCGACAATAACGAAAGGAAAAATCCAAGAAAAACTCAGAGTTTTTTTCTCAATGGGGGCTTCCGTTTCTCAAAGTTACAAAAAGATCGCTGCTATCGACGGCCAAAACTGGTACTCGAATTGGTGGACTTGCTCATATATATATGGGTCATTCCATGTCAAATCGACCAATGGTTGGAATTGACCCCTTTTAATTTCGATAAAATTTGGTGGGATGTTTTCTCAAATTCCAAAACAAAGTTCTACCAAAGGAAAAAAATTCAAAAATTTTTTTCCAAAAGTTATGCAAAATTCAAAATTTCACTACTTCTCCAGTTCTTCAAGTTTATTTTTTAAATATCTCGCAAACTATCACAGCTGCAAAAAAAGTCATCGGATTCGTTTTAAAGTGCATACTTGAGGCTATAGAAAAAAACATATATAAAAAAAAAAATTTGAAAAATGCCCAATTTGTAGAATTTTGAATTTTTTGAATTCGTATAAATTGACGATCGACATTAAATTTTTAGCTCAATTTTTTTTTATAATACCTTGTACTAATCTTGAAAGATCCTGAGATTATCAGAATGGTGTTCTTTTTCTTCTCAAATATATGATTTTTTTAATGTTGGTAAAAAAAAATTTTTTTTTTTTTTCATTTTTATGTTACGTAAAGCTAAGCAATCATGTCATTATGTAATTCTGAGCAGTGAAAATTTTAATTAATGATATAATAATGTAAAAACAATGACATTATTGAAATTTTTTGGTATTAGTTTGAACATCGAATCAGTTAAAAAGTGTCCAACTCCGCCATCTATGTATCTACTGCTAAAGTTTTAATCGAGATATTTACCATGGGTGACCTTACCAGAGGTCTCTATTTTCCATAATATTTACATTTATAGAGATTAGTCAGTTCGTGATTTATTAGTAAACTATAACAAAAGTTGCTGAGTACATTTGTGAATAATATATTATTACAGTAATAAATGTCCCACTCCGCCATAAAACTATCATAGCTGCAAAGAAAAGTCATCGGATTCGTTTCAAAGAGCATACTTGAGGCTATAGAAAAAAACAGATATAAAAAAAAAAATTTTGAAAAATGCCAAATTTGTAGAATTTTGAATTTCTTAAATTCGTATAAATTGACGATCAACATTAAATTTTTAGCTAAATTTTTTTTCAATAATACTTTGTACTGATCTTAAAAGATCCTGAAATTTTTATAACTGTGTTCTTTTTTTCAAATATACAATTTGTTGAATTTTCGTAAAAAAAAAATTATTTTTTTTTAAATCTTCATGCTAAGTAAAGCTAAGCAATCAAGTCATTTTGTAATTTTGAGCAGTTAAAATTTCAATTAATGAGATAACAATGTAAAAACAAAAACATTATTGACACTTTTTGGTATTAGTTTGAAAATCGAATCAGTTAAGAAGTGTCCCACTCCGCCATCTATGTATCTACTGCTAAAGTTTCAATTGATATATTTACTCACCAGAGGTCTCATTTTCCATAATATTTACATTTCTAGAGATTAGTCAGTATTATTGTAATAAAATATTATTCACGAATGTACTCGGCAACTTTCGGTATTGTTTCCCAGTAAATTACGAACTGACTGATCTCTAGAAATGTAAATATGGAAAATAAAGACCTCTGGGGAGGTCACCCATGGTAAATATCTCGATTGAAACTTTAGTAGTAGATTCATAGATGGCGGAGTGGGACACTTTTTAACTGATTCGATGTTCAAACTAATACCAAAAAGTTTCAATATTGTCATTGTTTTTACATTATTATATCATTAATTAAAAATTTCACTGCTCAGAATTACATCATGACATGATTGCTTAGCTTTACTTAGCATGAAGATGAAAAAAAAAAAAAATTTTTTTTACCAACATTAAAAAAATCATAATTTGAAAAGAAAAAGAACACCATTCTGATAATCTCAGGATCTTTTAAGATTAGTACAAGGTATTATAAAAAAAAATTGAGCTAAAAATTTAATGTCGATCGTCAATTTATACGAATTCAAAAAATTCAAAATTCTACAAACTGGGCATTTTTCAAATTTTTTTTTTTATATATGTTTTTTTCTATAGCCTCAAGTATGCACTTTGAAACGGATCCGATGACTTTTTTTTGCAGCTATGATAGTTTGCGAGATATTTAAAAAATAAACTCGAAGAACTGGAGAAGTAGTGAAATTTTGAATTTTGCATAACTTTTGAAAAAAAATTTTTGAATTTTTTTCCTTTGGTAGAACTTTGTTTTGGAATTAAAGAAAACATCCTACCAAATTTTATCGAAATTAGAAGGGGTCGATTCCAATCATTGGTCGATTTGACATGGAATGACCCATATAGTTAAATAGAAGAAAAAATTTACTTAATTTTTAAAAACTTTTTTTTTCAATTTCTTAAACGGAAATAAAAATGTAGCCACCTTGAACTTCTTGGGCCGACGCTTCGTTCGGAAGTTATAGCTTTTACTCGACACAAATAACCCATTAATATTTACCCGGTTGTCAAGAAAAAACCTATAACTTTAGAACGGAACGTCGGCACAAGTCCGGCTGGTTGTCAAAATTTTCGTTTTCGTTCAAGGAATTTGAAAAAAAATAAATTTCAATAATTGAGGATATTTTTTTTTATCATGTAATCTTTGACTACTAAAACATGTATATTTACAGGTTTTTTATAACAAAAAAAGCTATAACCTTCGAACGAAGCCTCAGCCCAAGTTCGGCAGGGTTTCAAAATTTTTGTTTTCGTTCAAGGTATTGGAAAAAAAATAAATTTCAATAATTAAGGAAAACGTTTCTTTCATGCAATTTCTTACAAAAATAGCATACGTATTTTTACGGGTTTTTTATGACAAAAAAAGCTATAGCTTCCGAACGAAGCGTTGGCCCAAATAGTTCAAGGTGGCTGAAGTTTTCTATTCCGTTTAATTGAAAAAAAAATTTTTTTTGCATTAAGGGTACATTTTTTGTTCTATTTCACTTTCAATTTTAAATCGCTTATGAGTAATTGTTGAATTTGTGCAACATAATCGTAAATGTTTTCATTGTATAGAGCATTCAAGAACACCCGTGGTTCTTTGAGTCATCACTAACCGTTGCTGAGGTAAATCGATTTGAATGACGGAGCATGGTCGATAGTCCAAAAAATTCGTTTGACTGTACTCAAAAGCAGGGGCTCAAAATAAAAAACGCTGAAATACGGTTCTCTTCATTTTCGACATATATTGATGTAAAAAATTCGGGGGCAAAAATGTTGACCCAACCGCCTCGGCTGCGGAAACCTCCAGAAAGACCCGATTGACTGGACCTCTACATTTGAGCTCTCTATCTTAACACTAAGGGACGCCTGAAAAGTGTTGAATATTTTTTTATAGACGTTTAAAATTTTTTTTTCCTGCTTAAACAATATAAAGTTGAGATCAAAAAGAATAAGTTTTTCAAATTTTAGCTCTCTATCATGATATGGTGATAAGGCGTGTCCGTGAATTTTCTTTTTTCACTTTTTTGTTAACTTTTCTTTTTAATTTTTCCTAGTTGCAAAATTTAGTAGTGACCTTAAAGAATCAAGATCTTTCAAATTTTAGCGCTTTATCTTAATATTAAGGCGTACCTGTCAACTTTTTTTAAAATTATTATATAACTTATTCGTATTAAAAAAAATGTATTCCACTTGAAAAATCTGAAGTTGACCTCATAAGAAGAAGATCCTCCAAATTTCAGCTCTCTATCTCAATAGTGAGGCGTACCTGTGAATTTTTCATTTAATTTCATTATTTATTT
Source organism: Sussaba pulchella (assembly GCA_963971145.1). Taxonomy (NCBI): domain Eukaryota; kingdom Metazoa; phylum Arthropoda; class Insecta; order Hymenoptera; family Ichneumonidae; genus Sussaba; species Sussaba pulchella. The sequence continues at coordinate 5,765,961 of OZ020170.1, forward strand.
TTCTTTCTTTTAGAGGACTTTAATTTTCCGAGATTAACGTTCGATTGCCGAAGAAGCATCGAAACTGACTGAGAGCCGATTTCAGAAAAAAAACATTTTCTGCGAGGCCGTGGACATTTTGTTTCGGCTAGTAGAAATATATAAAGGATGTGAAGTTTGAAATGATAATTCAAATTCATTTATTTATTAATAACGAATGATTTTTTATGTATTTTGAAAAAAAACTTTTGATCATGACATGAAAATTAAAACAGAATATTAAAACAGTAATTTTTTATTTTATACACTACCGGAGAACATTATCAGGCCACAAACGTGCTCGTAAAAATCACTGGTTTTTGAACGTCGACAACTTTGAGATGAAAAACGCTGAAAACTTTCTGCAAGCACTATTGGAAAGCTTATGGATGTTTGAATTTATTAATATTAAAAAGAATATATTTCCATTATTAAAGATTATTCCCAAATTTTCTATCTTGATTTTGACTTATAGAGAAAGTTAATTTTTTCTTATTTAAAATTTCTCACACCTCACTTCTACATTTTTATCTTTAATTTGAGCCCAAGAACCACGGAAAATCTTAGCTGGTTCTTGAGTTATCATAAAGATTGTGCAAACGTGTGTGAATTGTGTTCTCCTGAGAAGGCAGGAGTGCTGTGAGTTATACCTGATATGAAAATATCAATGGACTCGATTATTTATAAGCTTTCCACCGGTCAAACTCAATTTTCAAAGGTTTGTGTTCAATCCAAAATAATATTTGCAATAATCGTTCATCTCAGAAATTTTACATAAATATACGCCATCAATGGAGATTTATTTTTTCGATAATATGCTAAACAATTTAGTTCAAAAACATAAATTTCACAGAATATGCGATATAATTATAACCAAAATGAGTTAGAAATAAATGCAAAAACATCGATGTACGGGGACTCTGTAAAGGGAAATGCATCAACGCTCGATCATCGTTGCGCGGCAAGCCAAGAACGCTTGTCGAAACGAGATATTCACGGTGGCGTCGAAAATCCTCCCGTCTAGTACAATACATCCTAGCCAGCCTTCCTGTACATGCCCGCACACACACACCACTCCGAGCTATGCCCGTACGCGAGCGGTTCAATGCGGCCGAGAATTTGCTTTCGGCTACCCAGTATACGCTAAACAAGCAAAAACGACGGCGTCTTTTCCTCGTCGACCACGAGGCGTCGCCAATGCACGACCAACGAATAAGAAGCAGCCGGAATCCCCGATATACCGCTCTGTACCAATCTCCCTACTCATCTCTGATTGCAGTAAAAGGTGCTGCAGCGTTGCAGTTGTGGTGCCCCGCAATTTTTATGAAAATTTTATCGAAACAATTATACACGAGACATAATTGTTTCTCAAAGTAGCTTGCGCTAAGTAACGGAAATGCCGTATTTCCGTTACTATAATATTCAGTAAATAAAGTCAATAAAGTCAAAAGAACAACGCTGACGAAGCTGTCAGCGTAAAAGTAGACTCTCGGGTGAGAGTCGTAATGGGTGGCACTGCGACCACCCGACGTCAGTCTTGAAACAGACCCCGAACCGCGGAATCACGTCGAAGTGCGAACGTCTAGGGTTATCCGGTTCCCGCGGTCCGGTCAAAGTTAAAATCGAAGTTAAAGTTAAAATTAAGTTTAAAACATTGTAATCCATATTGTATTCCACCAGTTTTTTAACGCATTGAATAAATTAATCATTGACTGATTTACGTGAATTCCAATTCTTCGTGGCGGGAACTCACGAATAAATAATTAAATAATTGTCTAAGCCGTTAAACACCCGCTCCTTATCGGTCACTCGGTGCTCCGGCACAACGATTTGGTGGCAGCGGTGGGATCCTGCAAAGTAAATTCAGTTTAAACGATTAAAATCAGTGCTATATAAAAAACTGTGCTTCGAAACGAAACACACTGTGCCACGTTACAAATAGTGACAGTGATAGTTCGATTTCGAATTGGATTACTACGAGACCTCAACGGAGTAAAGCGAGCACAGAACTTCACGTCGCAGAAGCCCGGAATTCGCCGACTCAGCACCGGCCGAGGACGAATCCGACACCACACGACGAGGAAGAGCTGCTCCACGGACGACCAGGACCGAAGGATGGCATCAGAGATCTACTTCCTGTAAGTGGCGGTTTAGCTCATTACAATTACATAAACAGTCAAAGCCTAGTCCCACGTCGGTCCGAACGAAATCCATACCGGTCTGTAAAAGCAATTTAGAAAGAAAGGGGTAGAGTCAAACGAATAGAAAAATGGCAGACAACGAGTCGCAAATTTCAGACCCCGACCAACAACGGGAGGGGCTCCAAGACCCTCCAGAGGGAGGGCAAACGGTCGCCGAACTAGCAGCGGCGCTAGCCGCGATATCCGCAACGATTAACCGAGCACTGGGCTCCTTACAGCCCTCCGGGACACCTCCACCCGCGGACGAGACTCGTACACCCCCGAGAAACCCCGATGATCGCCACGGTGTAAACAGACGACGGGGTACCTCGTTTGCCGAATACACTAATAACGGTTCGGAACACGAGTTCGAGAACCCCAGAGATATTTTCTCGCGACCTGTCTCGGGACAGATGATCGAGGACGACATAGCAGCCATGGCTCGAAACGCAGGCCTCCCTCTGCCGAGGCCGATAACCACCCCCGTGCTCCCTTCCGGAGAAACGCAACACGGGATTCCTCCTCCTCCGCGTCGGCATACACAGAACCCGACGCCGCCGGACGACAGCCGTCTGGACGAGCGCGATGCTGTTGCGGCCCTGCAACGCGAGCTCGACCGCCGTCGCGCCAGATTGACGCAGGTCGGGCCATCGTATCGGGGAAGTACCGCAGCCACCCTCCGCGAAGTCAACGGCAACCCTGAGGGACTGATTAGGGCACTCCAGTCGCAACTGAGGGAGCAAGGCGAGGAATTACAACGGTACCGAGCCGGGGAAGAACCCCTACGGGGCCGAAGAAATTCCGCGGAACGACGACCGGGGATGATGCCCTTGTGGCACGCCCTTAAGTACATAGATCCGTTTCACGGAGGTAGCGCAGACGAACTGCAATACTTCCTCCGGTCTTGCGAGACCGCGTGTTGACGGGTGGATTATGAGGAGCACAGCGGACTGCTCGAGATGGTCCTCGGAAACCGGATCAAGGGAAGAGCGGCAATAGATTTGATGCACAAAAATATATTTACCTTCGCGGAACTCCGTACCGAATTAGAGGGCTTGTATGGACAGCGAAAGTCACTGTCAGCTCTGCAATTGGAGTTAAACACAGCGCGTCAAGGACAAGGAGAAAGCGTCGCTGCATACGCGACGCGAGTAGAGACGATCACGTCTCAAATGGTCAATAGGCTGACCGAAAACGAGTCCCAGAGAGACGCGCAAGCAATCGAAGGATCGACGCGGAAATGCGCACAAGCTACGTTCGAAAATGGTCTCACAGGGCAAGTACAAGTGCTCGTGAGGGCGCGAAATTGCGCGACCCTCCACGAATCCGCAGTAGCAGCCATAGAAATAGCGGAGGCTATTAATCAAAAGGGTAGCGGATCGTCGAAGGACGAATCTCAACGGAAATCGGCATTGACACAGCCCAAAGCCGACGAGGAAAAAACCTGCTACACCTGCGGCGAACCGGGGCATCTGAGTCGAGACTGCCCGCAGAAACCAAAGCGTACAATTCTACCACAGGCAGTCAAGGCCGTGAACCAGATTGAGCTCTTCTGCAGGTATTGCAAGAGGAAGGGACATACGTACCAAGACTGCAGGAAGCGCCGACGAAACGAGCGCAAAACCGGCGGCAGTGAAGATGAGAAGTCGCAATCCGACGAAGGAACGTCCGACGACGGGCAAAGGGGCGGACGCCAGCGCCCTTCGAACACTGATACGGGGGTAGACGAGAGGCAAACGATAGGGACCCTGAGCCTTCATACGTTGACAGTCAGGTCCGAGTCAACTCCGTTGCAAACGTTTCCGGTCACCCTCCCCGCGAGCAGTGCGGCAAACGATTTCGTCATCGAGTCACCGGGCGCCGCAGACGGTGTGTTGACACTAAAGGCTGACACCGGAGCGCAATGCTGCGTTATACGAGAGAGCTGCCTGCTGCCGGGTACCGTAGTCGACGAATGCAACGTCGAACTCGAGGGAATATCGGGTCAAAAATTCAGGCCCAAGGGCGTAACACTACTGGCTCTTGGGGTGCCAGCCGTCATAATAAAGCACCCATTTTACGTAGTGACAAAAACGGTGTCGCTACCCGTCCAGGGTATCCTCGGGATGGACTTTATACGAAAACATAAAGTCGACATTTTCGGAGGAGACACAATAAAAATGTACGGACACGTAATGCCCCTGCTGAACGGTGCATCCGGAGTATCACAAGAAGCGCGCAGTGAGAGGATAGTGCGCGCTAAAACGGCAAGCAAATTCATAAGCCTTGTCGAAAAACGCACGACAACCCCAGATGTAGTGATGGGGTCGCGCATTACGCCCCCGGCGGGTAAAACATGCCTGATAAGCCTCGCAAACGCGAGCAAAGACGTTCGCGTGGTGCAACGACCCAACGTGCAACCAGAGCCGGCGAACGATAACACGGCCAAGGCGCCAGGAAGACGCTCAGTGTACTCGAACACAGAGACAGGAAAACAAAACGCAGAAGCCGACGCTTTAAGCTGCATACACGCAGCAATAGGAGCTCAGGCACAAGAAAGAGCGAGAAGCGCTCCACGGAAGAGGGACAACGCTAATCAGCAGGATACAATTCCTCTCGTCACTGACCCACCACACCCCGTCCAAGAAGACAACGGGAAGCGTGGGGCCAGTACGAACGACCGCGTAGAGAGACGCGACAAGAAGGACAGCGCGAGGCCCACGAAGTGCGACGGAGCAACAGTCAGGGCAGCTAGCGCATCGCCCACCAAGAGAGGGGAGCGACAAGGACAACGGAGACGGCGAGACGCCCACATCGCGCAAGAGCGACAGAGACGGCGAGACGCCCGCGCCTCGCAGGCAGTCTTGCCAGATTGCGCGATTTTATCGCGCACGTGGGCGTGTCCGTTACCCTTTCCAGCTATATTTTTTGCCGGGCTCCTGACGAATCACTGGCTCCTGCTATGAAGCAAGCTACCCAAAACCGCCGCAACCGATAGCGTCGCTCTCACCATCCGCTTGTCGACCGTCCTAACCTACTCCGCTTGCGCGCTAATATTCAAAATATGTATTCGAGCCTCGAACTCGGACACTGTGCTCGGATTCCAAGCAAAATCAACAAGCTATCACTGCAAAATCATAATGGCTCGATGATGCACAGGGAAATTGTAATTTTGGGGAAAATTTTTTACTCGTGTATAATACTGTTACCAGACTGGGAACTTCCCCGCATGTGGGAGCTGTACTATCCCTTTAAAAACGAGTGCAGCATGTTTCTCCAACCGCGTCCGACCCATCGACATATAGATATGGACCGATAACACTGCAAGGTAAACTGAAATCGTAATAGAAAGGGAAGAGACTAGGTGGGCTTATTTCTCTTTTCTCTTTTCCGTGAAAGAGAGAGTGAGAGAGGGATAAACCCACCTAGTCTGTTCTCTTTCTATTACGATTTCACTTTTTCTTGCAGTGTTATTGGTCCATATCTATATGTCGATGGTCCGACCAATCAGCGGATCGGCCTTACGTTTATGTGCAAACGTCTGCAACCCATATGGTATGATCATACTAGGAACGATATTTACATTTAACTGCTATTGCTAAGTACTTAGATTCATTATTAATAGATGTGCCAATTACATTCCATTTTGGCGCCGCGTACGTTGGGAAAGCCGACGAGACTTAGCCGAGTCGACAGATCTTATTCGCATGCACATCATGCATTCGCATGCTTATTTGCATGTTGAATGTTGGCGCGCAACGGAGCAAGTCAGTGAAGAAACTACACGGAAGTCGATAGGCAGCGCGTCGAGTAATGCTATTGACTCGATGCGTCTGGAGGCGGCGTTACCAAGCTGCCTCTCCTCAAGCGCCTTTCGAAAAAGGCGTGGTGGGGGACTCTCCAAAACGTCCCTTCCCCTCAATCTGGCAACACTGCTCGCAGGAGCGAGAAGGGGATGGAAAACCACACGTCGCGCGAAGGCAACGGAGACGGCGAGACGCCCACATCGCGCAAGAGCGACAGAGACGGCGAGACGCCCACGCCTCACAGGAGCGACAAGGAGAACGACAACCATACGTCGCGCAAAGGCAACGGAGACGGCGAGACGCAAACATCGCGCAAGAGCGACAGAGACGGCGAGACGCTTACGCCTCGCAGGAGCGACAAAGAAAACGACAACGACACGTCGCGCAAAGGCGACGGAGACGGCGAGACGCCCACGCCGCTCAAGAGCGACAAGGAGGACGACATCTTAACGCTACTCAAGAAGAACGAGGGGGGTTACACCCACATCTTGTACAAGAGCGAAAGAGACAGCAAGGTCCATACGTTGCATGCGAGCGACGGAGACATCGGCAAGGGAACCATGAAGGATTCGGGCAGCAACAATGCCCACCCTCCCCCCGACGGTAGAATCGCGCAGGGGCCTCTCGACCCCCTCTCACGGTCCGATAAGGGTTAAAGAGACACCGTGGGGAGGGGGAAGTTCACCCCATACGCGCGGAACGTCTGAGGGGGCAAAAATTTAAAAAAATAAATAAATAAAAATAAAAATAATATTCCTTATGGACCCATCTTAGCCGTCAAGTGAAGGAAAAACAGTAAAAATTGTAACGGTCAATCGACGATACATGAAAGATTAATTAGGGACAGGTATATTGGCTTTGACTGGTAATTGTATTGTAACCGCCCGAGGTTTCAGCGTTCGGACGGGAAGGAAGGTCACCCAGATGGTCTCCGACGACTATCTTCCCCCCGGAAACCTCACCCTCTCCGACATCGGGAAGTCATCGACCAACGCGGACCCAGTGCCCCCTGTGCCCCTAAAAAATTAAGAGACAATTTAAGAGAAAAAACAAAAAAATGCGAAATTACCATGCTCTTCGCTCTCGGTTCGGGAACAATTGTCGTGATAACATTAGCCTGCGCCGTAGCCTGCTTACTATGTTACAGACGTCAGCGGAATTCCTCGACGTCCCGAGCTACTACCGTATCAGTGAGTCTCGGGGTCACCGGACTACAACAGAAGCAGACGGCAAGAAGAGAAGAACGGGAAGAGTGACCTCCCGCCAGACAGCTGGCTCGATGTTAATCCCGTCACCCGACAATATTATTGCCCACCAATAACCGTTGTGAGGACATAGAAATAGAATAGACCCGTAAAAGTAAAGTAAAAAGCGGAGTAAAAATTCATTTTCGCTAAAAATAAATTTTTACTTTTCAGGGGGGAGGGGTGTGGTGCCCCGCAATTTTTATGAAAATTTTATCGAAACAATTATACACGAGACATAATTGTTTCTCAAAGTAGCTTGCGCTAAGTAACGGAAATGCCGTATTTCCGTTACTATAATATTCAGTAAATAAAGTCAATAAAGTCAAAAGAACAACGCTGACGAAGCTGTCAGCGTAAAAGTAGACTCTCGGGTGAGAGTCGTAATGGGTGGCATTGCGACCACCCGACGTCAGTCTTGAAACAGACCCCGAACCGCGGAATCACGTCGAAGTGCGAACGTCTAGGGTTATCCGGTTCCCGCGGTCCGGTCAAAGTTAAAATCGAAGTTAAAGTTAAAATTAAGTTTAAAACATTGTAATCCATATTGTATTCCACCAGTTTTTTAACGCATTGAATAAATTAATCATTGACTGATTTACGTGAATTCCAATTCTTCGTGGCGGGAACTCACGAATAAATAATTAAATAATTGTCTAAGCCGTTAAACACCCGCTCCTTATCGGTCACTCGGTGCTCCGGCACAACACAGTGAAAGTTGTTGTAACGCTGCATGCAAAATGACCGCAGCGATCTCGCAACATTTAAACAAGGCCGTGGTAAGATCAGACTACCTTGCTACCCTAAAATCAATTTCAGCAAGGTAGTAAGGATCTTGTCCTTTCGATTATTTTATTAGAAATGAAAATCACACTATTTTGTAATCTCCATTTCATTAGTAAATATGAGGATCATTTAAGGTGGCAAACAATTGTCAATCAATTTTGTTTGATAGATCGAATTCCGCGAATTTTTTGTTATTCATTTTCTTTTATTTTTTTTCTCTGTCAGGAAAGAAATACAGGCGTACGAGTGGTACGAGTTGAGTGACACATTATATCGGAGTTACGACTTTGATTTCGACGAGTTCCACATTTGGTATTTTCTTTGGTACGAAATGCGCGACTTTGCACCATCTCCCGCCTCCCAACTTCGAGTTTTACTCTTGACTATCTTGTTGAACTACCCGTTCTTCCCCACGAATGCGCCGAGTCTTGGCTTGAGCCAACCATTTTGCCACACTACCCTTTATTTGAATATCTGTTGCCGCGGGTGCACACATCAGATGCACAACTTCTGGAAATATAAGAGAAAACATGATTAATTTTTTTAAAGAATTTTTCGAAAGTAACTATTACGTTTAAGAGTAACGTCAATTACGTTAAAAAATAGCTGATGCAGAAAACGTTTCATAAAAACTATAAAAGTGGGGAAAAAACACATCAGCCTCCGTGTTTAAATCAGTCATTATGTTTCTGTCCATTTTAATAGTTTTTTCATCTGACATTTTCAGCACGGATATTCAGCGATCGCTCTTACTTTTAACCAATTTCTCCGTGTCGAAACTCTTGAAAGGTTTTTTTTTCAGCCATCATAGGAATACAATTCAGCGAGAGAGTTCGTCCATAATTTTGCCATCACTCTGCAGACAACTGGGTTGACCTCTTGGCCTCCAACTTTCCGCAGAATATTGATCTGCACGACAAGCATACATGAGATGTTTCGGAATGACGTATGTGATTTTGGCATAGCGCTTTAATTCGAACAAGTCAAAACCCTCTTATTTTTGAAAATAGTCAATTTTTTCTTCACTTTGGGGTGACTCAAGAAGCCCTGATTTGTTCCGAAATTTCCCGGCACCTCTTTGCCTTTAAAAAATTTGAAGAAATATTCATCAGAGAAATCAGGCATTTAGACGTTTTTAAAATAAATATAGATTTTTTCTTGTATTCACTATTCAAAAACTTGAGTTTCGATATAACTCTGGAATGAGATGTTCATTGCTAATATTCCTTTCTTACCTTTTAATTTTCGAAACTGTTAAAAATCAATAAAACATCAAAGAAAACATTTCAAAATAAACTTGTCAAAATATTAAACAATAAACTTATTGTTTTATCGTTTTCATGTTCAAAATTAAATTGAAAGATTAATTATTCGTCTGAAAAATGCGTCATCTCAACTTTTTTTGGGTTTAAGATAAACTTTTTTGCTTTTAAACAATAAGTATTAGCAATAGAAATCTCATTCTAAAATTATAAAGGAACACCCTTCATATACACCGAATACAAGAAAAAAATATTAATTTCACAAATGTTCAAATGCCTGATTTTTCTAATACTTAATTTTCTAATTCTTTTACGGCGGAGGGGTAGTGGGAAAATTTCGGAAAAAATTGGGGGATATTTCAGCGTTACCACGAGCTGAAGTGAATAATGGCGACTATTTCTGAAAATGTAAGGGTTTTGAGCATCCCAGGAAACCAGGGCATCGAATTAAATTGTCCTGCCCCATTACATTAACGAATGGATACTCACTATTTTGTTCTGAAATTCTTTACTCTTCAATTTTGTTTCGAACAGTCTCAATTCCTCTTCGTATCGAAGGGGCAAGTCGATGTCTTCGTCTCCATCGTTTGGAAGTGCAATGTCGTTTGTGTCTGATTTCTCTTGCAGTTTGGACACGCTCTTTTCTATCGCTTTTACTTTGTGTGAAATTTCTGTCAATTTATTGACAGTGAATATTTGGAACTCATCTAGAAAACCAAGAAATTTAATTAGAAGAATAAATCAATCTCGATTCAGCTTATAATTCAAATTTAAAGAATATTACCATTGTAACTTCTCTGATTGAAGTTATTATTGTTATCATTATTTATTTCGGTAGAGATTTGTTCTACTGGTAATGATGATAAAGGTACACGATTCCGTTACAGGTGTATCTGAACGAGCCCGAGTGTCTGTTGTAATAGTTGAGGAAAGTAGGTCCAAAACGTATGGTGGTGTTACGTCCGGCGTAACAATATATTGGATGTGCCCTGTTTTTGACCTTAGCAAATGCTAATTGGTCAGGGATACGGGCTGACGATTAAATTCAGAAAGAAATTTATTCTTATATATTTATTTGAGATATTTATTGAGAATAAAGTGTAAAATGTATGTATGGGTTAGTGTGTGTGTGATAAAGGTCCGCGTGGGTACGCGTTACCTTTATAGCTAAAACTAGTGTTAATTTAGTTAATAAAAGAATGGGAGTCCGCGTGGGTACGCGTTACTCCCGTGATTTGGGATGAGAGTCCGCGTGGGTACGCGTTACTCCCGTGATTTGGGATGAGAGTCCGCGTGGGTACGCGTTACTCTCAGATTTGGATTTTTAATGAAGGTCCGCGTGGGTACGCGTTACCTTCGGGTTAGGAGATGAGAGTCCGCGTGGGTACGCGTTACTCTCGGAGTTGGAAGGATGTGAGTCCGCGTGGGTACGCGTTACTCACAAAGGGTAGTTCGGTAGTTGGGATAGAATCGAGAGGAAACTTACAAAAAGTTAGAGTCCTTTTTCTTTGAATTATGCTTGAAAATATTTATTAGTTGGGACTGGGCCCGAAATGATTTTAAGAGATGTTGCGACTTCGGAGGTTGAATTATTACTGTCTAAAAGACGCGTGGGTGGCCCTTTTATACAATTTCGGGTCCACACAAAATATTTAACCAGGTTGGAGAGGGTAGTTTTCCTTATTTATTGTTGGTTGAAAACACCGTCTCCCACCTTCTTATTCTCTAAGACGCGTTTCGCTTTTAACTGCGAAGCTAGTGGTAAGGGTGGGAAAGGGCAAATTTTCTTTGTATCTCATTGGTTAAAATGTCCCGTTTCCCACTTCTTAGTTTTATGCAAAAGATGGGAAGAATCTTATCTTTTCGAGCTGAAGGCCCAAGAACCCCCTCCCTTGTATCTTTGTAGGCCCCTTGAGAAAGGCCATACGCTTACGCCCGTGTTTGGAGGGTTGCAGTCCTTCAGGCGTCTGTGTGGTGGCGTTACGGGGACGTAACATTGGAAACTCGATGGCTTGCGATGATTTCTTTACATTTTTCCCTGCAATCGATTATTTTTACAGCAGTCGCTCTAATTGTTAAGTAAAGCTAGATGATACTACCTTTTTGTCCTTCCGGTTTATGTGCTTGATTTCGTTTTCCACGATCATTCTCAGCACGTTCTGTGGTGCTCTCACTGCTGCTGGTATCGCTGCTGAATCGTTTACGAGCTCTCTTGCGTCGTTTTTTCTTGGCGTCAATCCATTCCTGGGTGCTCTTTGTCAAGTCCGTATCATCCAAATTGGACGTCTCCTCCGCCTGAATTAGTTTGTCCAGGGCTTTCGTATAGGTATCTGTAAATAAGGATGGATTGAACAGTCTTATGAAGTAACTGCTACACTGTACTTATTACGAATGTCTATTATATCTCAAATTTGCCGACATTCCACTTCTATTTAATGTAGGCTTGCATAAACGTACCTGGTGTGCCAAAAATTTTTTGGACACGAAAGTTATCCCAATCCTGCCCATCCTTATTTGGTTCAATTTTATTTATAATGGCACGATCGATTAACAGCCTTGTCTTGAGAAAACTTGGCCACCAGCTATTTTTCTTATCCTGGTGAAGCCACACGTGGGGGACGATACTCAAGCCGTCACTGAATTCGACGATGACATAATTATTACTTCGAGACATTTTTTATATTAATATCACTCGAGAACGCCTCGATAACGCGTCATTATTTGTAACAAAAAATTTTGTTCAATTTCCCTATTTTTCCTCCCGTTTTACCGACCCGAAGTCCATCGCCACCGAAACCGTAAAATACGGTGGCGATGTAAAAATAAGGATGCGCTGCGACTAATGCGAGCTCTACCCCCCCTCTTTCCCCTCCTGTACCCCCTCACCCGGACCGGAGAAAACAGCGAGAACAAGTCCCGACGGCGAGGCTCGTTAGCCGTCGCACGAGGCCCCCACCATCCCATCACGGTGGGAAGAACGAATTTCCGCCACCGTCGCGAAAACAGAGCACGGTGGCGCTGAGACACCGACGTACGGCGATGCGCACGGCTCGCAATCACGTGAGGCCCCCCCTTGCCTCCCCAGCGAAGACCGAAGGACCCGGAAGAAGCCGGCAATTTCTTCACTTCGGGTCCGATTGTCGTAAATTAAGGAGCGATAGAGCAAGCGAGCGAGCGAATTCCGCCCCGAGGCCATGTGGGCCGAATTTTTGTAACGAGTGAGTACCCGATCTTTCTACCCGATCCCTTCATCCCAAAATTCGCAATTTCTCCCCGTTTATTCCTTTTCCCCGGTCACAATTGTTCCCCGTTTATTCTTTTTCCCGCTGTGTCGAGGTACTTCGGTATAAGAGCCGTTAGGCAGGATTCAGATCCCCACCCCTGACCCTGTCTCCTGTTCCCCGGTGAGCTATTATTTTTGTGAAATTCCATCTTTAATTGTAAATTGAGTTACGGTGTCGTTTCCGTCTAAACGACTGGCGCCCATTATAATATTGTTCTTTTCTTTTCGTGTTATTCAGAACCTCGTATCGAGGCAGCCATCTATTCTGCACACCCTTTTATTATTTTTTTTGTCATCGAATAAATTACGCCAATTTTGTTATTTGAAACCCCTCTTTTATTTTTTTTTGTTTTCTTCATTTTTCCCTGTTCACCCTCGTTTGTCCCGAAAGTTGCAGATCACATATTATACCGACGAGTACAGCAAAACTTGCGCAAGGTTCAGAGGTTCAGTAGGCACTTTATATACGGACAAACATTATTTGCCGCTCTTTCGCGTTGACCGATCTCACTCAATCTCACTGACACACTTCTACACAAAACACAAACTTATGTGTTAGTGAGACATATGAGTAGCGCCACCATCCTAGATGCACGCGCTTTATATCCGGCAATCCGGCGAACTAACGGAACAAAGAAATTCTTTTCTCCGACTCGTGGATCTCAATCAGTGAGGATGGTACAAGCATCGACATATAGATATGGACTGCTAATGTCGCGAGAAAAAGTAAAATCGCAATAGAAAGAGAAGAGACTAAGGTGGGTCTAAGCCTATCTCTCTCCATTTAACTTATCGGCTTTAACTTAGAAAGAGAGAGGCTTAGACTCACCCTAGTCTCCTCTTTTTCTATTGCGATTTCACTTTTTCTCGCGACATTCGCAGTCTAGATCTATATGTCGATTGGTACGAGTCTCCCACGGGGGAGTCTTCCATTCTCTACCAATGGAATGACGCGGAACTTCGAGGCTGCTTTTCGCATGCAGTTTACCCAGTTTACCGACTTGTTTTCATGATAATAGTTTTAATTGCAGCACTTACTTTATCATGTTTCCGGTCCTTAAAAAGTATTCCATAGTCAAGCCCTGGCGGTTTCAGGTATACTCATTTTATACCAAAAGACCACGCCGTATTTGTGAATTTTTTATACCGAATAATTACCGTAAGTATGCACTATTTTGGTATACTGTCGGTATAAATTAAGCACGACTCTGGTATATTTACGGTAAAAATTTAACATGATTTTGGGCTACTTGTGGATCTTTTATATTTTTCGGATGATATAATATCAGTGAAATTGAGGGTATTATTTGTAATTATAGTTTTGTGATGAGCGAGAGGTCAATTGGTGGGATGTGTAGACGTCCTGCCGAATTTTTGAAGAGAGAAAATATTTGGTGCATGCCGGGACTCGAACCCGGGAACTTCCGATCCTCAATCCAGCACTCTACCTACTGTGCTAATGTCACCGATTATATTTCTCCCATTCGAATCGTCTACTTATAGTGCAGGGACGTTATCTTTTTTTTTGTACGAACATTTTTTAATCTCTTCATTTTTTTCTACGACGTATAAACAACAATAACAAAAGTAATATTTTCTACTTTTTTAACTCGACTCTTTATTTTTTTCGACAGTTTTCTTCGTTAAACTCCTCTCATTCTTAATGAGATCGAGTACCCATTTTCGCACATGGATCGTCGGGTCGTGATTGTTGTGGTGTTTGAGTTGTTTTTTGTCCTAAAGCTCCATACATATTTCTGTAAAACACAAAGAATGGAGAGATAGAACCAACGGTGGTATAAGCATGCACCTATAATAGTTATACAATTAATAACGGATAAATAACTAATTACCATCGATACTTACGTGCAATATGCAAGGACGTCGTGCACGTGGCGCTCACTCATCCGACCAATCGCTCATACACCTGGTGTACTACTCGAATCTTTTATTTTCCAACGAATATAAGTGGCTTTAACATGATTTACATCGGACATCGACGAATATCGACGCCGTATGCCGTGGTATGCCCGGTATGCCGGTGTAGTCGAAACCCGTGTGCAATCGTACATAAATCGCGGCAATTTACGTGAAACATTTCACGTGAATTAAAATACTTATTTTCTCTTTTATACTGCGAGGACATATTATGGTATAGAAAATTACGTTATAGAATGAGTATTTTGCCGGTAAATTTACGGAAAACATCCACAAATTATGTCCTCTGATAACCATAAAAAATGCGTAATGTTTTGATACATTTACGGAAAACATACGCCAATTATACTGTAAAATTAGGTATAAAATAAGAATATCTCTGGTAAACTTACGAAAAACATACGTCAATTATACTGTAAAAGTATGGTATAAAATAAGTATATTTCCAGTAGATTTACGAAAAACATACCCCAATTATACTGTAAAGGTATGGTATAATTTGCGTATATTTTTTGTGGAAAAAATTCACTAATACACGGTTGACTTCTAGTATAATTACCAAAAAATACCCTGAATTCTACTCATATTATACCATCCGAAAAATATACCGAAAATACACCGGAATAATCGGTATAATCGAATCCGCCAGGGAGATTAATAACCGAAATTTCATCATACCGTCATGTCTGATAGCCAGCCATAAAAAGAGAAGTGTGTGGCCCGAACGCTTAACCTCAAAAGCGTCCTTACACATTGCTGTGATTGAAGAAACAATGCCTGGAATAAATGAAGAATGGTCTTCCTATGAAATTCAAGAATGGTTTTCATCCGTCGGTATGTATTATATAAGCTTAAATAAAATTTAGCCCCTCGTGGAAAGTTTAACTTCACGAAATATATGAATCTATGTAAATAATTTCAATTTTTTGTACGTATCATTATTTGTAGATACTTGGGTAGAAGCCACAGAAACATTAAAACAAGTTGATGCCAGCCGTAGTTATGGAAGTTTACCAATTACCTCGAAAGGTGAATATTTTGTGTAATTTCATAACATTATATTACTCCAGTTATCCGACACCAAGCAACATTCGGCGTGCGGCTTCGGCATGAATACCTGAAAGAGTATACGAAGAACTGCAAAAATAAAGAAAAATTATAATATTATTCCCCTTGATCATATAATACATGGTGCTACACAAATACATTTATTATCGGTTCATTGTTAACGGCAGATGTAATTAATTCCAGGTGAAATAGTTAGAAGAAAAGAGCTCCATATGCATTCACGAAGACATCAAAATCGAATTATCCGAGATGAGACGAAGCAGCACGTACGCCAAATTTCGAGCTCGTTTCATCCTCCTGAGCTCCCCCAAGATGATATTGGAAAAAATGCCATCACACGTAATAACGAAATGCATAATAACGAATATATAGACAGCGAAAACAATAGTGATAATGAGGAACCACAAAGTGACGAGTATGTGCAAAGCGAAAATAACATAACTTGTGATCCTGTATTGGAATCCGATTATGAATTAGATTCTAATGTTGATCGTGATAGAACTACGGTTCATGATGGTGACTATGTCATGGGTGGCGAAGATGACCAACAATTATCGTCAGATTTATCGTGATGGGCTATCAAATATAATATCCGCCATAATGCCATCAATGAGCTGTTGAGTATATTTAATCGAAATGTACCAAAGTGTAATTTACCGAAAGACTCAAGAGCTTTAATGAATAACCCATGTAAATCCAATATTCTGATCATGGACGAAGGACAATATTTACATTTTGGATTAGATGCGGCTCTTCAATCCATAATGAGAAAAAATGCAAACATAGATACGCCGATAGATGTCGATAATATAAAACTGACGTTGAATATTGATGGCTTGCCCGTATCACGATCTTGAACCAACTCATTTTGGCCCATACTAATTGCAGACGAAATGACAAAATCGGTTGAAATGGTCGCTGTTTATTATGGGAAAAAGAAGCCAGCATCTGCAAACGATTATTTAACCAAGTTTATTGAGGAATTGAAACCTATGATTAATGGAGGATTTTTTTATAACGATCGCAAAATCAGCGTCTCTTTGTGCAAAATCATGTGTGATGCTCCTGCAAAATCCTTTGTATTCGTTGCATTTTATTAAAGCAGAGCAGGATTGCAGGGTTATCAAATAATATGAACCGGATAGGTTTTAACATGTGTATTTTATATATTCACAGGTGTGCCGCAAAAAACGGTCATCACCTCGGAGAGTCGGAGAGAAGGTACACGTGTGAACGCTCACGGAAAGAGTCGATACATAGATAGACCAACTCGTGGCCTGCAAACGCGCCGTCGACAGTTGCGCGCTCTGTTGGCATGCGACCCAACTAGGGCTCAGTTCTCATTTTCTAACAGTATTATATACAAAATATCATACCGGCTTCTCCAGTTGCTCAAAGTGTACCATAACTGGTGCTAGTATCAATAGAACCACGTGCTTTCCATATGAAGAAAAGCCAAGCCGCGTACGAACAGATGAAGATTTTTTGTTGCAAACAGATGACGACTATCATCGAGGTCGAACGATATTATTGGACTTGCCGAATGTCGGGTTAGTCACAAACGTGCCACTAGATTATATGCACTTAATTTGTCTAGGGGCTGTAAAAAAACTTTTGCTATTATTGTTAAAAGGTCCGCTGTCGGTTAGAATAAAAGGAGCTGATGTCACTGGCATTTCAGACCAATTAATTGCGATGGCCAAAATGGTACCATCGGAATTTGCAAGAAAACCACGAGGCTTATTAGAAATATCGAATTGGAAAGCCACCGAGTTCCGACAGTTTTTACTGTATACTGGGCCCATTGTTTTAAAATTGCATACAGACGAGAATATTTATCAGCATTTCTTAACTTTACACGTAGCAGTGTCGATTTTAGTCAGTCAACAATTAGTAACAAAAGAATTCAATATAAAATACGCAGAAAATTTATTGAATTATTTTGTTAAACACTTCGAAATCATATACGGCAAGCAATTTATGTCTCATAATATCCACAATCTTCTTCACTTATGCAACGATGTAAGAAATTTTGGCGCATTAGAAAACTTTAGTGCATTTCCTTTCGAAAATTTTTTTTCGAAACTAAGAATCGATATTAGAAATCCGGAGAAACCACTTCAGCAATTCGCAGGGAGATATGGCGAGCGGAAGCAGTTCTTAAGACTTAAAAATCCATTCATATCAAGTAAATTTAGTTTTCAAGGTCGACATTTTGATGGCCCATTGACTGCCGATGTAGAGAATATCAACCTGTCACAATATAAAGTACTCAAGAACAATTTATTGAGTATAAACTGCAAAGACACGAGAAATAATTGTATATTACTGAACGATGGTACTATAATTATAATTTCGAATATACATCGAGAATAATGGTATTTTTTTTATTGGGCGCAAGTGTACAGTTATTTCGGGAATGTATAATAGACCGTGCTCATCTCTTATTTTAGATATTTACAAAATTTCTGATGAAAATCAAGAACTATCTCGATGGGAAGTGAGTTCGTTTAGAAAAAAAATGTGTAAACTCCGACACTCACAATCTGAGTATTATGTAATACCAATACGCCACGATGTCACACTCGAATAATGTATGAGAAAAAATATCGAGAGAAAACTTAATAAAATTAAGAACCTCATTTTTGAATATATTTATGGTGTTTTTATGGTTCCTTTACATTACGATTTTCTCTTTATGATCTATTATGTTATATTTTTGAAATATATCACAAATATATGTGTCTATAATATTATAATCATCGATATAACACATAGATACATCGATATACCGATATAACTACGTTAAAATGTCGAGAGATGTAACTGCAACGCTATTGCAATGCTGCACTGCAACGTAAGATTTCAATTATAAGGCAATGTTAAAGAAATGTTCCAGCTGGATTGCTATATAATTTTATAGAATAATGTTGTTGGAGTGTCGCTGCAACATTGCGCGGCAGCTGCAATGCAACAATATTCGAGCAATGCTACTGCAATATTAGGTGCTGTTGGGGTATATATATACGTGAAACTTTCATTTACGGTTTATATAATTGGATATAATATTATATACAGTTATATATAATCCAATATAGTGTCGTATATAATTATATATATACGTGAAAATTGACGGAAGATGGCGGCGAGGTAACCGGTCACGATTACGTGCACTCCTCGGTAATTTACGCGGAGCTTGAGTTTAAGCGTTTGTAAAGTGTGGAGCGTGGTTTTTTTAAGGAGAGTGGAGAACCTGGAGTGGGTGGAAGTGTTGGTGAGGAGGGAAAAAGAAAATTGAAGGTGCTAGAGGGAAAAGTGAAGTGAAGACGCCGGGCCAGGTTAAGCATAGGCATAATGGCGGAGGACAAAGGTCCGGAGTTTGGTGGCCAAGGGTGCGGGGGGAGCCCGGGGACTCCGCGAAGCAGTGCCGCGGAACCGGGGGACTCTGGGAACGCGCTCGGGAGCAGTGGCTCGGTCGGTAAGATAAGAAGAGGAAGGCCCAGAAAGGTGAAGATGGTGGCGGCCGATAGGGCAGGCGGTGGAAACATCGATAAGTTTTTCTTTCGGGCCGATAAGAGGGCGGCAGTATTGTCTGGGGAGGCAGAGGCGTTCGCGAAACGGGATAGAGTAGCCCGATCGCGATCGCGACAGGGCAAGCGCCTGGAGAAGCGTGAGGGGGGCAGCGACAACGTCACATCCGACAACGTCACAACCGTCGCGAGCGACTCGAGCGTAGACACGAGCCCCGCATCGAGTGTGGGGGAACCCGTAGCGAGCGTGGTGCCTCGCATGATGGAAGCGGGAACGCAGACCGAGGAGGAGGCCCCGCCGGGTGTGACGGGAGTGACGCGGGAGTCCATAGTGCTGGCGGAAGTAAGGAAGATGGAGGAAAGACTGGCGAATGCCTGGAGGAAAGGTGTAGAGGATATTAAGGAATCCATCAACCCGCTACCGTGTCGGTGTGAACAAATGAACAGGATTATTCGGGAACTGGTGGCGGAAGCGGAAAGTTGGAGGATAAGATGGGTGAACGACAAATGTATCTGGGATGAGGAAAAGCGTGTGATGGTCAAGGCGATGAGAAATCTGGAAAGCGGAAGCGGAATGGAACAGAAAGATGAGGAGAGTGAGAAGAGTGTGGGTGTAGATTCGGTGTCGGATGGAAACAATAATGTGATCGAGAGCGCGAGTGGTGAGGGGAAAGGGCGCGAGTCGGACGGAAGCACGACGCGCGGGGAACGGCGGGAGTGGGGAGAGGTCTTTGGGCAGTTGGGTAGTGAAGGCGAGTGCGGAACGCGCTCAGACAGGTCGTCGCATTCACAGGACGATCGTGGAGCTGACGAAGTACGCGTACGCGTAGGGGGTACGGGGGCGAAAGAGCGGGGCGAACCGAGAGAATACGAGGAAGAGGGGGGAAGGAGAAAATTAAGGCGCAAAGCCAAGTGATCCCGGTGAATTTCAAGAAGAGAGGGGAAGAGGCGGAACCGCAGAGAGCACCAGAGGCGCTATCGGAAAGTGAGTGGCACTGGGAAACGGGGGAGAGGAGAAGGAGGAAGAAAAATATAGTCGTGCGTGGAGCAAGGGGGACGGGCTCGGAGAGAACGATAGCCACGGAATTGCAAAGACTTTTCGAGGATAAATTAGGGAAGATCGTCAAGATAGTGCAGGTGCAGCGGCTGGGAGGGGGCCCAGTAATAACATTGGGCTCGATGGAAATGAAAAACGAGCTTATGAGAAGAAGAGCTAGTCTAAGCAGCATCGGTATCCGGGTCGAGGACGATTTAACAGCGAGGGAAACGGAGGTCATGAGCTGGATGAAGATAGAAGCAGGAAAGAAGAAGCGAGACGGAAAAATCGTGTCTGTGGGTTATATGAAAATGTGTGTGAATGGGGTATGGTGGTATTGGGTGGAGAGAGAGGGGAGGATGGAGAGAATGCCGTTTCGGAAGTAGGGGGGGAGGGGGGCTGGGGGGCAGTCACGTGGAACGTCACGGGAGTGCGCAATTTGTGGCAGGCGAAAGATTTTTTAAGGGGTTTTGATATTATTATGATGCAGGAAACTTGGTTGGAAAAAGGGAGGGAAAAAGCTTTTATTAAAAATTTCGGGGGGGGGGGCTACAAGTGGTGGGAGAAAGCGGCGGTGCGAGAAAAGGCGAAAGGGAGAGCGAGGGGGGGGACACCTAGTGGGAATCAAGAAAAAATTGTACGAAAAGTGCAGTGTGGAGGAGTGGGCGTGCGGGCTCGTAATAAAAATAGTCAGGCAAAGGGTGAGAAAGGAGCTATGGATAATCGAATCGTACAACAATGTCGGGATAAAAAAGTTTGTAGAACCGTTGCGAGAATTGGTGGAGGAAGGAGCGGAAAGGGGTGCGGCGGAGATTATTGCGGGCGACTTGAACGCGAGAATTGGAGAGGAACAGGGTTTGACGGAGTGCGAGAAGTCGGTGGGTGGCGCAGGCCTCAGAAGCTCGCAAGATGGCGTGTGTAATACGGAGGGGAAAAAATTACTTGACTGGTGCAATAGTATGGGGATAGCAATAGTGAATGGACGAACGAGAGGGGATGAGGAGGGGCGGGTGACATTCGTGGGCGGGGGGGGGGGGGTGAGGGCTCTGTACTCGATCTGGTGATGAGGCTAGAGGATGAAGAAGATGACCTGGTGGAGAAGCTGGAGGTGATGGTCCGGGACGAGTCGGACCACCTTCCGGTCGCTTTCTGGCTGAGGGGAGAGGGGACGAGAGTCAGGAAGAGGAAAGGGGAAGTGGTAGGGGAGAAATTAGCCTGGAAAGCAGACGAAGCGGAGAGGTACGAGAGAGAACTGAATCGGGCGTGGCAGGAGATGGGGGAGGGAGGGGAGGGGTGGGAAAGGTTGAGGAGAGTCATTTGGGAGGCGGCAGGTCAGGCAGGCATGGTGAAAGTTTTAAAGAAAGCAGGGGGGAGGGAAAAAGCTGGTTTGACGCCGAGTGCAAAAAACAAAAGGCGAAGGTGTGGATGGCGTTGAAGACCTTTTTGCACAGAAAATCGGTCATGAGTGGGGGCAGGAGGCAGAGCGGGCCAAACGAGGCGGTGACGGGGGGGTGGAGCACGAGAAGAGAGAGCTGGCGCGGGAGAGGAGACAGCTAAGGGAATTATGTAATAGAAAACGGGAAAAATGGTGGGAAGAAAAATGGCAAAAAATCAGGGAGAGCAAGAGCATGACTGAGTGGTGGGAAGCGGTTTCTAGATTCAGACCCAGAAGGGGTCGGGCTGGGCTAGATATCGAAAAACATAAGTGGGCAGAGTATTTCGCGGCACCATTAGGGGGAAAAACGGTGGGGAGCGGGAAACCGCAGGAAATCAGCTGCGCTGGGAGGGAGGGGGAAGAGGAGGCGTCGAGAGACCCAAAATTGGACGAGGAAATTAGCGAGAAGGAATTACATAATGCTTTGAGGGGACTGAAAAACAAAAAAGCGCCGGGGGAAGACGGGATAACGGTGGAATTTTTAAAAGGTATTACTGGGGAGAGGAGAGAGGACTTGCGGAAAGCGCTGAACCAGATCTGGGAGAGAGGTCAGCTGCCGGAGGGGTGGGTGAATGGGAGAATCTTCCCAATCCTTAAGGCGGGGGATGAAGAGCAGGTCAGCAATTATAGGGGGGTCTCATTGCTGAACCTAGGGTATAAGCTCCTGACGAGTATAATGGTGAAGAGGTTGAACGGGTGGTTCGAGAGGGAGGGAGTATTGAGAGAGAGCCATGCGGGGTTTAGCGGGGGCAGGGGGACAAGAGATCATATTTTCGTGTTAAACAGTCTGATAAATAATAGGCTGAAGAGGGAGGGGGGGAAACTCTACGTGGCGTTCGTGGATTTCAGGGCGGCTTTTGACAAAGTGGATAGGGAAATAATGTTGGATAAATTGTGGGTGAAGGGGGTGAGGGGAAAGATGCGCCAAATGATTAAAGGCATATACGGCTGGACGACGAACGAGGTAATCGCGGGGGAGGGCATTTCGGAGCGTTTCGCAACGGGGTGTGGTGTCAGGCAGGGATGCCCACTCAGCCCTACGCTGTTTAATCTCGTACTCGACGACGTAGATGAAGGGTGGAAAAGGAACGAGGACGGAGGGTCGGTGATAGGTGGGGTCAAAATCTACTCCCTGAAATACGCGGACGACATCGCGATTGTGGCAGAGAATGAGGAGGACTTGGGGAAAATGTTGAAGTCATTGGAGAGGTTCGTAGTCAGGTCAAAAATGGAAGTTAACGTCAAAAAGACGAAAATAATGATTTTCAGGAACGGAGGGCGTTGCAAGAAGGGGGAGGAGTGGAATTTTCAAGGCAAGGAAATTGAGGTAGTGAACGAATTTAAATATTTAGGATACTGGTTTGCGACGAGGAACACGGGAAGTGGCCATATGAGGATATTAGCGGGGAAAGCGGCGAAGGCTGCGAACGCGGTATGGGGGGGTGGTAAAAAGAGCTAGAATGGGGAAGCTGAAGGACCGGATGATCCTAATGGATTCGCTGGTTAAAGCCGGAGCGCTGTATGGGGTGGAGATCTGGGGATGGAGGAGAAGAGAGGAAATGGAAAGAATGCAGGGGAGACTAGTGGAGCTGGCCCTAGGGGTTGCCAGAAACACTCCAGACTACATCTGGAAGCTGGAAGCGGGCAAGAGAAGTATAGAGGTGGAAGCGCGTCGGCGGACAGGGAAGTACATACTAAAAATACTGAAAATGGAGAATGAAAGATGGCCGAAAATTTGTCTCAGGAAGGAGGTGAGGGGAATATTGAATGGGAATCCTTCGAAATGGGGGGCGGAATTAGAGTCAGCAATGAATGAGGTAGGCGAGGGGAGGGTGATTGGAATGCTGAGAGAAACGAACGTAGAGATAAAAGTAGTGGAAAAGTTGTTAGAAGAGGGTGTCAAAAGGAAGATGGAGCAAGACACACAGGCGGACTGGGTGATGGTGGACAGGTCGTCCTTCAACCCCAGGTACAAGGGAATAAAGGAGGGGGTGGAGAGGGAAAAATATTGGGAGGATCGAGGGGTGAGGGAGGACTGGAAGGAGCAGTGGGCGAGGCTGAGGTGTGGAAATATTGGCAAAGCCGGGAAAAAAGGTTTTAGTAACTGGAATTGCGGTGTGTGTGGGGATGGGGAGGAGAACCTCGAACACGTATGGGAATGCCAGGGATCAAGGGAATTGATCGACCAAAAATGGGAGGTGGCAGTGGAGGAGTGGAGGGGCGGAAGGGTGGGGGAAGAGCTGGAAAATTGGACAAGAGAAACTCTGCGAGGGAAGGTGATAGGGCCTCTCTGCGAGTATGTAAGGGCTTTTGCGGCGGCGAGAAGATCGAGGACAGAGCCCGGGAGGGGGGCAGGGAGGGACGAGGAAGGCGTAGGATAATGGAAAAACAAAGAATGAGGGAGGATCTGCTCGCGGGACGCATGCGAGGCGGCACTGGTTCCGGAGAATCACGAGGCTCGTGTGTAAAAAGAAGCGACGAATGAGTGAGAGAAAGGCCAAATGCGTGTATGTAATGTAAGGAATGTACCCGGATCTGTGATTGCAAGTATAAGTATTAGCATTAAGGCTCAAGTACCTTGTAATTATAGATAAAGCTGGATTGTAAAAGGCGCTGTCACCATACGGTGGAACATTCAAAATAAAAAAAAATAAAAAATAAATAAAAATATACGTGAAAATTTTATTTACGGTATATGAAGTTGTATATGACTGTATATGGGTCCTTTAATTTTTTTTAAATTACATATAATTGCATATATCTTTATGACACGCTGTGCGTAAAAGTGCGTTTTATGGCACACCTTGTGCCATAAAAATGTTTACGACACTCGTGCGTGATTGCAACATTCGCCTTCGGCTCGTTCTGCAAACTCACACTCGTCAGAAAAAATTTGTTCGTACTAGTGCCATAATGTACTATTATATGGCTTCATATGTGATTAGATATAGAAACAGTTTTATTTGGTTTTATTCCCGTATGGAAGCAGGTAAATCAAAAGATTGTTCATTAATGGTTAACGAATTATGTATTGATGCAATATATTTACCAAATTTGATTACAATTATTGGATTTTTTACAGAGATAATTTCCAATTCTGATCAGTTGATTAATATTAGTTTTTTCTTGATATTTTACTAACAAAATATTTTTTTTTCTACATGACAAAACATATCAACGTATTTAACATTAAAACGTTGAATTATAGAATATAAAGTATTTTCGAATGAAAAGAAAAGACGGTTTGATCCATATATGGGAACACTTCCGTTGTTATTCGTCATTTCTATTACCGAACTATCGGTCTTACAAGGGTACGTAAAGTTGAGACCCCAAATATGAATATGCCGAAGCAGTTCGACCCCATATTCAGAAGTTTTCGAGAAAATCGACTTTAAAGTTTTGCGACCCGCTTATGAGGACTAACGAAAAGAATCTTTTCCACTGGCCGAGTAGCCGAGTGGGCAGCGAGCAAAACCAGTAATCGGAAGGTCCCCGGTCGATCCTTACCGTGAGAAATTTTTTTTTCTCATTTTTTAAATTTTTATTTCGAATACCTACGTATTTTAAATATAAAATTCATTAAATATCTGCTAGTAAACATATTATCATTAACAAATTATCATTTTTTATAAAAAAATATATATATATTCATATATTATCGTATATAACTGTATATTTGTATAATATACAAGTGTATAGGTTTATATACACAAATATATAAAATTCGATCGTGCCAATTTTTTTATACAATTGTATATGATCAATAATATACAATTATATATGGGGCATTCCATGGCATTCCGGGTAGTCGCGTACCCTTGACTCAAAATTTTTGCCCCATGATTTTTTCTATTAATCTACATCGAAAATGAAGAGACACGTGTTTCGGGGTTTGCCGTTTCCAGCGCCCGCTATTGAGATGCAGTAGATTGAAGGTTTCCAATTATTGACGATATTTCGAATTTCAAATCGATATATCTCGAGAACCGCCAATAATAATTAAAAAAAACCCAGGTAGCTTCTTCTTTTGTTTTTACACGGTCTATGCAATAAAAATAAGTACAATTTTGTTGCACTGTTTTAACTATTATTAATTAACAATTAATCGATTAAACATTGAATATCTCAAAAAACACCTATTTGATTTTTCTTATTTTTTATTCCTAAATTCTATGAAAAAAAACGAAACGATTGAGACCAGCCTCTATTTGGCTATGGACTTAGTTTAGAAGTTACAGATTTTTTTGTGATAAAAAACACGTTTAATTCGGTTCATTTCTCAGCGATAGTTCATATTGCACTGGGAACAATATTGGCCGCTCGTTGTAACGAAAATGATAACATATATACGCATACATAAGCATATATTTGTATACAGATATAAATATATGGGGGATTCCACGGTGAAACTGGAAGCTGCATACCGTTGAATCAACATTTTTGACCCACGATTTTTTATGTTGATATACGTCGAAAATCAAGAGACACGTGTTTCGGGGTTTGACGTTCTTAGCGCCCGTTGTTGAGATTCAATGGAATTAAGTTTTTCAATTATTGACGATATTCGGTATTTCAAATCGATATATCTCAACAACGGCCAATGATAAATTAAAAAACCCGGTAAGCTTTTTTTTGTCTTCACGCGGTCTTTGCGATAAAGATATGTACAATTATGTTACACCGTTTGAACTATTATTAATTAACAATTAATCGTCTAAATATTGAATATCTCGAAAAACAGCCATTTTGATTTCCTCTATTTTACTCCTTAAATAAAAACAAAAAGACCCCGCTCAATTTTTTCGTTGGCTTCATTTAGGAGTTACAGCTTTTTTCGTCATGAAAAACACGTTTAATCATTACTACCGTTAATTATATATATGTGTACGTGTGTGTGACTAGAAATAATTATCATTTTCTATCTCTTAAGAGATATTCAATATTGAGACGATTAATTGTTAATTAATTATAGTTCAAACGGTGTAACATA
>OZ020170.1:6463103-6695230 GCA_963971145.1 Sussaba pulchella
GGAAATCGGGGTGGCGTCCACTTTCTGCATAATTACCAAATTTTTTTCTGAATTTTTCGAGTCCGAAAAATGGCCATTTCCATTAAAAATATGCGAAAATAATTTTTTTCGGTCGGTATGTCATTTTCGATTTATCTCAAAAAATTTCAGAAATTACTCCGAAATGTGCACAATAGACACGTATTTTTTCATAATGGCTCGATTAGTTGTTCTAGAGCTATGCTTTATTTCATTAATAACATTTTTTTTTTTTTTTCAGAAAAATCGATTCTTATTAAAAACTATTCTCTGCCAAATTTTTTTCACATTTTTAGGCAATAAACGTCGATAAAAATAATAATTTTTTTGAGCTTAATCATAAATTATCGGTGAGGTATCCAAAGTTTACCTTGCGATACAAAGTGAAGTCCGTCGTGCAACATGAAAAATGTGATACAAAGTATCGTAAGCCGCCCAATGTAACCATTGCTTCCAATGTCTTTTACTGCCTTCTGTTTGTCAGCATATTCCCCCTTTCATGCCAAAATACTACCGTCGTTCTCAGCGTGTTTCGATTTATTCACAATAGCTTGGTGAGCCGAGTTGAGAAGCCATACGCTTCCTTTGAATTGTATTGGTGGTTTCTGGAGTGCATTGCGTTAGAACGAACGACGGAGCAACAAGCTTGAGGGTGTGACGATAGCGATCGACAGATTTCGACTCTTCAAGATCTTCACGAATAGGCAGCTCAACCCGCGAATGTTCCTGCTATCACCGTTCTCTATCCATCTACTGATGATTACAATTCGCAAAAAGCAATGTTGGAATCGCGATTTAAGCAAGTGAAAGCTGTACCGAAGACCCAAAAATACTATTGCATTATCCCAGAACTGGTTGGGATTCGACAATGCAAAATATTTTCGCTCGCCGCGGACTTCGTAACTCACCGAGTGTGGAAAACTAAATAACTAAAAACGATCTGTACATGCTTCACTTTTTCCCAGTTCTTATATCGTGATTGATGTTTAAAACAATAAGAAAAAAATATTATGTTAGGACAGAAAATTATTAATTTAATCATTGAATTTTTAGAACGAGTGATTATAGAGCGTAGCTCTCGAACGAGTTCAGTAGAGTTCCATCTACGTAACCAAAGTTTGAGAGAAACAATTTGGGAGCGTATGTTTTTCGATAATAATCGATTTTTCTGAAAAAAAATATATATAAGGGGTATTCCTGGGAATTTCGGCAACTTCGGACAATTGGGTCAAAATTTTTGCTCCCCAATTTTTTTCTTTAATATGTGTTGAAAATAAAGAGACACGTATTTCGGCGTTTTTTATTTTGAGCCCCCACTTTTGAAATACAGTCAAATGAAGTTTTTGAAGTATTGACCACATTCGGTCATTCAAATCGATATATCTCAGCAACGGTTAGTGATAACTCAAAAAACCGCGGGTGTTTTTTTTTCGTTTTTGAACGCTTTATACATTAAAAACATTGACGATTATGTTGCACAAATTCAACAATTATTTATAAACAATTCAAAATTAAAAATGAAATAGAACAAAAAACGCACTTTTAATTTTTGAAATGTATTTTTTTTTAAATTCCTTGAACAAAAACGAAAATTTAGCCACCTTGAACTTTTTGGGCCGACGCTTCGTTCGGGAGTTATAGATTTTTTTGTCACAAAAAACCCCTAAATGTTTACCCGGTTGTTAAGAATAAAAGCTATAACTTTCGAACGAAACGTCGGCCCAAGTCCGGCCGGGTCTCAAAATTTTTCTTCTCGTCCAAGGAATTTGAAAAAAAATCAATTTCAATAATTAAGGGTACTTTTTTCTTCATGCAATTTTTTACTAATAAAATACGTATATTTACCGGTTTTTTATGACAAAAAAAGCTATAACTTTCGAACGAAACGTCGGCCCAAGTCCGGCCGGGTCTCAAAATTTTTCTTTTCATCCAAGGAATTTGAAAAAAAATCAATTTCAATAATTAAGGGTACTTTTTTTTTCATGCAAATTTTTACTAATAAAATACGTAAATTTACGGGTTTTTTGTGACAAAAAAATCTATAACTTCCGAACGAAGCGTCGGCCCAAAAAGTTCAAGGTGGCTAAATTTTCGTTTTTGTTCAAGGAATTTAAAAAAAAATACATTTCAAAAATCAAAAGTGCGTTTTTTGTTTTATTTCATTTTTAATTTTTAATTGTTTATAAATAATTGTCGAATTTGTGCATCATAATCGTTAATGTTTTCAATGTATAACGCGTTCAAAAACGAAAAAAAAACACCTGTGGTTTTTTGAGTTATCACTAACCGTTGCTGAGATATATCGATTTGAATGACCGAATGTGGTCAATACTCCAAAAACTTCATTTGACTGTATTTCAAAAGTGGGGGCTCAAAATAAAAAACGCCGAAATACGTGTCTCTTTATTTTCAACACATATCAATGAAAAAAATTGGGGGGCAAAAATTTCGACCCAACTGTCCGAAGTTGCCGAAATTCCCAGGAATACCCCATATATTATTAATAAAATAAAGTATATCTCTGGAACAACTTATGGAGCCATCATGAAAAAATACGTGTCTATTGTGCACATTTCGGAGTATTTTCTGAAATTTTTTGAGATGAATCGAAAATGACATACCGACCGAAAAAAATTATTTTCGTATATTCTTTATGAAAATGGTCATTTTTTAGACTCGAAAAATTCAGAAAAAATTTTTTTCACGAAGCTTATTCAAAAATGCAACTTTTTTGTCTGAAACGTTTTTCTGCTTAATCGTACGCTTTCAAGATATACTTACTAACTTACGTACTTAGAAAATTTCGAAATTTTGAAAAACTCAAAAAAATGCGATCCAAAAATTTTGAAAAAATGTACACTACTCTCTTTCATATAATTAAACAATGTGACAAAGTTTCAATTTTTTTAAGACCGGACAACTTTTTGACCGTTCGAAACCGCATGGAATGCCTCATATATTGTTACTCTTATAAAAGAAAAATCGGTAAAGAAAATATTTACTAACTGATTGAATAATAAAGGAGTATGTTGTCAGGAAAATATATTACAGTTTGTACAATCTTCCAGCATGAGAATTGCCTCAATCTACAGAACTTCGAGGGGCTTAGAGTCGTTGAATTGAGCACGCTGGGTGAACAATTGCGGTGCCAACGTTGTGACAAAGCATTATTATTGAGGGATGTCATAGGTGAACAACAGTGCGGTTTCGCAAGTGTCTTAAAAATTACTTGCGCTAGTTGTGGGAAAGTAATTGTCGCCGACACGAATAAATAGAATGCACAGAAACGATGCTATAACGTAAATTTGAAAGCAGCCATCGGTATGTACAATGTTCATAAAATATACTGGAGGAGATATAATATAAGTAACATTAGTATTATTTTCAATACTTTTGTTTTGCAACAACCATCGACGCCGGTATAGGTGAGAGTCAGATGAACATTATCCGTTCATCAATGAACATACCAAGTATTTCCGCAAAGTTGCTGGAGCGACATAAAAGGATTGTAGGTCCTGTGATCGAAGCAGTAGCCAAAGAAAGCTGCAAAGATAGTGTGAAGCTCGAAAAAAAAAACTATCGATCGAAAGGGATAGTAAGTATCTCAAAGACAAGTAAGTTTACCGTTTGATTTTTCCAGTAATTATAAGTTCTGCTGCAAGAATTCTTACATCTAATGAGACAGTTGCCGCGATGTAATATTAGAAACGTTACAGATCTTATGATACTGGAAATATTTAGTACTGGTGTTCTTTTTTCAAACATTATTATCAGCAGTTTATTAATAAAAATAATTTGTAGTGGTAATATCCTTGACGCGCTGCTCAAGAATTTGGAAAATATTTACGTCCGATATTTTTTCAAATTGCATTTCATACTTCATACACTCATACAGAACAGAAGCTTCTTTTTTGTTGATTTGTCTTATTGTGGTTTTTTTATATTTCGAAATCTAAAAATTCAAGTAATTAGAGCACTTTCAATTGTTAGTGTTAAAACATGGAGATGGCGGTCCGGAATAGTTTGTGAACCAAATATTTAAACTTTACACAATTTTCCAATAAAGACGTTGATTGATTTTTTTTTCTTCATTTCGTGTTATTGATTGTATATAATTTTTTAATGAAAGAATCCGGCACCGGCATTGTCCGTATGGGGAAAATTCGGCTAATCTTCGTACAATTTACGTTACCCATGAAGTTGCCGATTTGGTACCATGTACCACGGAAATTAATTTTCCTGTATATTACGCAATGATTTGTATATTGACTACAATAAATTACATTGACACGTATATGTGCTTGTACGTTGAAATGATGTTTGGGTTTTCTTCCGCAGTAACAGAAGCAACAACTCCCCTCCTACAAATCCAAACAGTCCTGATCCTAGTTCAAATACAAATCAACATAATTCTCCTGCATGCAGTTTAAAAAATAATTTAATCGCTTCTTTCGATGCTGGGTGGCAGAAGCGTCGGTAATGGTGAGAATACACGTAATTTCGTGTTACCTCGTGGCGACAAAGAATGTTCATTCTGGCTGTGACGACAATCGAAATTCGGAGAAATTTTGCCGCTGATGTTGGTTCATTAAATGAAACCATTTTCTTATCCGAGGCATCATTGTCTTGATGAAATGCTTACAGAGGCTCTGCGCGGACCTATGATGCATGGTCCGCCACTAAAAAAAGATAAAATCAGTATTATTCATTATATATATTAATTGTGTTATATTCAATTTGCGTCTTACCCCGCTTGACCCGTCTTGCCCCGCTAAAAAACGACTTACGTGGATCGCGCGAAAGTCCTCCCACGGTCGGTAGCTTCTCGGCGCGAGAGTTTGGATGTCTTCGAACTGGAGGAGAAAATCCATAATGCGTCGGTCCTCTTCCCTGCTGTAGTGAGGGCCCCTAAAATTAATCAATAAAAATTATTCAAATATATAAATATCACAGCGAAATAATGCGACTCACCAGCCTTGCCCGTTCGGTCGCGTATTGCAGGTGAAGCGTTGCCGCCCGCCGCGTGCTCGAATTATGTGATTCCTGAAATTCAACAAAACAAAAAATTTGCGATATTATGGTATTTTGAATTTTCCAAAAAATCTACATCGTCTTTCTATCTACTGTTAACTTTAACAGTAGAACTTTAACGTTAATCAGACCTCCGTAAATTCGAAAAAAATGCTTACACCCCGCCTCGCAATTTCCTGCGACGCGTCCTACTTCGGCGTGGGGGCGCCGAGGAACCGGGATCGGTTCTTGGATCGGTTGTTGGAGGCCACGTGCCGCGATTTCGTCTGCCGGCTGGATCTCGGCTGGCCCCGGGTCCCCCCCCGGCTTCCACCCTCACGGTCGCGTGGGCAACGTCGATTGATGATGCCGAGCGCCGCAACGGTGAGGAGCGCCCTGCCGGGGAAGCCAGGGCCGCATTTGAGTTGTCCCAGGCGGGCAGAATGCTCAGAAGATCCATCTCGCGTCCGTCCGCCTAGGACAAATTGTCCCGCGGTCGGTCGCCGTCCGGTATCTGATCAATCAAGGATTTTTAAAAAATTTTAATTAAATTAATTAGAAAAATCGGAATGCGGACAACCCAGCGAAGTGGGGGGAACTTGTTCGCTGGGGTACCCGGGATCGGGACAACAGAAGGAAGGAATTGGGGGAACCTTGGGTGCAGCTGTTATTAACAGCATTCCCTTAAATTCTATTTACCGTTTCATTAATAACAATAGGAATGATATGCTGGTTCACTATTAACTCCCTGCCACGGTCGGGTACCCTGTAAATAATTACAAAAATATGTATTTACGAATTTGCGTGAGAAGTGTATTTACGATTAGGGGTTGGATCGATTGCTCACCTTTCGGTGCTACAGTATCCGTATATAAACCGTGACTCCCAACACTCTATCCCATAGATCACTGGGGACAATCTGCAATTAAAATGACACAATTGCGTGTAAAATGGTTTAAATGGCGAATCATAATGTTTAGTTGGTGTTTATAAATAATGGAACTCACCGAAATTCTGATAGAGGGGTGACCCTCCCCTCTAAGATGCAGTCGAGTATGAAGTCAATAGCATACAAGGACGCATTCCCGATGTTCCGGATGTTGGGCCACCCCCTCTTAACGAACTTGACCGGTAGATCGTGGGGCCCAACTTCCCCGCCGTGATCCTTGAATCGACCAAAATATAAATATAAATATCCTACTTGTCAATAGCTTCTTCATTCAGAAATTATTCACGCAATTATATTTTCTATAGCTTCGTTGATCCCGTAAGTTCGATTTGCAAGCTCTTCAAAAATGGCATTTTGTTATTTCGTAAGAAATTATCGCCGGAAATTGCAATCGGATTCCGAAGGTCTGCATACCATTTTTAGTCCAGTCATTACGTCGGAAAATAGTACATAATGGCACTAGAACAAAAAGAAATTTTCCGACGAGTGTGAGCTTGCAGAACGAGCCGAGGTCGAGTGTTGCAATCACACGAGTCCAGAAAACGTTTTTCGTATGAGTATCGTACGAATTTTTATGTCACAAGGTGCGTAAATGCGGTTCGACGCGAACAAAGTGAGCGTAAAACCGCACTTTTACGCGCAGCGTGTCATAAAAAGCATACGGCTGTCCCAGTTCTCGCGCACGTGAGTTATACCACCGGATTCTACATGAAATTCTAAGAAGTACGTACATCCTCAGTGTTTTCCGAAAACGCTTAGTTTGAGAGATATAAGGCCTAGATGATGCAAGATAAGAACCAATCAGAGGTGAGGTATACAAGTTGAGTCGATCGGTGTTACGTTCGAACTGGCGGCGCGGCTAGACGCAATAGAAGAGCATCGTCGCACCCTTAAACGAAGATACGTTCGGTCGATAGTACATCGACAAAGGACGGCGCTTGCCAAGCCATTGCGTCAAGCCCTGTCAGCTCACTGTCAATCCGTCGCACAGTGGCCAATATACCCGATTTAGGTGGACAAAATTGAAGTTCGCATTCCAGATTTTTTTTTATTGGATCTTGTCCAGAAATGTGTGAAGGAAACGAAAATGATACTACGAAGGTCCGGAGTTTGTTCATTACGCGTAGAGCAACGTGTGAATGAGCGTTCTCCAAGATTTTACGAGCGATTTTGACGAAATTTTTATACTTTCAAAAGCTTGTCTCCACACGGACCATGGTACTTTCAATGCTTGTGGTGAATTTTTTAGGATCATGTAGAACCTGAAGAAGCAATACCTCTTTTTTTTAAATATAGAATTCAATGAATCACATTTGGCGCATTTTTTGACTGACATTTCTAGCGAAAATGTTGCACGTGTACAAATTCAATCGCTTTTAATCATCAAAAACCAGAAAAAACAGAATTGTTTCGCTATCTAAATTATCGCTAGAGTCTCCTCTTTCCAGCCGTACCAACACTTTTTTGCGCTTTTTTGCGTTAAGCCCGTTTTTGCACTTTTACTGTAAAAAAGCATGATACGATATCCCCGCGGTACGGGAAATCAGTGAGTTGCGGAATCAGTTTTTCGGGGACGTTCCCGATTTCAACGTGAATGACCGTTAGCATTGCGCATTTGACCAGATAAGTACCGAAAGGTAAGATTTAATACATAGCACATGAATTCATATTTAGGCAGCGGGGGAGGGGGGGGTTTCGATATTTAAAAAAACATACATTCGATCATTTTTATGACGACACAGTTGATATACATTCATTTCTAGAATAACTACTCAATAAAGTAACATTCGAAGAATATTGCATGAAATTCTCATTAACTTTCATTAACAAATAAGCCATTAACGGTGTATCTCCACGGACATCCAAAATTTTTTTTTTATTGTGGTGCCCCCCATAACTCATCACTGGATTATCTGAGATGAAAAAACCAAAATGATTTGATTAGGTGATAAATTTCTAAAGGTAACAACTTCGAGTTTGTTATTTTTTTTTTTAACGTTTTCTAAAATAGCAACATTTTCAATTATTTTAATGAAAAATCAGTATTTTAATTTCTAAAGCTGTAAAAAGTTGAAAAATCAATTTTAAAAGAAAATTCAATGTTGTTACCCGTAGAAGCTTACCCCCTGATGAAATCATTTTGGTTTTTCAATCTCAGGTAATCTAGTGATGAGGGTATGAAGAACACCGCAATGAAACTTTTTTTTGAGACGTCCGCGGAGATTCATTGTCAATGGCTTATTTGTTCATAAAGGTTAATGAAAATTCTATAAAATACCGTCAAATATTACTTTGTTATGTAGTTATTATAAGAAAAAATGTGTATTAACTGTGTATTAACATTCTTGAAAAAGCGACTACAGTTGTTTAATTTATGTTATGACAGTATAATGTAACCGTTTTGTTTGTTCCTAATTGTTATAAAAAAAATTCTTTTGTTCGTTTTTTCTATTTTTTTATTCAATTTTTTCTCTATAACATTTTTATCACATCAAGTAATTCGGGCAAAATTTTGAGTAAAAAAACGCGATTTTTAGGGGTTTTAGGTCAAAAAACAAGTGAAAAAAGCACTTCGGGTGCATAAAATAAGGTATATTTAGTTCGGCGTGAAATTTCCTATAAGATCGACATTCCATCTGCTGTATTCACTCATTAAAGAATTT
Source organism: Sussaba pulchella (assembly GCA_963971145.1). NCBI lineage: Eukaryota > Metazoa > Arthropoda > Insecta > Hymenoptera > Ichneumonidae > Sussaba > Sussaba pulchella. Next base: position 6,471,744 of record OZ020170.1, read on the forward strand.
TGTCCACCTAAATCGGGCATATTGGCCACTGTGCGCCGGTCACGCGTACAGCAGTTTATCTGGTCACAGTTCGTTAATCGGTTACCATACGGGTAAGGTCCTGTCTTATTGCACGCGCAGCACGAAATGTAGGCAATGTGAAGCAGGACGAAAAAAAGAGGGCCACCAACGCAGAAAAAACTTTTTGGGATCTGCAAAAGCTATGGAACCTGATATGACAGTGGAATTAGTAAACGAAAATGACCTTCTGAAAAATGAGGATGCAAAAATGTCGGTACTTATTGGTGATGACGGTTCGTGCACTATTGCAACAGTTCGTATAGAATGTGGAGAGCACATAGAGAAGTGGTCGAACTTCAATTACGCTCTCAAAGCACTTCAAAATTTTCTGTGGTCAATGAAGCTGCAGCCGAAATTGATTACATATTTTTCTAGTTCCTTCTTTCGTGCAATAGAACAAAATAAGGAAAATCCTACAAATGTGGCGGCTATATTGGAGAATGTAGTTCCCCATGCATTCGGCGATCACAGTAGTTGTGGTGAATGGTGCGATCAAAAATTCATGGGAGAAGATTATGTTCATGGGAATCTTCCACATGGAAAATCTATTTCTGATGCAACTCTCAGGGATTCTATGGCTAAATTATTCGACCGTTTTGCTGTCAACGCCGTTAAACTAGCACCTTTTGCGCCGAGTCAACCGAGCGAAAGCTCCATTAACGTTGTTGATAGCAAGCATCCGAACTCCAAATTTTATGGTGGATCACAATCATTCGATATAAGGGTCACAGCTGCAGTAGGTCAGAAAAACATTGGTACGTAGTATATTGTTAACGTCAATGAAGCAGGAAGGCTTTCACCTGGTGAAGAAACGGAAAAATATCGTAAATCCAAAGATAAGATAAGAGAGGCCCAAGCAAATTGCAGACGTTCAATCGAATTCAAGAAGCGGCTTTTTGCAAAAACAGAAGATCTGGAGAAACTACGGCTACATTAAACAGGGAAGGGATTACGCATCAAACAGAAAGTAGATTCAACAATGTTTTAGACTCATTACAATATTCTTCTACTCCCGGAGAGTAATTGATAATATATTTTTGCAATTATTGATTCCAATATTATCAGAATTGTAATAACTTTAATGTATCCAGAAAACATAAATTTCGGAGATTGTTTGATTGTTATATTGGATTTAGAGACTACTGGACTGCATAAATCGTCCGACATATGTCGAGTAAAAATTGATTTGCAATATAATCATTGAGTTCCTAACAAAATGTATGGAACCGTCAATTGTATATTTACTTTTAGATTGCTGCATGTACCGAGCAGGGTTCATTCAATTGTATTATCATACCGTCAAACCGTATTACATCCGGAGCAGCTTAAGTCACTGAGTTGCGTATGATAAATACCTTTATCTCCTTTTAGTTTCCGTGCTTCGTCTACCATATACTTCGTTGCTCCAGGAATTTTTCAGAGAATTGCATTCTTCGAAAGACCTTCGAGTAACAACGTCAAAAGACGAATCTTTTCCGATTTCGTTCCACAATTCTTGAAAGCTAACTCGAAATTCATCATGAATCATTCACGGACATTCTCTTCTGTAAGTGGGATATCATAGATTCTTGATAGTTTACTCGATGTTGCCTCAGAAAACGAATTTGTGAGTCGTTTTCGTTTCCTATAAACATAAGCCTTTTTATCACTCTCTGACACGTTCAATTCTCTTCGCAACAGTGAAACAGTCAAATCAAGTATGCCTATATCTTCGTTCAATTTTTGGATCTTTGTATCTATCGATACTTCACGTTCGTAATCATCATCATCTTCTTGCTCACAAATTACTTTAATACGGTCATCGTTTTCGTGATCGCCATCGTTATCGATATCATCTCCTACGGCGGTATTTGACAGTTCACCAAATCCGGATGCGAAGCAAGAATAACAATTTTTGCAAACGCAATCATCAGAATCCACATTACGATTGGGAAACAACGGGGCTAGTACACGAGCCAAATCGTCCAGTCTCATAAATCTGTTATTCCCCACATTATAAGTCTTCCTCTTGTGCACGGCTTCAAAATCAGGACATACTTGACGTATGACACAAAAACTTGGATTCAGAGTGGCCCATGTCATCTAATGCTATGGCTTCTAATGACAATATTCACGAGATTCGCGAACTCAATCAAAAAATTCTTTCGAAAACTACTTAAATGAAATGAGCATGCTGAATTCTAGCCTCAAAAGAATATTGAACTGACACTTAGTAAAGCAAAATAAGTGACGTTCAAACATTCTAGAGTTTCATTTGTTCTTTCACATCACGGAAAAATGGAACTCATATCGATTTGTGAATTCTTTAGGATTAATTTCTGTGATTTTGCAAAAAACAATATTGAAACGCGTTTTCTCGTGCATCATCGACGAAAAATGGGTTATAATGTGAAATATGTTCGACTAATTTCATGGTAAAATTTTATAAGGACCATTCCGTATCCAAACACACCTGCATATCCTGCATTTTCTGGCCGGGAAAAATTTGAAATTCGATTTTATAAAAAAATAGTCTCGTCGCCGAACGAATAAAAAAGCCCGGACGAAACTCATAGAGTATCTTCCTTAAATAAGTGGAATCCAGGAAAAAAATCAGCAAAAAAAAAGGTTTTTTCGAGAAAAGTCGATTTTAAGATTTTTAAAGAAACCGCTGCCATTTTGTCAATTTCGAACTTTTTTAGATATTCCGGTGGATTTGGAAAGGAGACATAAAACCACATCAGAATCAGAAGAAAGAATCAGAACATCTTGATTATTGACAAAAATATAGGAAATTTCAAAAAAATTCCACGTTTTTTGAAAAACCACCCCTGAGATTGAAATAATCATAACTCCGTGAAAAAAATTATGTTCGCGAATCGGCAAAATACGTGTGGCTTATTTTTCCCTGAAAAACAACATATTTTGTCCTCGGGAGATTCTGTGACTTGAAGTGTAGAACCTGCCTGATTCGTAATGGAATCGGTCTTATACATATTTCGCAACTCAGCATTATATCAGCAATACAGCAAGCAGCTGGTATTTCTTTTTTTTCGGCGATTGCAGCCACAAGCTTATCATCTGTTGGGATTGCGATATCGCCGATGATTGCTTTTCTGGTTGATTTATCGAAAATTACAATTCCCGGTCTGTTCGCTTCTACAGTCCGGTCCGTGGTGATTGTACTGTCCCATGAGATGCAGGCTTGGACGTTGCTGGTCACTTGCTCGGGTTTGCACCTGTAGTACGGCTGTTGTGAGTCCGTATCTTTTAGCCATTGCTTGATGTACTACTTTGGCTATGTTGTTGTGACTGAAGATATTCCGTCTGTGCCAATGATGGGCATCCACTCCAAATAAGCTGGATTGACGCGTTGGTGTTTTTCCATAAGCGGCATGGACTGTCTATCTATCGGCCAAGGATGCACTGTTCAAACACTCTGGTTTTCACTACTTGGTCGTGTATTGAGAATAGAAAACCTCTGTTTCTCCGAAGAGGCCGCCTGTTCGTAGCCACTCTGCAGAGCTTCCTTCGTTACTATTTTTCAATGTTCGGGCTGCAATGCATCTTCCATGAAGTTCTCTTTCCTTCCACGCGTTGATGCGATCTTAAGCATTTAGCTACGTAAACTCTTTCGTTGATTGCGCCAGATTTAATGGGCTGATTTTTTTTATCCTGAGCACAGATCGCTTTGAGCACTGTAGAATCGACGGATAGGAAGTATTGACGCAACTTTTTTTTCTTACTAGCGGCATAATGCTTCTATATTGAGCAGTCCTCCGAGCAATCCGATGATCTCTACAGAGATGACTTCCATCATGCACGTTGGATACATCGGAGCTGTGGCTAGCGCGATAGCACTTGTGAGCTTATTTGTAATACTGTCCATCGGCCAATTCGTGTTGTAAGGTCTGAAAAAAGCTTGGAGCTGTACTCCTACGATTTGCAAATAATTCGGTCGGCCGTTTCAACTTCGTCACCGGCGGAGCAAGTATATTGATATTTTCGTATTCTCGACACCTGATATACATTGTGATCTGCAACTTTCGGGACCAACGAGGGTGAACAGGGAAAAAATGTTGAAAACAAAAAAAAATAAAAGAGGGGTTTCAAGTAACAAAATTTATTCGATGACAACAAAAAAAATAATAAAAGGGTGTGCAGAATAGATGGCTGCCTCGATACGAGGTTCTGAATACGATGCGATACAAAATAATAATTGGGGAATGGGCGCCAGTCGTTTAGACGGAAACGACACCGTAACAAAAATAATTAACAATAGGAATTAAATATTAACCCAGCGGCTCATCGGGGAACAGGAGACAGGGTCAGGGGGTGGGAAGGAAAATCCTGCCTAACGGCTCTTCTACCGAAGTACCTCGACACCGCGGAAAACAGGATAAACGGGGAAAAATTGTAACCGGGGAACAATTGGGACCGGGGAAAAAGAATAAACGGGGAGAAATTGCGAATTTTGGGCTGAAGGGATCGGGGAGAAATTTCGGGTACTCACTCGTTACAAAAATTCGGCCCACATGGCCTCGGGGCAGAATTCGCTCGCTCGCTTGCTCTATCCCTAAGACGATCAGACCCGAAGTGACGAAATTGCCGGCTTCTGCGGGGTCCTTCGGTCTTCGCTGGGGAGGCAAGGGGGGGCCTCGCGTGATCACGAGCCGCGCGCATCGCCGTACGTCGGCGTCTCATCGCCACCGCGCTCCATTTTCGCGACGGTGGCGTAAATTCGTTCTCCCCACCGTGATGGGATGGTGGGGGCCTCGTGCGACGGCTAACGAGCCTCGCCGTCGGGACTTGTACTCGCTGTTTTCTCCGGTCCGGGTAAGGGGGTACAGGAGGGGAAAGGGGGGGGGGGTAGAGCTCGCATGAGTCGGATCGCACACTTATTTTTACATCGCCACCGTATTTTACGGTTCCGGTGGCGATGGACTTCGGGTCGATAAAACGGGAGGAAAAATAGGGAAATTGAACAAAATTTTTTGTTACAACATTTCCTCGGGCGACGAGGCATCCATGGGTGTCTTCAGGATGTCATTCCGACACGTGTAACAGGGTAGTTTCTTTAGATTTTTATGCCCAATGTAGCCAGCGAAGAAAGCGATCGCATTTTTTTCGTACAGGCTCTGATCGCCCTCAAAAAAATTATTCGGTTGTGTACTCTTTCTAAACATTTCGATCGTTGCCACTGCCGCGACAACGTCCATATTGTCTTCCTCGATCTTTTCAGAAACGATAGAAAGATCGGCCGTTTCCTTAGATGCGGCGGTTACAGCACTGATCGGATTGAGTAGAGCCGACGCCTCAGGACACTGGACGTTGCTTACACGGGTCGTGCCAATGTACCCTGTTGAGAGTATATGTCTGAGTCCTAATTCGACCAATCTCGAGGTTGGATTGGGATTGTAACCCCCTCGTCCCTTCAATTTCGAAAACAAATGTTCTACGTTAACTTGATTGCATAGGGCCGCTGCCAGCTCAAACTCGGGCCGTGCCGATTTTATTGTGTTGTTCGTCATTACAATCGCGGTGATGGTAAGTGGCAAATCTACTAAGCACGGAAGTGTTTTCATGCGACCATTTTGCTTTCGATCACCCTTCTAGTCGGAAGGCCAGCTTATAGATTTTTTGAATCGTTCCTCGATCCGAGGGTTTCGGTCGAAGAGCGGCCTTTTCGCAGGATTGTAAGAAATGAATCGGTATGCATTGCAACCGGCGATGACATCGTTCAACACTTCAGCGAAAGCAGCATATTTCCGCCAGGTTGTGCTTTGCAACCCGCACGGGTCTTCGCCTACCGTCTTTATTGCCGCAGCGTGTCTGCGACTTAGCATTTCAAACGCGCGCTTCACCTTCATTGATTCGAAGTTCGAAGGTAAAACATGCGCTGGCACGATGTGCGACAACAATCTGGAAGAACCGTTGCTGTCACCGTAATTCCATGTATAACAAGTCATCGTACGATTGAAATATTTATTTTTATACAAAAAGTAGCACGTTATTTCATGAGGCAAGTTTTATTTGTTTCGACGATGGAGGAAGACCTTCATCGCCTTGTAGATTTATATCTTCTTCCTCCACCAGATTCAAAAGAGTTGAATCTCCTAGGGTTGCGTCTTTTTCGATTTCGTTTTCTTCGATTTCGTTTTCTTCGTTTTCGTTCCCGATGGCATCGAATAGATCCGGCACGTTGTCGCATGTTTCTCCACTACAATTGGAACAAATAATAGAACATTTCAGTCCAGCTTTTCTGCATCCACAGCGAGCTCCGCAACTTTTTGTGCATTTGCATGATATTATTTGTAGTAAGCTTGTGGAGCGGGAGCCATAGTAGTTTGAACTGGTTCAAGTCCGCTTGAAGTTCGCTTCCAGCCCCATTCTTTCGGTTCATGGTGAAATCCAAGCCAGGTTTGAACCTGGTGATACACTCGGAACGAATGATAACGTGCTGTATCTCGGGTTGGAGGTAGAAAGGACAAGTTAAGCTTCGTCTTACTTGCCAATTTCCCGTAGCATTTGTATCGAAGCGAGTTACTAGACTTTTCCGATTCGTCACCTCCATACAGCGCAATAAAAAAGCGTTCTCCAGCGTGAGCGAGTATATTGGGATCGACGTTATTTTCGGCGAACAACTCCACAGCTTTCCGTAGAGAATCGTTATTTTGTAACGTTATGAGAACTTTTGTTTTCCCGATATTGTATGCAGCTGCTGTCGTGTCGCAACCACTGAACGCATGTAATAACAGAATTTTGTCCCTGACACTCTGACTGCAACGGCTATCGAGACAATTAGGGCCGTGTAATGCTTCCGGAGTGCGTCCTCTGCCAGGCTTGCGAAAGAAAATATTCTTATATCTACGCGCCAATACGGTTAGCAATACAAGAAGATCTACGTCCTCACCCACAATGATCACTGAATCGTATCTTGAGGACATCTGTATGGCTGTTCGCATGATCAGCGTGTCAGCATCTTCTCTGGCTTGTTAGGATTTGTACCCGAATACTATTGGAATGTTCAGAGGGGGAAATTCCAAGCGACCCGGAATATATACTACAATGTATAGGCGCATGATTGAATATATAGCATTATAATCTCGTGGATATTTTGCGTTGATTCGACATTTACAGCGTTATAGCTCACAAACTATGAATGTTACGGCAAAAAGTTTCGGATGAAATTCATAGAAAATTTTATGCTCTACTTTGGTCACCGCCATTTTTTATGCATCATCAACCGTTAACTATATATTTAGCAATAACCATATTTAAAAAAGTTTCGAGCGCTATAAATCAAAACCCATGCATTATACAAAAAAAAGTTTCAGATAAAAGAGATGGCAAATGTTGTTATCTACAAAAATGATTCTTACTATTTTTGTCATACGATGCACGGTTCACGAGATATTCAATAAAACATGTTTTCCAAGATGGTGGCTGAAGCTCGCGCCCCCCCGTCCCGCCAACTTGAATTTACATTCAGGGGACACCCCTGAACATATTCCAAAAAGAAAATCCGATCTGTAGAACATTGCATTATGAACCTACTTTTTCTGCTCTGGCTCTTGGCCTAAAAGTTCGAAAGCGTGCATGACGCTAGAAACTTTTAAATGAGAAATCCAATAACAGCCTTCGAAAACTTGTTCATTTCTTTCGGAAATTCTTTTTATGAATCTTGGCGCGACTTTTAGTGACCGAGTTATTAATCTCAATAGCGGCTCCTTGATGCCCGAGCGCGGACCATGACAAAATGCCCGCCATGTTGGGGCCGGTGGAAGTTTTGTTCCGATTGGAAACAAAGGAAAAAAGGCCACCTCGTAAAAAATAGCTGTGTTACCGTCGCGAGTTCTCCCTTAAGGATGGAGGGAAATGTTTGTGAGACGGTCGGATTGCCGTAGCTTGTTTAGCCACGAGTGACCGTCGTGTAGGAAACAAACGCTAAAGACGGTGGTTGGGTAGCCGTGGCTCATTCAGCCACGAATGACCGTCGTTTAGAATACTTTAGAGACGAGTGGTTTCGTTGTCTTCTGAGCCGCTGGTCCCCACGTTTGACGAAATCCTGAAAAGGACTGACGACGAGTTCGGAAACGAACTGGTTGAGTCGGCGTACCGTTGCTGCCACTGGCCCGACGAACTATTTTGCGAATTGGTTGTAGCTTCGCTGCCCCAGGTCCGACGGCGACGAGATCCTGAGACGGACTGATGGCCAGTTCTGCGAAGAACGGTTGTTGGGTTGACTCCCCAGGGATGGGATAAAAAGCATGAACACCAGATGTCTTGACTTCAGAATTCTACTTTATTGGAGAGCAGTATCTGCTCGGTTCTAGTCCCATAAGCGACTGACTAACAGGCGTCGCAGCGCCTCTACGTATACTATGCTTCTCGTTCCTGATTGGGCGGTGGTCGTGGAGTCGGGATGACGCTAAGCGCGACGTGCGGATCCGTGGGGCGACGCGTAGATTGGTCGACGGTCGCGGAGAAGGGGTAACCCGGGATACAGTAAGGAAAGCGGCCTAACTCCGTTTCTATGTTTTTTAGTTTTATATTATATATCGATCTTTATAAAAACATATTAATTAAACAAAAAGGTGCTGCCGAGGGAAAAGACAAAATTGGCGTACAACATTCTCATGATTCTTATTTGATGCAAATGATGAGAAAAGTTATTCTTCGACTGAACCGAAGATTTGACAGCTTCGAAGGTGAAGAAAACAATTATAGCAGCATGCGATTTCGGACAATTTTGAAAGAGGCTATCAACTTACAAAAAAATATGCCAATTTTCATAACTTTGCCTTAAAAACCATAATTGTGGCTAGATAACTGAGAAATGTGAAATTATCGTTCTTGACATGTTTCTTAAACGGAAATTACGGAGAAATCTTTTTTTTTGTAAAACAAAAAACGACAATTCTGAAAGAGGTATTTTCAGCTTTCTAATGGTATTGAGCCGATGGTTGGGCTATCATTGTGCCAGGCTGAACGTGAATCTGGACTTCGATAAGGTAAAAAGTGGGGTGAGCGCCCTGACAGTTAATAACTCGGTAAAAAAACCGTACAGGGATTATTGAAACAATTTTTCAAGAGAAATAAATAAGCTGAGGAGACTGCATTGGATTCCTCGTTCAAAACTCTGAATGAAACTCGTTCGATACCTTGTGTCGGGTAAGATGGGGTTATATCGCCAGCGGGTAAGATAACCATTTGACGCTCATTTTTGATCGGATTAATAGAAAGAGTAGTTGTTTAAAAGGTAAGTCGTGGTCGATAATGCGCAACTTTTGTACTTTGTTGGACTGCCGCATCTGCATTTCTACAATTTTCGTGGCGAGATAAGCATTTCGAGCGATGTGAAAAAAAAATTCTGGCTGAAAAAAAAGATGGCTGGTGAAAGTTGTAAAAATTGGGCTTCAAAAAATCAGGCAAGTGTTTTCTTCGAGCAGCAATTCGTCACGAACCCAAATGTTAAAACAATTTTCCGGTATTTTCATTTGTTTTCGGATCACGTGGCTTTTCGCGCAAAAGAGTGTGTAGGGTTAAATAACCAAGCAACCAGTGGGCAGCTGCACGAGCTGAGAAATTTTTTTTGAAGGCGTTGGGCAAAAAATCACGAGCTGAAAAAGAAAAAGTTGCCCCTCACCGCCCCAAGCGTGGTCGTCCCGAAAAAGTTGTTTACGTTGAAGACAGCGAGGACTACGGCGATAATTAATGCTAGAATCTGTTTTTTTTATTATTTGAAAGGTTAATATAAAAAGTTGTGACCGTTATGAATAATAAAAAACATTAAAACAACGAGCTTGCATTTATATTTGACCTGAAAAGAAGTGGTTTTATTACCCCACGAGGTGGAGTAAAAAACCCAATTTGCACATTTTTTTCGAACGACCGTGCTAAATAATCAGTATAAGTTACATCAAACTTGTTAAGATAAATTTTGTAGCCAAGGGTTTATACTTTCAGAAAAAAAATCATGTTTGAGAATATTTTAATATATGCAGGTTCTACAGCGTGAAAAGTAAAAAAATTGCGATTTGACCCCATCTTACCCTATGCTTCCAAACTTCTCAAAAAATTTTAGGATAATGTTTTGCTGTGCTTGAACTGTTGATAGAGACCGGCAGAAGATGATGTGTAATTGGGGCATTTCATTTGAAGCCTAGAAAATCGAAACTATTAAATGATCAATGACTTATCTGGATTCAATTGTTTCTCACAGAGACACAACTAAAGAAACTCTTGACAAATCAGAAAAGATTAATAATCAGTTTTGTGGAACGTATTTGGAGTAGGCTAGTTACAGGAACGTGTTATTAAGAAAATTCGATGACCGGAATTAAAAGCTCAATATGTACGAAATCTAACAAGGGGACCACATGGGCATCGGATTTTTGTAATTTTTCATACTCATCGTACGTAAAGTTGACACCCCAAATATGAATATGCCGAAGCATTTCAATGCCATATTCAGAAGTTTTCGAGAAAAACGACTTCAAAGTTTTGCGAGCAGCTTATGAGGATGAACGAAATTGAACCTAACAACTGGACGATCAGGCGAGCGGGCAGCGAGCGAGACCAGTAATTGGAAGGTTCCCGGTTCGATCCTTATCATGAGAAAATTTTTTTTTTCATTTTTTTTTTAAATTTCGAATACCTACGTATTTTAAGGTAGTTCAGTCACGAAACGATTTTCTTACGAAAGTCTTGAAATTTACACAGAGTGTAAATGGGTAGTCGACTGACACGCATATCAAATTTTAAAGGATTCGCCTTATTGGTTATTGAGATAAATGTATTTAAATATGACGAAAAATACACAGGGGTATAGGGACTATGCGTAAAAAATCGTATAACTTTCCATACAGCGAATGAACACTTCTTACGAAGTTAATAAAAAACTACACAATCATAATAAAGTATATAATGAAGGTCTGGGAAGAAATGCGAGACGATTGCCTTACTAGTAATAAAGATATATTGCGTTAAAGATTGAACGAACTTGGTAATGAACGATATCTGACATAACCGTGGCAACGTCGCCTCGGCTCTGACACATCGATTAATTGATGGCGATTAATTGCAATTTCATTCGCCAAAAGATAAAGTGAAAAAATGATTTACAATATCGAATTAATAACTCTGACATTAATTTGAAGTGATAATATCTTTAATTGAGAATTAAGAACCGACCCCATTTAGACACCCACAAAATACGATCCTTCGTGTATGAACTACCTTAAATAAAAGATTCATCAAATATATGCTAATTAACATATTATCATTAACAAATTATCATTTTTTATTTTTTCGCATTATTTCGCAAAAAGTACCGAAACGTCGCAGTCACTTCGTCGAAATCAAACTTATATAAAGATTTTTTAATCAACGTTATTAAACCATACGTAAGAAAAGGAAAGTTTGTTTTGTTCATTGATTCTTGGGGTGGACAAACTAATCCCGTAATGTACAACAAAGTTTTTCGAGATGATAAGCGTCTGCCGACTTGCACCTTGCAAGTTATCCCACCAAAATGTACCCCGTTAGTACAGCCATGCGATGTCAATTTTTACCGTCAAGTTAAAAATGTTATCAAGCGTCTTTAAAACTGCGCCTACCTGATCGAAAAAGGCCGCGAGATCAACGATCAAGAGGATTGTATAAAAATTCATTCAATCGTACACCATCAGTTGTCCTCTCCGATCTTCGGTAAAATGATCAGGTATGCGTGGTTCGCTTCAAAACTTTGCGATACGAGAGAAATGTTTGAAAACGTCAACGAAGTTTCTTTCCCTATTGATATTTTTAAAAAACATTGCGCCTGTAAAAACGCAGCATTCGTATGGTGTGCTAGATGCCGTGAAAATTATTGTTTCTCGTGTTTTTACGACGCTTATCACTGTGGCTCGTGTGATACTGCACCCGTTGTTTAAAAAATGAATACAACTTAAATAACTTTCAACAAAAAGCATTTCATTTTCTACCCCAGGTTTTTTCATTTTCGTTCCTAAAACTTTATTTGTCATTTTAATTTAATTTATTTCAAATAATTGTATTAACTCACGTGCAATTTTCATGAAAAATGATAATTTGTTAATGATAATATGTTAATTAGCATATATTTGATGAATCTTATATTTGAAATACGTAGGTATTCGAAATTGAAAAAAAAATGAAAAAAAAAATTTCTCATGATAAGGATCGAACCGGGAACCTTCCGATTACTGGTCTCGCTCGCTGCCCGCTCGCCTGATCGTCCAGTTGTTAGGTTCAATTTCGTTCATCCTCATAAGCTGCTCGCAAAACTTTGAAGTCGTTTTTCTCGAAAACTTCTGAATATGGCATTGAACTGCTTCGGCATATTCATATTTGGGGTGTCAACTTTACGTACGATGAGAATGAAAAATTACAAAAATCCGATGCCCATGTGGTCCCCTTGTAAGCGCTGTAGCTTATACCGTTATCAAATTGTTAATGGTTCGATTGCGAAGAGCCATCATATGGTACACGCACAGACATGCACTACTTTCTCTGGATGCGGTTGTTGTCACGTTGATATTATTAAAAAGTTGACATAAAAATCTCAAGAAAAATTTCCTCAACTGTCACATAGCTTCCTCTATGAGGAAGCATTATATACGAATATTGAGTTGTGCGACGGTAAAAAAGTTTTTCAATTTATATGATCACTCATATTTGGAGGTGAGAATAGCAGAAAAAAATCTGGCTGCATGCGAGCCCCATCGGATAATGTCGAGAGGGCTTACAATCATTATATCAATTATCAGTCATTAACAAAATATCAGTTATTAAGTAATAATTATTGAAGAATTACAAGTATGTTTTCAACTTAAGAGGCCGATCACTTTTTTGTAAAGATATCTCGCTCGGATATAATTAAAATGCTAAAATGATCGTCTTTAGAATGCTGGAAAGAGAAGCTGCAGAATTTTTTTTCTCGCACAAAGTTGATTTCATAACCATGCAAAAAAATAGCATCCTCTCATTTCTAGGGTTCTGTTAAAATCTAGTAACCGTTATGGTTTCGACAAGTCCTTCCGTCCGTCTGCCTGTAAGTCACAGTCCTCCTATTCTCTCAGTTATGTACCGATTGGAATGGAATTTGGTACACAGACGAAGATCGTCGACCTAAAAACAAAACTAGCGGGCCTATGATTAGTGGTGTCTATCGATAGTAGTGCCCATAGATAGTTGAGCCAATAGTTAGCAATTCCTATGGTTAGAAGTATCTATGGTTAGTGGTGCCCATGGTTAGTAGTGGATATGGGTCGTAATGCCTGTAGCTAATCAAATTTATTTTGCGTGTGACCCTTTACGGGCCGCACAAGTAACTTCCCGACTCGCGAGTTGAAATTCATTATTATCATTATTAATAAAGTGTATTTTCATGAAGTTAAGAATTTGAGTTTTCGTCTTCTCATGGTCCAACATGGATGTATCCAGAAGACACCAAACATAAAAAATACAAGTGCTCGACCACCCGGCATATGCCCCGGGGGCATAATATGCCCCGAAGGATTGAGTCCCTTATAATCGGGAAGATGAAGAAAAAAAAAAAAAAAAACGAATTTAAAAAGTTAAAAAAAAGTTTTTTTTTAAATTTTTGTTCGGATCACGTTATTAGTTTTAGAGAAAATGTTTCCGAAAAAACTTTGGAATTATGTTTTTTGTAAAAAACTAAACAAACTACTCGACCGAACTGGACCAAAATCTAATCAGTTTTAAGTCTCACCAAGACACATCGATTGCATCATCGGTCTTTCCGATCGCGTCATTAGTTTTGGAGAAAACGTTAACAAAAGTGTTTTTTTTAATTTATGTTTTGTGTAAAAAACAAAAAAACTACTCGACCGAACTGGACCAAATACTAATCAGCTCTAAGTTACAGCAAGACACATCTATTGCATCATCGATCATTCCGATCGCATCATTAGTTTTGGAGAAAACGTTAACGAAGTATTCATCACATACGTACATACGCGCGCACACACACACACACACACACACACACACACACACACACACACACACACACACGCACGCACGCACGCACACACGCACGCACGCACGCACGCACGCACGCACGCACGCACGCACGCACACACACACACACACACACACACACACACACACACACACACACACACACACACAAACACAAACATTTTCCTCGAAATAGGCTAAAATTACTCCAATGACCTCAAAACGTGAAGATCTGATAAAAAAACGATTTTTGATTTGTGGGGTCATTACAATAACATCCCTATAATCGGGAAGTTAAAAAATATTTTCGAAAAAAAAAACATTTTTATAATTCTCACGCAGATTGAAACGTGTACTCGAAATTTTTTTTTGCTCACGCCGTTGGGTGAGGTGTCCTTAGATAGGTCTCCTGAAATGCAACAAATAATGTTTTAACACGTTCGACACCACGTCACACATATCTAGGTGACGGGTATGCTTCCGTGGGGGCTCCGTGACCCAAATATCGGTGACACCTTCTTCTTAACGAAGGCGAGAGTCGGATTCGAACCCCGCGAGAAATACAAACGAATCGCGCTAGGGGACGAACGTGTTAAGTCTTTTTCATTTTAACCTTTTACTCCCGAAACATTAACTTTCAAAGTCGTCATCGGAATGTCTTTCCCTCTAACTTTCAAACTATCGATGCAAAAAATCTGAAAAAATTCCAGAATTTAGCTTTTACACTACGGAACCCTGTTATGTGCATGCCCAACACGCTACTTGACTACTTTTTCAGTTATCTGGTCGCCACATCGTAAAAAATAGCCAAATTTATAATTTTGACGTAGCTTTTTACAGCTGATGGTGTCCTCGATGTTCGTGCAAATCCCGAACTGTTGCGATTTTTCTTTCTTTATGTTCACAGTTGTCAAATGTTTGATTCAATGGGTTTCGTCTTGCTGGAAAGTGTGATTGCCTCCGGGGTCGCAGTGGCGGCTTGAGCCACGAGGTGGCATCATCATCATTTTGGACACTTTTATGTCCTTCTGATCATGCGCTTGCGCATCCTGTACTTGCGCGGCTATTCAGCAATCAACAAGTGGCAACTCAAGTTTTTGCACCGGTTTCCGCCGACAACGTGTTAATCTTCGATTATCTTGGCATTCCTTCTTCATTTTTTCTCTAGACTGAATGTTCATTGCGTTCATGTTTTCTCGATCCGTTTCGCCACGTTATGTTCGTTACCGCGTGTTCATCGTAGGTTCAGTGCAGCAATCATAGTGTGCAGTTTAGGTTACGGTCGGTATCGCAACTCGTCGTAACGTCTGCGTATCATTCACTGAGCGTTTTTGAGTTAACGTTCAGTACCGCGTGTTCGTCGTGAATTCAGCGCATCATCTGAATTGTGTGCAGTGAGTGCGCTGAGTCAATCGTGATCGTTCCGAAGAGAGAACGTTCATTCGAGAGATCATTATTTGTACGATCTGTGTGATCAAGCAGTTAATCGCGTTCGATTAATTGCGGCGTGAAACTCAACACGTGCCGTGAGCCATCGTGTTCGACAATAATTGTGCTGCGCTCTCGGATCAATCACTAGCGCATTGTTGCTTAATTCAGTTTTTTATTAATTGGGAATCACATACGCTTTGACTCATAATTCATCTGAAGCCACGCTATCAATTTATCTTTATCTTATCAGTACCGTCACTCAACTTTCACCTAATACGTTAGCAATCATTAGACTTGGTTCATTCATTCAATAGTGCGGTTCATCCTCGTTCACATCACATTCACGTTCTGATCATTCATGCAAAAATTGTTCCTAATCATAGCGCACACGCTTGTAAAATATTTACCTCTTATATTGAAAATATATTTAACACGGTTCATTGAAAACAAGATTGTTCACCTTGATTTCTATGACCCTTTGCATCCATTACCGGCATTAGTTTATTTAGTTTCAGCAACATCGACACATCACACAATGGATGAATCATCTTTCCGTTATTTTTATCAATAAAACAATATCCGAAAAAGTTTAAATCACTGTATCTCTGCGAAAAATTATGCACCTTTCATGAATCAAGGCTTTTTCTGAATTTTAATTTAAATGAATAAAAAGAAATTCGAAAATCTATTTCGCTTCTTGCTCAACGGTGAATAGCCTAGGAAAGTAATTTGTTCCTTGTTCATGAGATTTGAAAACATCTAGCGAGTCAACAAAATTGCGAAAACGTAAGTTTGAGACTTCCGTATTACGATCACTTTGGTAGAAAACAATTAACAATATTTGGAATATATCGTCGGCATCAGCGTAATCCGTGGCGTGCCACGAGGAAGTTGCCCGGGCGGTTTAACGAAGTATTGTTAATTGTTTTTTACTAGGATAATTATGACATGGAAATCGCAATCTCACTTTTTCGTATTTTCTTTTACTGTACATATATTTCAAATGTAATGATTATGACATGGAAATCGCAATCTCACTTTTTCGTATTTTCTTTTACTGTACATATATTTCAAATGTAATGGAAAATTTGAAACAAACTTTTTAAGTCTTTAGCCTGTTGGAATGTAGAAGCAAGAAGCGAAACAGATTTCGGGAATTTTTCATTTATAAAAATTGAATCTCCAAAAAAACCCTGATCCATTAGAGATGCATCATTTTCCGCAGTTGAACAGTAATTCACATTATTCGAATGTTGTTTGTTGACAAAAATTACGGACGAAATGATTCTTCAAATAAGTCAAACGTTTGACAGCTGTGAACATGGACAAAGGAAATTCCGGCAGCTCGGGATTTCACACAAACATTGAGAACACATACGCAATTACACACACATAAGTACATTCATTGTTCCCCAATTCCAAGACGGATTTTTTATATCGGTGACGTAAATTTCAATTACAATTGTACAAATTATTTCGTGTTATATTTATTGTTATTTATTGTTACTTTTTATTGTTACTTTTTATTGTTATATTTTCAAGGTTACATGTTAATAATTAATGATAATGTATAGTTACATTACAATTACTTTTGTATAAAACGGGATTCGTTGTTGTGTTGTCCATAGGCATTGGCATTTGAAAAATCTTCTATATTATTATTCAATTGCAGGACGTTGGCTGTTTTTAATTTTTGATCCGGTGGCACTTGTGGATCATCAATTTCGGGATTCGTACTTGTAGTGTCCATGGTGACATTGGCATTTAAAAAATCTTCTACGTTATTTGTTTCGGCAAGATACTTCTTCTTCTCCCATTTGATGATTCTCTCCCCACTCACACACACATACAGCTACACGCGTCGACACTCACACGTACACACAATTACTCCCGGTCCTCAAAATCACATATACTCACACAAACCGATGGACACTCGATTGTACTCGCGACACACAAGACTGCTGAACCTCAGGCAGTCAGTATACTACAGTCCACGGAACATGTCTCAAGGAACGTAAAAATAAAAGAAATCTCTATCTCAAGTTTAATCTCTCCAGCCTTTCTTATTATCCTCCACGCACACTCCGAGTTATATAACGAATTTAATTAGTCCCGAAACATTTGGTCCTTCGAGCCGGATATAATTCGGGTGTGCGCTAAAACACAGCAATGAGCAATAACAATTCAAAGAGCGCAATTGCCTCGTGGTCGCTCCATATTACGTCTTATAGCAGTGCCTCGTGGTTAGTGTCTTTCAGCATTAACAAATACCGAGAAAAAACCGTACTTGAAACCAAAGGGGGTAAGTGAGTGCGAACGTGTGGACGGACACAAAATCTAAATAAATAAAACGAAAGCATAAAGAGGCGAAAAGGGCAAATTCCATCGTTTTCTCGGCGTGCTCCAATCGCATGACGCAATATTTCGTACAATCCTTTGAGAGTGTGCATCTCTATATCACGCGAGTGTGTAGGTGAAGATTCGCGTTTGCGCTCTCAATCGGAAAACGTTAGCCGAAAAGAAATTGCTATCTCGCTTCAACTCAGAGAGCAGTGGTGCTCTCGCTCTCTCACGGATAGTAGGTGTCCATGTATGCGTTCGCGGGTAGAAGGCCCTAGCTCGCGCTTCGCTTAGCATCGCTGTCTCCGTCGCTCGCGCTACCTGTGGCGTAAGCGGCTCTCTCGTTCGCGCTCCGCCTAGTATCGCTGTCTCCGTCGCGCGCGTTACCTACGACGTAAGCGATTCTCTCTTGCTCGCACTACGCGCAGCACACGCTCTCTCCGTCGCTCGCGTTAACTTCGACGTCAGTGACTCTCTCTCGCTCGCGCTAAGCGCAACATACGCAGTCTCAATCTCTCTCAGTCTCATTGCTTCGCTTTAGCTATCGCTCTCTGTTTGAATTATATATCCCTTTTGCTCTGACGCTGCGTAAACTTACCCTGCGTGCGCTTCAGAGTCTCGAAGCTTTCTGCTACTCTCCAATTTTGTGCATTCTTTAAATCATAAAAAATGAGCACTATCGACGTCAAGGCCTTAATACAAAGGCAAGCTGAAGTCGAAGGTCCCATTAGCCGAGCTATTTCAAATTGAAAGAAAGTAGGAGAAGATAATTTAACGCAGCGAAGAGTTCAAGGTAGATTAGACGCACTACGACAAAATTGGAAGCTTTATCAAGACAATCACGCACGCATACTCGACATTCGCGAAACAACTGCCAACGAAGCGGTTCAAGCCTTTCTCGCCGAGAGTGATTATTTCGTGAAAGGACACATTGAGATCGTCGAAGAAGCTTTCCTCGATGCTCAAGAATTTATGGAGACTCGTCTCGATAAATTTTACGCCAATGATCCAGCTTCTGGCGCAGCTATGGCGGATCGTTCCATAGCACAATAGCCTGGAACCACTTATAGTCATCGACTGCCAAAACTCGACCTTCCAAAATTCAGTGGGGAGCCGCGAGAATGGCTCAGTTTTCGCGACTTATTTTGCGCCCTCGTTGGTTCGAATCGGAATATAACGAACGTCGAAAAGTTACATTATTTAAAAACGAGTGTTTCAGGAGCAGCTGCACAACGCATCGAGAGCATAAGTCTCAGCCACGAGAACTTTGCCGCCACCTGGGACTATCTCACCTCGATCTACGACGACAAGCGGTTGTTGGTTAGCACTGTTATGAAAGATTTCATGGAAACACGGCCAGTCACCCGATCATCCGGTACCGATTTGGCTCATTTCAACGGGGAAATCACGCGAGCAATCACTGCCTTTGAAACCCTTGGATAATACACTCAGCACTGCGACGCTTTCGTGGTGTATATAGTCGTCTCTAAACTTGACGCAAACACAGTAAGGGAGTGGGAGAATAGTCTTGGGCTCACTCAATTGCTCCCAACTTGGCAGAAGCTTTTAAAGTTTCTTGAAATACGAGCTCGAAGCCTTCAAGCCTTTGAGCGAGCCAAACCTCAATCTCTCCCAGGAACCTCCATCTCCAAAGAGCCCAACCTCCACAAGAGAACACAGTGCTCGCTGCAGCAGTCACCGCTACCGAACCCGCCACGTCTCCTTATCCGAAACCTCACTCGGGACCAAGAGATCAATCCTGCTTATCGTGCAAGGAAAATCACTACATCGCAGCGTGTCCAACTTTCCGAACAAAACCACTTAATGAACGCAAAGATTTCGTAACCACTAAAAACCTGTGTTTTAACTGTCTAGGCGCTCATCCAATCAAGGACTGTCGCACGTCCAAAAGGTGTCAGACTTGTGAAGGGCATCATCACACGCTCCTTCACAACCCGTCTCGTGTCGAAGCCAACAGAGCTGCTCCACCGACTAATACGTCGCAGATCAATACTCCTGCGGTGTCCAGTCACACAGCTCGACCCAGAATCATCCCACGGACACCCGTTCTTCTCGCGGTAAGAGCTCTACTTGATCAAGGTTCGGAGAGCTCGTTTATTACCGAATCTCTTGCACAGCAATTACGTCTCCCGCGACGACACGCCACGGTGCCTGTGTTAGGGGTTGGAGCTCAGCAAACGGGCGTTACTCGAGGTTTGGCCTCTCTCGTTCTACGATCACGCGTCGATCCGTCGTTCTTGTGCCAATCTGATGCTCTCGTGCTGCCTCGCCTCACATCATTCTTGCCCTCCTTCCGGTTATTAGTAAACGATTGGCCACATCTCAACGGACTTACTCTCGCTGATCGGAGCTTCGCTCAGCCGAGTGAAATAAATTTAATCATGGGTCATATTTACAGCCACGTCATTCTGGACGGTATTCGACGAGGCGGGCCAAAAACTCCAATCGCTCAGGAAACTCAATTCGGCTGGGTACTCTCAGGCTCAGTCGCCATGGGAAATACAGAACCGCACCGAGCTCCGATTCAAGGATTCCAATGTTCTCTCGATTACGAATTGAACGATATGATGCAACGTTTTTGGAATCAAGAGGAAATCAACAAACCTACTAAACTCACGCCCGATGATGAAAAATGCGAAATTTATTCCCGCAATACAGTCTCTCGTGATGATTCGGGACGATATATCGTCCGTTTGCCTTTCAAAAATGTCAACGTCGTCCTCGGTGACTAGCGATCGCGCGCTCCGCAAATGCTCTCTCGCATGGAGAAAAGATTCGCAACGGACCCGCCACTGAAATTAGCGTACTAGAGCTTCTTTCGTGAATACTCGGAGCTCGGACATATGCAGATCGCGCAACCTGTTCCAACAGATGCCTCGTGCGGGTTCTATTTTCCCCATCATGGGGTTGTGCGAGAAAGTAGCTCTGCAACAAAATTACGCGTCGTTTTCAACGGATCGCAAAAAACAGATCGAGGATTATCCGTCAACGAAAACCTTCTCGTCGGGCCAAAAATTCTCAACGATCTCTCGGACGTTCTCTTACGATGGCGACGCCACCCGATCGCATTTTCTGCCGACATCGCAAAGATGTATCGACAGATAATCGTACACGAAAGTGATCGGGATTGGTAACGCATACTCTGGAGAGAAGACCCAACCTCCTCGATCGACGAATATCGGCTTTGCACGGTGACGTACGGCCTCGCCTGCGCACCGTTTCTCGCAATTCGAGTGCTTCATCAACTCGTCGCTGATGAAGGTGATGCATTTCCCGTTGCAAGAAAAGCAATTCTCGAAAAAACGTACGTCGACGACATTCTCTCTGGAGCTGAAAATATATCCGACGGTCGAGAGAAAATGTTCCAACTCACTCAGCTGCTCAAAGCTGGTGGGTTCGAATTGCAAAAGTAGACAGCAAGTCAGCCCGAACTTCTCCTTAACATTCCTCCAGCAAGTCGAGAGACAGCTAATCAGCTCCCTCTCGACCAAAACCCAGTATTTCGAGCTCTCGGTCTCATGTGGAGACCCAATATCGACGCATTCACTTTCGTTCCGCAGATTTCCGCCGATCTTCATCCGACGAGACGGAAAATCCTCTCTCAAGTGGCACAACTGTTCGACCCACTTGGATGGCTCGCTCCAGTAACAATTCGAGCAAAAACCTTTTTGCAAGAATTGGGGACCCTCGGACTCGAGTGGGATGAGCCACTATCAGAAGCCTGAGCCACACGCTTGAACATTTTTTTGCAACGATTACACGGAGCGACAAATATCGTAATACCAAGATGGCTCGGACTCTCAGCTACGTCGCTCGGGCTCGAAATTCACGGCTTCTCCGATGCATCCGAGAATGCAATGGCCGCGGTCGTCTACATGCGAGTCTATTCAGACTACAACAATGTAAGAGTGACCTTAGTCTGCGCTAAGATGAAAGTTGCGCCGTTAAAAAAGCTCACGATACCGCGACTAGAATTGTGCGGTGCACTCCTTCTCGTACGCTTAATCCGCGACGTGGAAACAACGCTAAAACTCGATAATATTCCGACCCACCTTTGGACGGATTCAACAACGGCGCTAGCGTGGATAAAAAGCTACCCCTCTTTAAGAAAAGAATTTGTTCGCAACCGCGTAATTGAAATTCAAGAACTAAGTAATGCCCGATGGCATCACATCGCTGGTTCTGAAAACCCTGCCGACATCGCTTCACGTAGGGCATCTCCGGAGCAAGTTTGCTCCTCGCCATTGTGGAGATCAGGACCCGAATAGTTCTCTAAACCCTTAGTCTGGTGGCCATCTTCGTCAGCAACCCCAGATACTGATATCGATCTCGAAGAGCGCAACACCGTTCGCGCTAATTTCTCCAACTCGAATCCGAAACCTATGTGGGACTTAGTCGAACGCCTTTCTCGACTCTCACAACTGCTGAGAGTCACTGCACTCTGCCTTCGTACAATCCATGCATGGCACGCACGATGCAAACACTCGACGGCAACCTCACGCAATACGTTTATCTCAACCGAAGAAGCAAACAACGCTATGCTCTTCTGGGTCCAGGCTACCCAAAAGTCGTATTTCTCGAACGACTTTCGTCAAATAAAAAACAGCTGAGCTTTCTCTCGAGGTCACCCGCTTGCCAGGCTGGCACCGTTCATCGATGCGAGCAATTTACTTCGAGTTGGAGGCAGATTGCAACACTCGCATCTCTCGTACGACGAACACCATCCCTTCATTCTTCCACGAGAATCGAGTCTAACGTCGCTAGTGATAACACACTACCACAAACTTACGTTCCACGGAGGAGCACAACTGACACTCGCCTCCATTCGACAACGTTTTTGGATTCTCGGAGGCCGAATACCAATTCCCGCGCACATCTACCGTTGCGTCGTCTGCGCACGACAGCGTGCTACGCTTAGCACACAATTAATGAGGCAGTTGCCGCATACTTGTGTGACTCAGTCGCGGCCATTTCTCCACACCGGAACTGACTACGCCGGACCGTTTACGATACGAGCTCATCACAGCCGCACGGCCAAGACCTACAAAGGATATATAATCATCTCTATATTGTAACGGCATTTATACCTTCCTCTACATATCCGTCGGGGTAGACGGTAGTTCGGAACTCGAGTAGGTAAAGAAACTGGTGGAACACGATATAAGACGATGGTTCAGGTATATTCTGTCAAGTATGCGCCTTTTGGGTGGCAACCCGTAGTACAGTGTGTGCCCCTAGCGACTATCGGATGTTAAACCGCGATACGGTTGCGCCGAGCGCCTGTCGTACGACGACCCGCGAGACAGTTGCGCCGAGCGCCTGTCGTGAGACGACCCGCGATATAACTGTGTCTGGCCCGAGCCCCGGCGCTCGAGGGTGGCGCCCGACGCGACGCGGCCGCTGGACCGTGGAGAGGGGTCTAGGGTGGTGACTGGGACACTCGTCGCGGTCCGCTGTCCCCACCGTGCCGCCGAGAGCTCTTCCGTGGATCGAGGGAAGGCTCCTGCTGTCTCCTGAGGCCCTGATACTTCGGTCTCTCGATCGGCTCGCCTGGGCTCTTCCTTCGGGCGTCCTCGTCCTTCTTTGGTTGTCCTGGTCGATCCTTCACTTGGCGGCTGGTGCTCCCTAAAACAGAGTGCCTTTCCAGCGCCCGATCGGCTCTTTTTATACTGAATCACGGGCTCTTGCCCGCCCGTGATTCGTTCTTTTACGGTCCCCCTCTCGCTCCGGTCGCTGTCGGTTACCCACGCTCGTTCTTTCGAAGTCTAACCGCCCTAGGTTCGCTATGGTGTTATTGTTTCGTGGCCATGGAGAGGGCCATGGAGAGTGTAACGGCGTCGGTACTGTCCGTTTCAACCCTCCATCCGCTCCTTAATTTGGAGGCAAGTGGGAGGCTGGGGTCAAGTCGGTGAAGTTTCACCTCAAACGTGTCATCGGCGAATCGACTCTCACCTTCGAAGAATTCTCAACTCTCCTGACTCAAGTCGAAGCCACACTCAACTCAAGGCCACTCTGTGCCTTATCAGATGACTCCTCTGACCTCAGTGCTCTTAGTCCAGGACATTTCCTCATCGGCACGGCTTTAAACACCGTTCCAGAGCCATCCCTCGAAATCTTGCCAGTCAACATGGACGCCAAATGCTAGAGCATTTTTGGCGACGTTGGAGCAGGCAGTATCTCCAGAGCCTGAAACCACTCTCTAAATGGCAGACACGAAAGGAGAACATAAAGATCGGAGCCATTGTACTCCTCAAGGACGAAAATCGACCTCCAATGGTATGGCCTCTTGCTGGCGTCCTCGAAGTTCACCCTGGAGCCGACGGCGCCGTTCGCGCTGTTACTGTGAAGACCACTCTAAAAAGGCCTATCGCCAAATTGTGCGTGCTCTTTATCGACGTCGACACAAGACTGCTCGACCTCAGGCAGTCAGTATTTTACAGTCCACCGAACATGTCTCAAGGAACGTAAAAATAAACGAAATCTCTATCTCAAGTGCAATCTCTCAAGCCTCTCTTATTATCCTCCACGCGCACTCCGAGTTATATAACGAATTTAATTAGTCTCGAAACAATAGTTTATATTTATAATTTATTCGTAATCACCGAAAATCCGTTGGACGTGCTGAAATAAGATGCACAACATTATTGTAGAAAAAAGAATAAATTTAACGATAAATAATAGAAATAGACGCTGTATTAATCGATTGTAATTGGCAGTAACGTTGTGCATCTTGTTCCAATACAGACTTAGTGAGAAAGTCGAGGGCAACGAAACGCGGCCCCCGCCTCGACTTCAGCCTCGACTTAACGAGAAAGTCAAGGGCAACGAAGCGCGGCCCCCGCCTCGACTTTAGCCTCGACTTAATTAGAAAGTTAATTGCCCGTATGAATGACCGCCCGCTAACAGTCTCATTGATTCGAGGCAGAAACAAATGTTTCGCTTCGATTGACGGCATTGACTTTAGCACGACTCCAATGCTAAACTCAAAACACAAAAGGTTTAAAATCTTGTCCCGAGCATAGACTTCTATCATAAAATCGTCGATTTCGAGGTTGCAAATTTGAACAAATGAAGGCGAAACTTTCATTTTGACTCGTGGCCGTTTTTCATTGAGAATGGCCTAGACTCGAGGTAGATTAAGCCGCCAGGGATCATGTTCGGGTACTACCCGAAAAAGTTCGGGTACTCAACGATGATCGGGTACCCGAAAAAGTTCGGGTACTCGAAAGATTAGGTTACTCGAAAACTTCGGGTACCCGACCCGAAAATTTCATAAATTACCCGACCCGACCCGAATAAATATCCGGACCGCACATCCCTAGTGTTTTGCAAGTATAGCCTTTCTTCCATTACGTCTCTCCCCGCTCTCCTTCATAAACCCACACCATATTTGTAGCCTTTTGTGTTTTCCCCGTCAATTTCCTCGCTTGTGTCCCCGCTGAATTTTTACAAGTGAACCAATATCCCAGGTATTTGAATTCCTTAACTATCTGTACTTGCTCCCCTTTGATTTCGCACTTTTTTTCCTTCTTGACTTTTCCTCCATTTCTAAGAATTATTATCTTTGTTTTCTTTGCATTTATTTCCATCTTGTTTTCTTGAGCCCATCTTTCCAGTTCCTTCAATATACTGCGTAGACCTTCCCCTGTTTCTGCTTTCGCCGCTACATCGTCAGGATATTTTATTGCGAAGATTTTTTTCCTTTCCTATTACAACCCCGCCCTCGTTATTCTTCTCCCACCTGTCCTCTGGATCGTCTATGTAAAGATCGAATAGAACCGCACTCACTGCGCACCCTTGCCTCACCCCTTGTCTTGTCCTGAAACTGGCTGTAATATTTCCCTGTACTTGCACTTCTGCTCTTGTATCCTTGTAAATCTCTTTTATTGTTTCGAACATTCGTCCTGCGATACCTTATTCTTTTAACTTCACAATCGATCTTTCCCGGCAGACTCTATCAAACGCGGCCCTAAAATCTATAAACGCTACGTATAGTTTGCCTCCCTTTGATTTTCAGTTCTTATCTATTATGGCGTTCAAAGTGAATATCTGGTCCCTCGTCCCCCTGCCTTTTCTAAATCCTGCCCGACTTTCTCTCAGTTTCTTGTTTTTCTCTATCCACTTGCTTAATCTCTCCATCATAATTTTTGTTAAAAATGTGTACCTTACATCCAGCAATGAAATTCCTCTATAATTTTCCGTTTTGTTTTTCTCCCCTTCTTTGTATATGGGCACAATTCTTGCCGTCTCCCACCCCTTTGCGATTTCCCCGTCGAACCATATTTTATTTAATGCCGTTCTTAGCTCTTCTCTTTGCTCTTTCGGTAGTGCTTTCAGAAACTCCGCACGAATACCATGTTCCCCCGGTGCTTTCCCGTTTCCCCCTTCTCTAACGCCTCTACTAACTCTTTTTTTTTTAATTCCTCGAAAAATTCTTGATTTTTTTCTCTTTCTTCCTCATTTATATCTTGCTCTTCCCTTTCCCATTCCTTGCCTTCCTCCGCGCTCGCTTCCGCTCCCCTATCTTGCCTCTCCTCTCCGTTCAATAGTTTTCCAAAATGATCTTTCTTGTTTTTTTGATTGAAATTGATTTATCGCCTTCCACCATTTCAGCATATTTTTCGCTTTCCCAACCTCTTTTTGCACCTCCACATTTCTTTAGCCGCCTTATATGTTTCCCTCAGTTTCCTTCTTCCCTCAGCCAGCTCTTACTTCTTCTCCCCACTCCTATTTTTCGTAAATGCTTTCAGTTTATCCAAACTAGCCTTCGTTGTTCTTTGCACCCTTCACTAAACCATCTTGGCAGCTTCCTCCCTACTTTTTTCTTTTTCCATTTTTTTCTCAACCCTACCTCCTCTGCTGCCCTCATTATTTTGCCCTTTACCCATTCCCAGTCCAACTTTCTTTCTTCTACATCTCTTCCCTTTTGTATTACCTCTTTGCACTTTTCCGCTTTGTCCTCTTCCAATATTAACCTTATGGTTTCCTGTGCATCCTCTTCTTCCTCATCTACCCCCCTCTCAGTTTTCTTTCCCGACACGGCGAATTTCATTGGAAGGTGGTCGGATTCAATCCGGTCCACGACTTCCATCCATTTGATATCTTCTTCGTCTCCTCTATCTACTGCTATTATGTGGTCAATTACCGACCCGCAGCATTTTTCGCCCCCACCTACGAAAGTCACTTTGCCCTCTTCGTCCTTTTCCATTCTACTATTGAGTACTTTTAAGCCAAGATGCTCGCATAGACGTAACATTTTTCTACCTCCTGGATTTAATGTTTCATCATGCGACTTTCTTGTTTCCTGTTCTGTTTCGTCCATCCCTTCTTCGTTCATTGCCTGCTCCCTTTCTATTCGCGAATTCACGTCTCCTACAATTAAGATTCTCTCCTTTTCTCCTGCCTTATCCAAAATGATTTCCCTCAATTCTTTTTCGATTCTACTTATCCCCACATTATTGTATACCGTTATTATAGATGGCTTGTGCCTCCGCTGATTCTTTGTCAATATTAACTCGGACTCCCATTTCCTTATATTCCATTTCTCGTCACAATCTTTTTTTATCCCAATCGCTTGTCCACCTTTTGCTCTACCCTTCTTTACCCCTTTCCCCTTGTTTGCTGCTTTGTAGCTCCAGTGGAACTTTGCGCTTATGCTTTGTTCTAATTTTACCCCATCTTTTCTTTCCACCCACGTTTCCTGCAAAATGACTACATCCGCTTTTTCCGAGAAATCCCACGCTTCTCCGATTTTAAAAACTCCCGCAATATTCCATAATATTATTTCAAAATCCCTTCTTTCATTACCTTTTTCCTTCTTGCGTTCTTCTGCGTTGCTTCTTTTTTCATTTTTCTTTTTTTCCCCCTCTTCTTTCTCCCTTCTCCCAGTCGTCCTGAACACTGCCTTTCTTGGTCAGTCCGAAAGGGCTGCATCGCTTGCCCTCGTATCGAGACGCTTATATTGTTCTTCCTGTTTTCCCTCCTGTTTCTTTCTTCTCTTAATTCTCTTTTGTTCAATGCAGCCGGCTTTTTCTTTACTATGACCATCTAGTCATTTTTCTCATTTTCTTCATCATTTTTATTCGTTTGCTTATTGCTCTCGCTTGACATCCCTGATCTCCCGTAGCTTTTTTTCACGACCTGCCAGCCCTTCTCTTCCTGTATCCCAGCTTTTCTCTTGCATATACCCTCGTCCACCGGATGCTTTATCTTCTCCGTCGCTTGACGGTCGCGCCGCTGCCATTGTCGCTACCATATTTGACTATTTACATGAATATCTCAAAATTTGCGGTGGTACTTCTTTAATAATATGAAAACAAAAAGATTCGAGCCGCAATTTCAATCATGACGAAAATAATTGCTTGTAAAGTAATGATAAAGCTACACATGCCTCGTAATTCGGGGCTGTAGATAGAATCGTTCGCGCGTTATACACACAGTCACACAAACACACACGCGCACCCACACACGTCTATACTTCCGGATGATTTGTCCAAATGTGTTTCCTCGACGTTTAGGCACATTCTTAACATAATGACATAAAGATCCAGAAAAATGTTTCACCATAACATAGCTTACTCTATGGTAAAGCAAAATGACTAAGATCTTTGATCCTCTTACCCGCCAGTATAGGCCCATGTGGAGCGAATTTCTCGATGAAGAACTCAAAAAAGGCGGACCGTCGAGATTTTTTCACTGAATTGAAACGTTTATAAGGGCACTATGGATAAAAAATAAATGGAGCTTTCTTTCAATTGTTTTACTGCCTTATAATTATTGAATGGTTAAGTGAATAGGAGGATAATTTTTATATTACTTAAACACTCAAAAAAATGAATGGAATAACTGTATGTTTTCGGTAAATTATGCACATTGAATGGACCATCGAGTCATGAATGGTTGGATGAAGTCTTTTCGGAGCTTGATTTCTTAAGAATCTATTCGGAACTTTGTCATCCGTATCGCTTTTTCTTCTGCGTCCAAAACGGTTAAGGGCATGCTAATCTAATCTGGGTGTGAAAACCTTATGAAACTGCGAGCCAATTTATCCTCCACGACCGTCACTGGAGTACACCATCTTTTCCCAGCAATTATTTTTACCTGTATTTCATTCAACTGACGCAAATGCATTTTTTTCAATGCAAGTAGTCAACGACTAAAATGTGGTCAAATAAAAAATTACTGGTTAAGAGCGTGCTGGGCACGCACATGATAGGGTTCCGTAACTATTCCTACTTATTCCGAAAAAGAGTTGTTTCTAAATGTTCCACAATCTCTTTTTGCTACAGTGGACGTGATCCTTTCGATTTGATGCACCAATTAAGAGCTACACTCTGGAATTCTTTTCGAATTTTGGAATTAATAGTTTAAGAAATGGGAGGTAGACACTCTGCAACCGACTCCGAAAGCAAATATCTCGTGACCGGAAGCTTAAAATGAAAAAATTCTCAGGACCCTGTAAATTGTTTTTCCAAAAGCTTATTGAAGGACAATTAATAGGGAGAGCCAAAGGAAATCGAGTTCAATTTTTAATCTGCGGAAGGAAGGTTGAAAAATGTTTTTAAATAATTTTTTATGACACGCTGTGCGTAAAAGTGCCCACTTCGTTCGCGTAAAACCGCATTTACACACATTGTGACATAAAAATGTATACGATACTCGTCAGGAAAACGTTTTCTGGACTCGTGTGATTGCAACACTCGCCTTCGGCTTGTTCTGCAAAATCACACTCGTCAGAAATTTTTTTTTTGTACTAGTGTCATAATGTACTATTGTATGATCTTGAATTTCTACTACAAGTTGTACTAACTTTTATCTTAGTCGATACAATGCAACCGGTAGAGGGTTCTTAGGTTCCTCCGGAACCCCAAAAAAAGTAGAGATATTTTAGGGAACAATTTTTTATTCAAAAGGAAAAAATCTATTATTTGAATTATAAAAAAATAGTACCCCACAGGACAGATTCTGTTCGAAGCTAATAGAAGATTCAGATGATTCTTTCAGCCCTTGAACCGTCTAGAACATGGCAGCACGGAGCGGTACAGATTATGGATTTGTTTTTAATTCTTAAGAAGTGAATCTCTAACAAGCTCCTTATTTGTTAAATTGAACAATTTTTCGCAAAGATTAAGTAACTTGAAAATTATATTATTTGTTTCGGCCGAGAGTACGCAAATAATTCTATTACACGGAAAAATTCATAAAATCTATTTTATTGGACACCGAGTGTATACAGTTTTGTCTCAGACGCTTCCCCTACATACACCTATTCGCACGATCTTTAAATTGTGGGGGTCGTGGGGCGGGACGGGCGTTGTTGGTCTCCGCTCGATCCGCCTCTTTACCCCGCTGGCCGACGAAGCTCGCGCGCGGGTGTTCGCAACGGCGGTAGGGGCGGCCCCTCCGTCAGTCGATGGTCGATCGTTATTGATGGCCGAGCGCGGTGGCCGGTACCCCCTCCGTGCGGCATAGCGATGGCTGGCCGGCGTCTCGCGGTCCTCTGGCTGTCGATCCGTCAGTCAGTGATGTTAGGTGGAGGGGAAGCGAAATTTTTGAGCTTCCCCTTCTTCTTGGTTTTCGATGCTATCGGCGTGTGAGGAGAGGCAGCTCGCGCACGGCGCTCACGGTGGTGCCGCAGCCAATGGCATTTCTCTGATACTCCATCTTCGTTTACGGACGGCGCGACGTTCGAATTGAACTCACGGAACGCGTCGTCTGAACACGACACGCATTCCATCAGGGTAATTACGAGTTACAACTGATATTTATGAAGAACAAATAGAGGAACATCGAAAAAGTAATATGGAGAATCAGGAACGAATTGTCACATTCGACAATAAGTATAAAAGCAATTCAATGAGAGCAAACAAAATACAATTGCAGCCGTTTGCAAATCATCACGCGCATCACATTTCGTTATGTACTACAATATTCATACTAGTCATAGAAATGTGAAATCCGCCGCTTATTTCCCAGGTCTCACCAAGTGGAGGTCGCTGCAGGGAGATCCACCCGGAGGCCGTTAGTGTGTTTATATAGCGTAGTAAAATTGATACGATCACAGTAAAGACCTCACTCCCCACCCTCAAGAAATAAACTAAGAAAAACAAAAAACTTTTTCGCGGCGAGGTTTTTCAATCGCGAGAAAATGGTTAAATAAAAATAAAAAATACTGCGATTCAACAATATTTAGAGAAAAACGAAATGAAATAAAATTTTCATATTTTTTTAGCGACAACTTGTTTCAATCGCCCCAAATAAATCAAATAAAAAATGAAAAATATTGCCAATCAACAATATTTTTAAATAACGAAATAAAATAAATTTTTTATATTCTTTAGCGACCCGGTTCAATCGCCACAAAAAAGTTAAATAAAAAACAAAAAATACTGCCAATCAACAGTATTTTTATACAACGCAATAAAATAGAACTGTTCTTTATCTTTGGTGACGACGTGTTCGCCAAACCAAGCTTAAGAAATAATTACTATTGGAAAATAAAACCCAAACGCCTAGAAAAGAAAAATATAAAATGAAAAATATAGTGATTAAGGAATCATCCCGTCACAATGAAATAAAAAACGCTGATATCACAGATCGTTAATCGTAAAAAATAAATAAATCAAGAACTTCTATAAATATATATGAAAGAATAAATAAAATCTATTTGTTTAAAAGTAATTAACATTATAATATTGTGCTTATAAACACTTTTCTCTATCATTTACGTAATCTTATTTATATCCGAAAAGTTTGATCTTGGTCAACGACGACCAAACTTGTTTACTCGGCGCGCGGCTGACTTGCGGGGTATAAATTATTTGTACTATGCAGCTCCAAATGGCGAGAAGTTACGTTGAAGGTAGTGCAATTAATTTTTTTACTTCGAAAGGCCGATCGAATTTGGCACATGGCGTTAAGGCACTTGTGGCTAATTGTATTCCTCTTTCTTGTTTTAATATCCGTTACAATCCAAAATATACGTTCGGCCTCTGCATTCGAATGGGGAAGCGACAAAACTATTGATACTATTTCCTGTAGAATAGGAAACATTTTTTTATCGAAAGGATCCTTTTTTCAAAAACTACTTTCCAAAATGAGCTATTCCGAGAGGTAAAAGCATCTGCTTATGGTCCTCATCGAAGTCACGGACAACAAGTTCCATTCTTGTTCTAATTTGACGAGGTCGAACGTTCCAAACCGCTGAGCGATCTTAAGGACATCGTCCAGATTTCTGTTATTTCCTGAATTGAGAGCAACATTGGGATCCAAAAATCGTAAGTGATCTAGAAAAGACGGCTTTAGAGGGAGCCGGCGAGCGATCTCGTTCGTAGCCGTGAGATAACATTGCAAACGAGTTTGGCGTATTTCTACCGTATCGGACTCTGGAACGTTTGATAATGCCGTTTCACAGTCCGGACCAAGATCAATCTGTTCGAGGGCGACGGAGTTCCCCGGATGAACTATACTCAAGTTTCCTGAAGCGAGATCAGGCAAGACTTCGGGCTGCAAAAATTTTGACGCGATCTGCCTGATGAGGAGCCTACTGCAGTCTGCCAGTTCATTAATCAAAACTTTCCTCGATTGAAATAAAATGTTGAATCGGTTGAAAAAGCATAGAGTATTTTTGAGGAATGGTAAATATATCCTGACTTTTTCGTCGCAAAATTTATCGAGAATTGACTCTGCTGATTTTAATCCGTCTTCCGTAACGGCTAGGACGAAAAACATTTTCAATGCATCCCAGTTCTCAAGCAATCGGACGACGCATTTTTCACTCGAGAGCCATCGCGTCTCCGACAGCTTAAGAATTTTGTGCGTATCTAAGTCTAATAATTCTTAGAATGATCAAAGCGTTGCATTACGTTTCGGACTGCCGGACACGTACGAGGCAACTTGCCGAATTAAATCTTCAATACGGCTGTGTGGCAAATACAATTTAACAAAATGAGACCGGGGGCGTCATTTTCCAAACGAGTCATATATGAATTGTGTTTTTCCGTCATTTTATCCCGTCTATTTTTTGTATTTTTTGCAATTTTTACAATACGCTTAATCACCCGTGGCTGGCTGCAACAGATTTTATTCTCTTATCTGTTATCGCTGGTACTCCTTGAATCTGTTCTCCATTTCTGGGGCCCTGATTTGATGGATCCTTCATTTTTTTGATCTTAAACAACTAATTAACTAAGAACAACGGACACTGCCCAAATGATAATGAACAAAGCTTCGCGACTTACAGGATCCCGCGCGACCCGACCTTACCGAATATCAACAAAACAAAACAATGTGTGTTTTCATACACATACATACATTTCATTATTTACATGTTTGCAACGTTATACGTTTGCGTAACAAAAGACGAATCGCCGTACAGGCGAATGACTTTTGCAATGATGTTTTCGCAAAAGCCGATCACTGTTATCATTTTTAATTTTCCCTTCCATCGAAAGTTTTTCAGAGAACCAAAAAGCCAAAGAGTCTCAAAAGCGCAAATTCATAATTTTTGCTCAAGATCTTTAAAAAAGATATACTGAATTTGCAAACATCAGTACCCAGGGTCGGCAAGGCAGTCGAAATATTGGTGTGGATTGCAGTTGCGCGACTTCCGCGCTACCGCCAAAAGGATAATCGGATAGGGCGCATGCGCGAGCTAGCAGACTAAATGTGTAAGCTGTAGAAATAAGCATAGAAACAAGCGTCCGACAGCGCCAGACAGGTTTTTTCCAACCCAGTCATGAATCTGGGGTAATCGCTTCATCCTGTCATTCCAGTTCCTGTCAAGGATGCTTTTTGCAAGTCTGGGGCTTCTTCCGGAATTCCGGAAAGCGGGGGTCATATAGGTGGAACTTTGGATGACGGTGTTAAGAGCAAAACATAATTCGGGGAGGTGAACGTCCCAATTCTGGTGATCGTCACCGACGTACGAAATAATCATAGTTTTCAGGGTTCTATTGACGCGTTTGACGGGGTTGGCTTGGGCATGGTACGGGGGATCGGTGGTTTAGCGAACTTCATACTGGCCAAGGTGGGACGTCATGTGCTTGTTCTTGAATTCCGTCCCATTATATGTCAGGAGATAGCGGGGGCACCCCCAACGGTTGAAGATCAGGTTTTCCAGGGCAGTTACGATTGCGGGTCCGGTGGCGGTTCTTAGGGGGGTGGCTCCAACGAATTTCGTGAACAAGTCTTGGAATTCTAGGATGTACCGGTTGCGGCTTTTGCTGAGCGGGAGGGGTCCCATCACATCGGCTACAAGCACAGTCCAGGGGCCTTCGATGGTTCGTCCGAGTATAAGCCCTGCAGGGGCTCCCTGCTCTGTCTTGCTCATTTGGCAGGTTTGGCACCCACGCACGAACTTAGCCACGTCCCGGAAAACACCGGGCCATGCAGAGTCTTGGGTCACTCGGTGGCACGTTTTATCGATCCCCAAGTGACCAGACTGAGGGTTGGTCGTGGGCATCTTGTATGGCTTGTAGACGGGAATCATGGAGCAGGACTGGCTTCCAGCAGGTCAAATCGTGAAGAGCGGGGTCTACTATCGGGTGTGGCCGGTGGTGGTACAATCTATCGTCTTCGATTTTCCAATCTGGGCATTTTGACGGGAAATCTCGGACATTCTGCAGTTGTTCAAGGTACCAGAGATCAGTGGATTCACCATTGGCCGTCAGGGCTTCCTTTGTTCCCTCGAACATTCGGGGCAGGGCATCGAGGACTGCATTTAGAGATCTTTTCCGATGGATCACTTCCATGTCCAAATCGCGACGGAATCCCGCGTGATCCAATCCCCGAAACCGAGACCCGTGATCACCTCCGCTCCCACAAAGGCCACCCCGGCCGATAAACCCGATCCTCTTCACCCCCGTCCCCGTCAACCAACCCTACCCGAAAAGCCTTCCCAATCCCGAAAACCCCTCCCCGAGACCCAGCCCAAAGAAACACCTTCCTGAAATCAACACCCTAAGCCTCGTTACCACCCCTCAGTCCCTAAATCCAACCCCCACCCCCGAAACCTCGATCCGGACCGTCTCATTATTTCCGGTCGTAGACCGAGCCCCCGTCCTCCTCCCCGATCACCCCAACTACACGCCCAAGTGTCACCGAGGTCCTGAGGAACCTCAATCCCGCTTCCCCGTTCTCACCCCGACGCCCGCAATAACTCCGCGTCCCAACCTTCCCTCACCCCTGACACCCCGTCTCGCTCAACCGCGAGAGTCCCTTGTACCTCCAATCCTCCCTGCTTCACCTGCCGACAACCTGATCACCGACCTGCAAAATGCAACCTTCGCCCGATCCCCCGTCCGATTGACACTGGCGAAAGACGGGGGGAATGATGCAAGTATCATTTGCCGATCCCGCTGATTTAACGGGAGCGGGGTTTCGTTTTCCGACGTCGAGGAGTCGGTGCAGGTTGCGGTGGAAGGATGATGATGGATCGGACGGTTGGGGTCGGGGGTAGGAAACACGATTTTTCTTTCGGAGTGTGACGAAGCGGGCGAAGGTTACGATCGAGTTCGTTGTCGAGGCTGCGCTTTAGCTCGATGAGCCTTGTTACATCCCGGGGCGGAGGACGCAGCGGGAGCGGACGAGTGGGTTTGGAGAGGGTAGCGGCGATGATTTCCGGGTTGACTCGGGTATGTGCCCGGGGACGAGGTTGGATAACGGCGAAACGAGGCGATGTGGTGGCTGGTAGCACGCTGTGATCTCGGGGCGCTGCGATCGATGACGGACTGGTGGCGTGGTTAGACGCAGGAACGCATGGACGTTCGACGAGAGGCGGACGTTCGACGATAGGCGAACGTTCGACGATTCGATGGGCTTCGCGGTTCGCAGCTCTTCGTTTCAAACGTTGTTCGTAGCACGGTTTGGTATGTTTGCCCATGATTGCAACGAGGGAGATGTGTCGTAGTTGCAGTCGTGGAGGTGATTGACCGGCCTGGTTCGTGGGCTACGGCGTCGAGGTCCGGATGCGGATGGCGTTGAGAAGCCCGCCATGATGGGGGATAATGGAGGTGTCGTCTGCTCTTTTCAATTACCCAAGGAGAGGGGAAACCCAGAGGAAGGGCGGTGAGTGACCGAATGCTAAAGACGGCGGTTCGACAGCCACAGCTTATTCAGCCAGGGTTACCGTCGTTTAGGATCGGAGACAAACGACGGAGGTTTGATCGCCGTAGCTGATTCAGCCAGGGTTACCGTCGTTGCGGAATCGGAGACGAACGACGGAGGTTGGGTAGCCGTAGCTTATTCAGCCAGGGTTACCGTCGTTTCGGAATCGGAGACGAACGACGGAGGTTGGGTAGCCGTAGCTTATTCAGCCAGGGTTACCGCCGTTCGGAAGTCCTTAAAAGGGCTGATACCGAGTTCGGAAACGAACTGTTTAGAGTTGAACGGTAGCTTTGCAGCCACGTTCGTACGTCGGATGAAGTCTTGAGAAAGACTGGTACGGTGCTCGGAGACGAGCTGATGAGGAGGCGAGTCGGTTGTCGCTGGTGCAGCCACAGATCCGTCCACCACGAAGTCTGGAGAAAGACTCGTCCGAAGCTCGGAGACGAGCTGACGAGGAGGCGAGTCGGTTGTAGCTTGTGCAGCCACAGATCCGTCCGCGGCGAAGTCTCGAGAAAGACTGTTGTAGCTCGGAGACGAGCTGATGAGGAGAGGATGGGATAAGGAAATAAATCCAGGACAAACCATAAGGTTCAGAGTACGACTTTTTATTAGTTCTTAGCACCTCTCGGCACCAGTCCCTAAAAGCGACTGAAGTTTGGGCGACGCAGCGCCTTCTTTTATAGTCATTCGCTAGTTCGTGATTGGCGCGCCGGTCGCGGAGGAGGGAGGTCACGGCGCGTGACGCGCGACGTAGTGATTGGCGCGCTGGTCGCGGCTGACGTGTGTACGGGGTGATTGGCGCGCTGGTCGCGGCTGACGTGTGTACGGGGGATTAGCGCGTTACGCGTGACGTCGTGGGAAGACGGTGATTGGCGCGCTGGTCGCGGTTAATTTTACATATAGGTTTATTTGGTATAATTGATAGATAAAAAATATAAATTAAATAAAAAGATACTGTCGAGGGGAAAATTGGCGTATAACACGATACCCCCCCCCCCCCCCCCCAATCCCGAAACCCACTCCCCCAAGTACCCGCGCTTCCCGTCCCCAGCCCCTGATTCAAGCAGCATCCCCGAAACCCCAAGCACCCCCACCCTCGATGGCCCTGACCGTCAACCCCCGTCCCTTGCCCCCCCCCCCCCCCCCCACCCCAGGAACCATTCCTATGTTGGAGATGTGGCCAACCGAATCATTGTTCCTCTGAATGCCCCCGCCGCCTGATCCCCCACTCCCCGAGACCCCCTTATCCCCCACCGCTCCGAACCTAGCCACGATCCTCACCCTCTCCACCTCCAGCATTAAACCTTTGCTGCTGGAACTGCGGCCTGCGCGGACACGTCGTGCAGCAGTGCCGCATGAGACTCGACGGGCGGCCTTAAACCCTGTGGGAAGACCCAGGGCAGTGAAGAAGACGACGGCGACCCACCAGACCACGCTTTCTTTTTTTTTTGTTCCCGTCAAACCGTTTTGCGCCCCCCCCCCCCCCCCCGATTTTCTTGTGTTTTTATGTTATCCCCCCAGCCCGACCATGGTACGTTTTGTGTTCGTCTCCCCCTTGGAACCTCGTATACCATGTTTTAATTGAATAGTCGTACAAAAAAAGGAAAGGAAAAATAGCAACTCAGAATAATTATGAATGCGATAACGGTGGGAGAGCCGATAATACTAATGATATTGAAAAAATGGGATCACGTCTAAATGCCTTGCGTCAAAAAAACCCCGTCAAAATGTCCGGGTCAGAAAAACTTGTTCAAAAATACCTCCTGTCAAAATCGACTCTTCTTATGTACATCCTTTGCTATAAAAACTCGTGCACAAAATGTTTTTCCCTAAAACAACTCTGCCTGAACAACTCAGTTTCGAAAACTTTTGTAAGTGTCTGTATCGTGCCGAATATTATTATGCTGGCATTATCCGTTTTGATTTGGCTTGGGCTCAGTCTAGTACAGATAATTGGTATTGTATTATTACTTGGATTCGTGTTTACCTTATTTAAATGGTTTCGAGCGGTGAGGGGAATGATATTATTCCTTATTTTTCGTCAGTTCATCTTATTGATTCATGAGGGCTAGTGGCAGGAGGATACTTCTGATAAATTGATTTGATGGGTCTTGAATTTGTGCTGAGTCAGAAGAATACACCGTTTCTAGTTTACCACGGTTCTTTATATTCTAAATCTTCCCAGTCTTCGGTTAAAGTGTGTTGGCGTTGTGTGAACTACGTGAAGGGCAAATGTCTTGGCAGAGCACACACGTCATCGACAAGGCCTGATGGTACGTGTGAATATGGTATTTATGAGTGTTGAGGCTCCGTTTGGATTACATGAAATACATTTGTCTTTATTCCATGCATATTTCCAGGAGTTCTTTTGTGGGAAAGCGATGTTGAGGACCATAATCATGCCCCACGACGGGAAGTCGTGGAAGTTAAACGAAGAATCGGTGAAATGAAAGCACGTGCTCGACGTTCTAATGAAAATACGGGGGGAATTGTTACTGATGCCATCGCCACGGCTCCAGCTGCAGTTGCTGCTGCGCTACCCCAACGAGAGTTGTTGAAGCGGACGGTTCAACGTGTGCGCCAACAAAATAATCCCCAGCTGCCTGATCCCCTTCATCGGAAAGATTTAGTTTTACCTGTATCATTCTAAGAAACGTTGAAGGGGGAAAAATTTTTGTTACATGACAGCGGTGGGAAGCAGCGGATCTTAATTTTCGCGACAGCAGAAAATTTAATTATGTTGGGTTCCTGTGATGTTTGGTGTTGTGATGGGACATTCCGCGCAGTTCCACGAATTTATTATCAATTATATTCCATCCACGGTTATAAAGCTAACAAGGTCGAGCCTTTAGTGTATGTTTTGATGCCTGGTAAGAATGAGCGGGCATATACAAAAGTGTTGAACGTTCTCAAATCGTTTGAGCGTTCATTAAATCCGAAACGAATTCTGATCGATTTCGAAAAGGGTTTCATGTCGGAGTGTCTCACCTGCTTTCCGGGAGCTCAATTGGACGGTTGTTTTTTTCACTTTACCCAGTGTGTATGAAGACATGTACAAGATGTGAGACTAAGCGTACGTTACGGCGAAAACCTGGACTTCGCTTTACGTGTTCGGATGCTCATCGGCTTGGCGTTCGTGCCCGTCGGAAATGTTATTGAGGCTTACGAGGCTCTTGTGAAATCAAAATTTTTTTCCAAGGATAATGAAATTAACCCGATAATGGAATACTTTGAGAATACGTGGATCGGTGCAGCTGAACGTCGTGGAAATCGTATGACTCCGCTGTTTGCCGTGGATGTGTGGAACTGTTATCAGGCTGTCATTGACCGGTTGCCTCGTACTAACAATTCGGTCGAGGCCTGGCATCGAGAATTCAATTCTCGAGTGAGAGTTGCCCACGCATCGATTGGGAAATGCATTAACGCACTAAAAGAGGAGCAGGGCATGACGGAGGTATTGATCGATCAATTAAATGCTGGACGCGATATTGCAAGTCGCAAGCGCAAGCGGTATGTTGACTTCAATGAACGTTTGAGTTGCGTAGTTAACGACTACGCTAATCGGAGTTTTTTAAAGTATTTAAAGGGCGTCGCGTCGAATATTAGCATTTGAGTATATTGTAAATGTTATTCTTGTCTTTCCGTGAATTGATGTTATTGTGCATCGAATTTATTGTTTCGCGGAATGGTAATAAATTTCGCTTAAACACTTGATTTGAAAATGAAAAATGATTCAATCAATAATAATAAATTCCAATTTAATAAAAGAATAATAATAAATTATTACCCCCCCCCCCCCCTGTAGGGTCCCTATATTATTATTAATAATAAATTATTGTTATTGATTAATAATAATTATTAATTTTATATTATTATTATTTTATCATATTTTATTATTCTATTATTCTAGTATCTATTATTATTTATTATTATTATCTGTTGTTTTTATATTGATTATTTATGATGATTGATTTTGGTTGATTGATTTTGAAAATGATTGGCGAAGGTTTTTTTAGCGGAGTTTTTATTGAACGGGGTCTTTTTGGGCGGGGTTTTTTTTGAACGGGGTTATTTTGGGCGGGGTTTTTTTGACAGGGTTTTTTTGTCGCAAGGCGTTTTGACCAGGTTATTTAGACATGTACCCGAAAAAATATAGAGAATATGACGGGTTACAGTTTCCGGGGGCAGGAGGGGATCTGTCTTCGTGGGGGCTTGTCCCAGCCTCTTCAAGCGCTGAATGCAGTAGCGGTTGACTTTGTACACTTATCACACATTTATGTCAGCAATGACGAATGCTGCAAGGGGGAACGCCGGCATGGCCCGAGAAAACCAAGGACTGTTTTACTTTTGATTTTCGTTTGTTACGTCATCAAGGACCTTTTAGTTATTTATTTTCATTTTCATAAAAGAAAGACTGTTTTAGTTAAGTTATGTATTTTCGTTCCCATTTTCTTTCGCGTTAAGATAAAAAAAATATTGTTTTTGTTGGGTTGTAAGGAGGCCGCATAGGGCGCCCCCTCAACCAAATTGTCTTTGCTACCTAATATTAAACATCACTATGATTAAACTACAATAAGCCTATATTTGTGTCACAAATCCCACAGTGATTCCTGTCCGAGAGCATGCTGATAGAATCAATGAATGCTCAGGTCGACCAAGGACGAACCTTCGGCAAGTTGGGGGGAGTTGTGACGTGGCGGTCACAATTGTCCCCCGGATCTGGATCGGAAACCCCTGTTGGGACCCTCGGTACCTGAAATACCTGTGAACCATTAATTGTAAGCGTAAATACCATTCTAGAGACTAAGCTTACGAATTATATTTGAGCTAGTTGTTAGAGTATAGTTGAGCTCCGAGAACCCCAAATCGATCTCGGACCCAAGCCGCCACAGAATCCGGTGTTAACGCCCAAATTGTTTCCAAGTTCCCGAGAACAACGGAACTCACTGCACGAGAAACGTTACCCCCGTCACTGGCCACTGTACAACCTGGAACAACAGTCGAGGACCCGGATAGCTGGCCCCCGAACACCCTCGCGACGGAATCACCACACAAATCCGCGAGGTGGTCGACCACAGAAGCCGCGCTGTCAACACTAGAACACGTAACACCGGCAGGCCGAAAAACCAACTGAAAGTAGGTCCGAACAGAAATTAGTCTCATAGAAAATATCCGCCTGCGGGAGCCACCTTACGGGACCCCTCGACGGAGGCCTAACAAAGCGAACCCCGATGCCAGTGGCACGGACGAGAGCCGGGAGCCAGCCCGCACGCGGACTCCGACGATTCGGAAACACCACACCGATTGGCCCGCCGTCGGCCAATCGGCGCAGCTATCTTCAGCACTAAAGGCCCACCGGATCTGCCCACCCAGCGACCAACGTAGTCCCACCGTTAATCGATAGATCGATCACAGCAGTCCCCGTCCAAGCCCATCAGCGAGCCGAAACATCGAAGAAGACGGAAGAAGACGGCGACGGCCATTGCATCGCCAGTTAGATCGGAGATCCCGATAGTGATAGCACGTGCGTGGATAATTGTTTTGCGATAAGAGTTTGTAGCGAGCGTTAGTTATTTTTATTTTTTTTTTGCGTGTCAGAAAGGCGACAAGAGAGAGAGAGCGAGGTGAGAACCGCGTCGAGAGAGAGATAGAGAGGAGAAAAAGGCGAAAGACGAGCGATAGGAGCAAAGTTTTGAGGAAAAGCGAGGAGAGAAAGAGCGACGAAGGAAAGACGTGAGGAGAAGCGAAGCGAGACACGAGGAGAGAGAAATCGGTGGAGCGAATCTCCAAGTAAGTGCTTTCATCCCATTTTCCCCCCGAACCCTACTATACCTGATTTTTCCGCCCGTGACCCTATAATTAATAAATTAAAGGAATTCTCTCAACCGTCATTGTGCCGGGGAGATCACCCTGTCCCACCGCCATATTCTTTTTCTATCATGTTCATCAAGCACTGCCGTGCGTGCGTGAGCAGAGTGTTTTCGCGATCGCGTCATTAGTTTAGTTAGGGCCACGATAATTGTGCAAAGTGTTTTCCCGTGTAAATTTTCTTTATTAAAATAATTTTCGGTGCCGAGGTAGTGATAAGAGAGAGAGCCTGTAACCCGACCCCCTGTTCGTCCATTCCCGCCGACGGTTAGTCGCGCGTCGAGTGTAGTGGATATTTCCAGTTTCTTTTATTTTATTACTTTATTTATTTTTTTTCTCCCTGTTCGTGCCATCGGTGTTGTTCCCGTCTGAGCAACTGGCGCCCAATCTCCTCCCCTATCCATTATTCTTTTTTCCTTTTTCTTTTGAAGGTGACGTTTTGTTTAATCGCGACAAGTGCCGGCCAGCCGACCCATCACCCATTCCCCTCTCCCTCTAGTGGCCCCCCCCCGCCGCGCGTAAGTGCTCGTGTACGAGCCGAGATTATTTATTTTATTTGTTTTTCAAATTGGCGAGCGTATTATTATTATTTCCATTTATTTCTTCTTGTTTACGGATCAGCGGATTACTATTTATTATATTTCTTTCGCGAACCGGCGAGCTTGTCATTGTTATTAATTTTATTTTCCCGGCGAACCAACGAAATCATTATTTTCCTTTTCGAGAAGTTATTGTTATTCTCTTTTGTTTCTTCTGTTTCTTTTTAGGAGTCTTTTTTTTTGAGAGCATTCACTATCAATACTTCCTTTCTCTTCTTTTGCGGCCGAGCGTTATTATTTTTTTGTGCGAACGTGTGTACCCTGATTTTATTGTCGTTTTATTTCCCCGTGTGATAGCGCTATTATTAATATTTTTTTTCTTGAACGACGATTATTGATTCTTTCTTTTGCAAGTACTACCTCTTCTTATTTTCATATTATTATTATTAACGTTCCCTTGAACGATAATTATTATTTCCGTCTTTTTGCGGACGCTGTGATGTTACTTTGATAACGGATAGTTATTTGTTATTTTTTTTTTTTTTTGTGAAAACCGTTAATACTTGGCCCGCCCAAATCGACCCCACTTTGAACCCTGCGAGAGGGGCGGCCCATCTGTTCTGCATTCCCTCTATATTTTCTATTTTTCTTGTATTATTCAATAAACTGCGCCCTATGCTGTTATATTAAATTTCTCTTTTATTTTTTTTTGTTTTGTTCATTCTTTGTGTTAATTTTCCCCCGCTCTCACAGTTGCATATTACAAATGAGGATGATTGCCGATGATATTCATCTTGTTCCTCTTGTTCCTTCAAGATGAGAGACTCCACAAGAAAAACCAACCGTGCGGAAAAGCCATTGAGCTTCTATGTACAGTGGCGTGCAAAAGTTTCGGGCCACCCTATTTTTCGTACACATTGCACAGAAATACGATGGTCAGAGAAATAAGAACGATTAATCATAATGCGTATTCACTTATATTTGAAAACAATGGGTTATATACATTGATATTACTTGTAAATAATTATTTGTTTAACATTTTTTTGTTAAGAACTGTGCAAAAGTATCGGGCCGCATACTACTGCGTCGAAAAAAATCAGAAAGAATAAAGGAGAATTAAGGAAACATGTCTTGTCTTCTTCACTCGACTTAATACTTTGTTGCCATGCCCTTGGCAGCAACGACTGCAGCACACCGACGAGGCATTGATTCAATTAATTTCGAGATTCGTTCTTCTGGCAATTTTTCCCACTCATGTCGCAAATGGTTCCACAATTCCGTCTTGTTGGAATGATTTTTCGTTCCAACACGGACCTTCAGGTCTTGCCACAGATGTTCAATTGGATTCGAATCCGGTGACTGCGACGGCCAGGCTAAGAGGCGGACTTTTCGGCTCTGAATAAAATTTTTCACAAGACGCGAAGTATGTTTGGGATCGTTATCGTGTTGAAAA
Organism: Sussaba pulchella; assembly: GCA_963971145.1. NCBI lineage: Eukaryota > Metazoa > Arthropoda > Insecta > Hymenoptera > Ichneumonidae > Sussaba > Sussaba pulchella. The sequence continues at coordinate 6,515,547 of OZ020170.1, forward strand.
ACCCAACCACGAGGCAAATTCTTCGTTGCAAATGGAAGCATATGGTCTTGCAGAATGTCCTTGTACATTGCAGCGTCCATATTGCCGTGAATTTCCACCAGCGGACCAACGCCATCGGCAAAAAAAGCTCCCCAAACTTTGATGTTCCCGCCACCGTGTTTTACAGTAGGAGTTTGATACCTTACATTATATCTGGTACCTGTTGGACGTCTTACGTACTTCCGACCATCACTTCCAAACAATTGAAATTTTAATTCATCAGAAAATAGCACTTTCCGCCAATCTGATGCCGTCCAGTGCTGATATTTTTTCGCGAAGTCCAACCTAGCCTTCTTATTTTTTTTGCTTAATTTTTTGCTAATTTTGTTTCTTTACACCAATCCGTCCAATCAGCCCCACAGCCTTCAGACGTCGAGACACCGTACTCCGACTAACATCAGCGAGATTTTCACTTCGTAATTCCCGTGAAACGTCGGCTGCGCTTTTTCGTGGATCAACAACACACTTCCTTTTTATAATTTTGTCGACACGCTTCGAAGTTTTTCGCGGCCTGCCGCTCCGTTTTTTGTCACACAGTAAGTTTGTTGATTTATATTTAGAAATAATACAATTGACAGTACTTTTACCAACAGATAAAGTCCTTGCAATGGAACGAGAACTGTTCCCTTCTGCTGAAAGTTTTAGCACGATTTCACGAACCTGAATATTCGTGTGTTTCGGCATCGTCACCAAAATAAGACTGATTTTTTCTCCATCTAGCATGTTTTGAAACCGGCGAGAAGAAAAATGTAAACAAGCCGTGGCGAATAGTGGCCCGATACTTTTGCACACCGACGAAAGTCATTTCACGTAGTACACGTAAAGTATGATATGAAAAAATATAATATTTGATGTTACTGTGTATATTTTAACTCTTTCAAATGTTTTAAACAACAAACGAGTGGAGGAATAAAATATTTTATCAATTCAATGGAAAAAATAGGGTGGCCCGAAACTTTTGCACGCCACTGTATGTTGTTACACCGACTCTCCTGAGCGTCGCGTTTTCCTTTAATCACACTTTTCCTCTCCCTTCAAACCGTTCCGCTGTTTCGAGTTCTCTAACACGGTGCCGGAGCAAGTCTAAGCGGTTGCTGATTGTAAACAACGGGCATACAGGTACAGTCGGACGTTATACGTCCTGTCTCTGGAGCTTCGTCGTTGCCACGCTGTTTTATCATCAGATACGCTATTCGGCACCGGTAATCGAACCCGAAATATTCCTCAATGGCCATTGTTTTCTGTGACAATGTAACCATGGACCTACTATTCTTTTAACGGTGGGTTCCGAACCACCAGGAGAGGAGAGAAAAAAAACAGAAAATTTTCCAATGGTGTCGGCGGGGATCGAACCCGGGCCCGTTGCCCCCAAGCTCCTGGCCTCCTTTCTTTGAGCTTCCATGAAGAAGCTCAAAGAGCTTCCATGTATCGGGGAGAAGCAAAAGTCCATCAGAAGCGCAGCAAAAGAGTTCGAATTATGTCACGTAACACTTTCGAGATTCATCGAGAAGCACAAAAATAATACGGGAGTGACAGCCGGGTACAAGTCGATAAGGCAAGTTTTCCATGGTGGTCAATAGAAAATACTGTCTGAATATTTGATTACATATTGTAACGAATTTTCTTATTCGTTGTTCTTTTTATGTATTTTTATTATTATTCCAATGCGGAAGATTGGGAAACCCGAGGGTGTCGTTCAGGAGGAGGTGACAATAACTTTGAAATGCGCTTATAATATTGTAAGATTTTAATAACATGAGAATAATTTGATCATAGATCAATCCGTCAACAGCGACGATATTAGACCTTACTTTAGATCAAGGTTGCATAAGAAATTAGAACCAATTCTATGAACCGAGTGGTCGACAACGCTTCGACCGTAGTAATTACAATGAATTAACCGTAGGTAACTGTTGTAAGATATTTGAGTCGAGTGTATTGATTAGAGAATTGAAAGGAAATTAGAACAAAACGTAGAACAAGTTGTATTTAGTATAACCTAATTTTTTCAAATTTTGATGTCATTGAAAACTATTCGAAACTCTCTTGAAATCTTACGTATAGCCATGCCGTACCGAGACAACCTCCTTAAAAGTTAGAAATTCATGGAAAACTTTTTTTTTATTCAGAAAATTAGAAATTCCTTGGTCAACAAAGTTCGGTAGTTTTGGGTTTATTTAAATGAATGACTTGTCTGAATTAGTTGACGTTTTTAGTAGTTCAATGTATAATTTACATTTTGTTGTCTGTAAACAGTAATCAACAGTTATAAAGAATAACAATGATTCAGAAATTAAGAAAACAATAATAAAATAGATAATATTCACGAGAACACTGTTTTTTTCTTTCAAGATCCTGAAGCGAATAGAAGGGGTGCACTTGAACGCAGTAGGAGCTCCGTATCATCAACGCTGTTGTTCCTCTTGTCGACCCACGAGACTTTCTGGAGCCAGCAGTGGAATACCAGCAGAACCACATATCTTCTGCAATGGCCCGGATTTTTGCTTATCCCGAAGAAAAAAAAGATCAGTGCCAGTTTTCTTTGTCTGAACTACGTAGTCTCGTCGACGATCCGCCCTCTGATGCGAGCCTAAAAAAAAGCTGAAAGAAAAGTACAAGGAAAATATCGTAATTACAAGTCTTGTCGGTCGGACTCCAATAATTTGTTTTCAGAATTACACGATTCTTCTTGAGTCGTGGTGTAATAAGGACAAGAAAGGAACCGAAAAAGATAAGCGCATGAGAATTGTTCGCACAGCAGCTGCAATAATCTCAGAAGATATCAGGTTCCAGATCTATGACACGGATTACTATTCCAGTCCCGAAAAGTTCCTCGACCATGCTGAAGGAAATGTACCAGAAACTTTCAAATTGTTCCTGAAAGAAGTTATATTAAAAACAAAACGTTAATGCAGGGATAAATATGTAAAAAAGTGCACATCGATCGCACACTCTATTATCGCAGCTACAAGACTGAAATCATTCGCATCTCCATCACAAATAGGCTTAGCGGCCTATCTTCACTCTAAATTTGGCTCCAGAACTCTTGTAAACGTAATTTCAGCATTGGGCTTTTGTAGTTCGTACACTGAAGCTGAAATGTTAGATCTATTAGCAGTCTTGCACCCAGAGATAGAGGAGGGAAAGGGCTTTATCCAATTTTCCGCAGACAATGCAGATGTGAATGAACAGATGCAGATGTGGATGTGATGTGAATGTGATGTGAATACATTTGATAGACTGGGCATATTTCATTTAATGGGAATGATCAACCGCGTAACACCCAAGGCTAAAACCGAAAATTCACGTGGTATATTTAGGGTGATAGACGTTCTTTTAGAAACCGTACTCCGAAATTTCGGTCACATTTCTATTCAAACATTTGAAAAAAAAGATACTTCATCAGGACTTCAGACACTGAAAGTTGAGAAAGTCAATAAAATCGATTTTATCATTCCCAGAGCATCTGATTTGTTGTGGATGTATGGGAAATTCAACGATGTGCCTTCCATATGTGGATGGAATCGATTTATGGAGCAAATTACTTCAAAAGCACAGTACTCAATCCCGGATTTGAGTACTATGCCATTTATCAATGCTTCACTGAGTGATTACAACACCTTTCATACAACATTGCTCTGTGCAGTCGAAAAATGCGAAAAAGCTCGACAAGGTACTTCCTTCATAACATTCGACCAACCTCTGTATCAAAAAGCTCGTGACATCATTTCTTCCAGTCCAGATCCTCGGCTTCAATGTGTTGTCGTTCGACTTGGTGGATTCCACTTGTTAATATCGTTCCTTGGATCTATTGGATACGTTATGTCTCGGAGCGGATTGAAGGAGCTGTGATTCACCATTTACGCTCCTTTATCTGTCGAAAAAATGTTGACGGTCACGCTTACTCGAGGGCTATTCGTGGACATCTCCTAACACATTTGGCTTTAGGACACATCATCTTGAAACTCTTCATGAGTCAATTTACATCAAAACTCGTTATGATGTAAATTGTGAATTACAACTCGAAAACGAACTAATTCAATCCACATTACGTCGATTCGAAACCCAATTGAGAGAACTGGAAAAAAACGGTCGTACTGCTAAACTTTGGGTACAATACTTTCGCATGGTAACGTTAGTGAAAAATGTTATAGCTGAAGCTGAGCGTACCGGAAATTGGAAATTGCACCTGTCTACCATTGCGAAATTGATGCCGTTTTTTCACGCGCCTGGTCATTCCAATTATGCCTTATGAGCTCAATCGTATCTGCAGGATATGCATCAACTTCAAGGATCTATTGCTCCACGTGACTACCGCTATTTTGTGGGTCATGGCTTCTTCATCATCAGGCGGTCAGACAAATATTAGTCGGGAATCTGGAGTGACATGACCATCGAACAGACGTTAATGAGAGGCACGAAGACCAAAGGTGAATTAACAGCAGGCCGTTCAACTTCAGAGGAGCACGTTGATTCAAGACTATCGCGTCAGGAAAGAGACAACGTTGATGTAAAACTTTTAAAATGGTTTTCAAATCATCCTTGGTTTCCGGCTCTCGACGCCATTGTTTCTGTGGGCACTGAAATTGATGGCGGTCCCGAAATCAATTGCTATGATGCTAAAAAAATTGGATTTGATGAAATCGACGCGATCGTGGGACAAAACTTTGACAAAGTTTATTTTTCACGAAAAAAGAGTTCTCCCGTTATCAGCCGTATCGTTATCTATAAAAATTGCAGACGAAGTAATTCCTGTCGATCCAACTCTACTTTACCGACGTGTCTCCTTCGCAAAACAATCTCAGGATGATCTAAAAAATATTTTGCATACGAACTCTCACCATATTCGCTGTCTCTATTTTATTTATGAAGTTGGTATGCGTAAATCAAAGAAATCTGCTATGTATGATATTTTTTCACCGATTAAGCAAGCAACTTTCCCGGGCGATGTTGACTACGTTGTAGATGAGGGCTATTTGCTTCATAAAGTCGTCTGGCGCGTATTTCTCATTGATCTGCCAGCAATACGTGGATTATGTGAAAAAATACTATAACAGAGAAGTAGTGATTGTGTTTGACGGCTATTCAGAGGATGCCATTAAAAAAAGTACGAAAACAGCAGAACGGTAGCGTCGATCCACAAAATCGATCGCCACGGAAACTTTCTTCGACGAAACGATGCAGGTAAGTCGAGAAAAATTCTTAGACAATGAGAAGAATACATCTCGTCTGGTTGAAGTGTTAAAGCTGAAATTGAACCTCGCTGGGTGCATTGTCAAACGACATGAAAAAGACGCTGATACTCTGATCGTCACGACTGCTTTGAAATTGTCTGGAAAAAAGAATTCTGTCGTTATAGTGGGAGAAGATATCGATTTGCTCGTTGTTCTTACGGGAATTACAAAGAACTCGAATACAAACGTTTACTTCATGAATCCCGGACGAGGAAAATTACCGACATTAGTATTGTAGTAGTCGGGCGCTCGGCGCGCCACTGAATCTGTTTTATCTCAAGAACCGTAAACTACGCGCTTCATGCAAAGCCCGTGACGGCGCTGCGGATGGTACAAAATAAGGTACGAGTTAACGATCTATTACCGGGCAAGAGGACACAACGAAGAAGAGAAATCATCGAAGACACTCTTTCACCGACCGACGACGAGATCGTCATGCGACGTAGTTTCAAGTCAGAGCTGAAGCTCATAAAAAACGCATATTGCCGAGTTTTCGAGACATCTTTTGCCGGTTGGAACTGAGAATTAATTCTTTTTGTTTTCACTTGACCAGGAAGGAAGACATTATTATCGACAAGGATTAGAAATCCTATAATTACGAAAATTCAATATTCGAAGTATAACCACCTGACGAGCATGAAGAATCGGCCCGACGCTCTCGACCATGAAAGGTTATTTTCCAAGAACGACGACGCGATCTTCACCGAGCGATGAACGACTTCGCGCTGAGGTACTTCGAGACGGACGTAAAAGTTGACAAAAAATCACCATATTATTGTCAGGTATTCGACCAACGATCCTCCGATCAAAGGTTGTAAAATTCCTACTTAACCTATACTTCCGTGCGGTGTGCACGTGTCTGGCCATCATGACCGTAGTTAGCGGCATCATGAACATCGATATGAATCCGAGTAATCGGTATCCAAGAACATCGTATAAATATTAACGGTGTGGTTCGTGAATGTGCTTCACTTAATAAAAACAATATTTTTTGTTGATCATTCGATTTTGTCGCGTTATAACTCTGTGCTCGTGCATTGCGAACATAACCTACTTCGGGTTATAATTATCGCACTTATTCAAATCGTAATACCACAGAACGTCGTATAAACATTAATGGTGTAACGGGTGAAAGTGCTTCACTTAATAAAAACAGTATTTTCGGTTGATTATTCGATCTTGTCGCGTTACAAGTCGGTGCACGCGGACGGCGAGGATAACCTCTTTCGGGTCATTAATGTCGACTGGATCACGTCAATGATCCCAAGAACATCGTCTAAACATTAACGCTAACCGTCGTGAATATATCGTCTCAAAAATAAACATTATTTTTCATCTACGGATCGATCTCGTCGTGAGATACGTTATGTGCGATTTACATTAAATAAATACTCAGACAATGTCCGGTGAACATTCGAACATTTTGCGTATCATATGTGATGATAATTTATAAAGGAAATCCGAACATAATCAAATGCGTGGTGCAATATCTGGCTCCGAGGGGGTCCGCAGCGTCTCGCGTCGAGATTTAAGTAATCGTAGCGAACCGGTTTGATATTTTGGTATTAGACAGTGTCTAGTCGGTAGGATTGGACATAGTTTAGTAACAATACGCTTTTTGTATCATGCCTTGTTCGCCTGTCTCTTATGCGCAGGATCCCCCTCGTCGATCTTACGAGAACTCATAGTTCGCCTGACGTTTCACATCGTATTTGATATTGATATCGATTATTGTATTTTTATTTTTATTATCTTTCTTTTTTCTATTATATGTTTTGTCGAGGAAAACCTTAGCCGATGTATTGTACATCTTAATTCTGATCAGTTCGACGATAATTTTGATTTTTTCTTTTACTTTAGATCACTGATAAATACCGTGCTGTTTAATTTTGTCATTTATTTTTCTGTTATATTTTGGTTTAATGAAGAGTTATAGGATAATTGTTATATGTGACTTTGCAAATTGAATGAGTGATGTGGCCTGGTTTCGACCCAAGAGGCACATCAATGATTTTGTCTATATTAACCTTGTTTTTATGCGAAATTTGTCAGAAAATCTCATGCATCGATCGTAGAAAATAATAATATGTTAATTAAACTCGGTAAAATAGACTACACGTAATCATTTATTCAACCACGATTTCCTCGAAGGCCTCACTATAATTGATAAATTTAACTAAATAAATTGAATTATTGATGTTAAATAAAATAAATTATCACATTATATGTGTCCAACAGTATGAGGAATTCTTTCCTGACGCGACACATAATGTTCTATCACGCATTCACCGGATGTGATATGACGTCTGCGATTTTTAATCAGGGAAAGATGAAAATAACCACATTATCGAAAAAAATCTGACCATTTGGAAAATCCAATAGACGCATTCCGCAACGTAAACACCGATTCTGATTCGATTGATGACGCTGGAGAAAAGGTTTTGGTTGCGCTGTACGGGGAGAAACACGACGCCTCGCGTTAAATAAATTAAGGTACGATGGCTTCAGTCGATCAATGACGAAAAGCAAATTCAACCTTGCCTCTTTACCACCAACGAAAGGGGCAACGCGACAACATGTTGTGCAACCAGCACACTCCGAGATCCTTTTTTTCCGAACGAATTATCACCTGAAACAAAACACAAGAGAACAAAAATGTTAATTACCAAAGATTTGTCTTACCTAGAAATAATCCTTTATGTAATATTCATTATCTAATATTTATCTCACCTAGAAATAATCCCTTAAGTACAATAAATTATCTAAGATTTAGCTTACCGATAAAGATTCCCTTAAGGACTGAGTGTTACCGACACTTGCATCGGTTCATACTACTTACCGTACGTGCGTGTATCCCCCAGCGGTAAGGTAGATCCCGAGTTAGGAAGTAGCTCCGGGAGTAATCCGATAGTCAGCGTTGCGCAAAATCTATTCGCGTCGATCGCCCAGGGCCCCGCAGGCGCCTAGGCACAAACCTGGCTGCTTCGCCGCTCTTCGAGCCGCCGTAGGAGTCTCGCGGGTATAAAAGACGGAACAAAAGCCACCAGAGTGGCAGTCTGCCGCCGCTGACTAAAGTGGCTCGACGAAAGCGCTCACTGAAGTTATCACGCGCTGCATAAAGTGCTGAACGCATGCGCTGGATAAAGCGCTCTCGATTTGTTTTTTTGTTTTGCACCGACAGAGAACGGCCTTTTACCTGATTTTCTTCCCTTTCCGCTGTCATCCTTGTTGTAATCAAAACAGTTTTATCATTTTTACTCTTTTTTTTTGGGGAAAATTCTTAACACCCTCGTCTCGAGAGTCATTTTACCGGACTCCCCCCCCCCCCCCCCCCCCCCGTATTATTCTAGATGCCGAGAAACAACTGGCGACTGCCACGACCGACGCAGCATACAACGAGCCTCTCGAACAAAACCCCTTGAGGAACTCGTCATCGTCCACTCTCTTGGTCACGATCGAAGAGATCGTCATCGGGTCTCGAGACCGGCGAGACCGTGACAGGGGTACCTACCTCCGTGGGCCCCTACCCTTTTCAGAAAATCCCTTAACTCCGCTCTTCCCCCCACTTTTCAGACCACTTCTCCTACTCTCTCCGCCGTACCTCCTCTGAGCCTTCCTTTCATCCTCACGGACGAAACCTCCCCGGAACTCACGTGTGACGAGGAATACCTCAATTTGTGGGAGGTATTAGAAGAGAGAGCAGAGGCTTACTTGTCGACCCCACCATCTTTCCCACCTGTCTCTCCCCCACCGTCTCCCCACGTCCCTCGTCCCCTGCAGGTCCAAAATCCCCCGAGTCAGGGCAACTATATCCCTTCCAAAATATGTACGGACCCGGCGCGACCTCACGCCCCACCCCGAGGAAGCCGTCCTATGATAGAGTTTCCTCGATGATCATGACAGTGATGCAGACTCGGACGGGGAAGATCGGAACGCAGATGATGGACCTATAGACCCTGATAAGTCATCAGAATTCCACACGGAACTCGAGGAGGATTATGATGATCCAGGACCCTCCAACCGGAAAAAATGTTTACGCTATTACCTGTTTGTTTTCAACGAAAACACTACATTGTTGTTTGTTGTTGTTCATTATAATGAAATTAAAATACACTAGAATATCAGTATCTTCAAGTACAGGTTGTTACATTCAAAAAGGATTCTAGATTTGTCCTTCACAAAAGAATTCTAGTTTTGTCCTTTACTTGTAACTTTTGGAATGTAACAATCGTCTGAGTCGAAATTTTCTCCTTTTATCTCCTTGCACGTGGAATGCCCACACACATTCTGATTTTCAGCATTTTAAACCACTTGACATTGAGAACAAATTCAAAACAGATTGTACAGACATGGTTTCAGGTAGTTCTTTTAGTATTTTTCAGTATGTCTGAGCAATAATATGTTCATCTTTACATCAATCAGAATTCCAATACAACTTCGTCTTTAAAATAAATGAATACACATATATGAGCAAGTCCACCAATTCGGGTACCGGTTTTGGGCGTCGATATCAGCGATCTTTCTGTAACTTTGAGAAATGGAAGCTTCCATTGAGAAATGAACTCTGATTTTTTTTTTAGATTTTTCCCTTGGTTATTTTCGCTGTAATTGCATGGGTAATTCTGTGAGTTTTGTTTTTTTTGTTTTCATTAATTTCTCAATGTGTTTTAATAGGGAAAAAAATTTAGCGCGACCACAATTTCTTTGTCAAAAAAGCTCAGCTTTTCGAAAAAAAACAAAAACATTTTTGGAACTTGAAAAATTACTTAAAATCGCATATAAAACATAAAAGTCAATTTTTCTCTAATGAATTTTTTTTTTTAATTTTGAAAGTATTTTTATCGGAAAGCTGAGAAAATTTCACGTAGTATATGTAGAAATCAAGTTGGGACCTCTGTAATAATTCGTTTACCACGTTGAGCCCCGCGCCGAAATTACTGCGCTTCCCGGTCAGCCCGCAGCGAGCGGCTCAGTTCGGTAACGGCACAAAGCCCGTGTCGGTGAGGGCGAGCGGTTCCTGTCGGTCCGCCCGGAAACAAGTAAAACCTTAATTAATATTTTTCCATCTTCAAATGAGTCGTAATACTGAGATCAAGAAACCGAACAGTTTGATTAGTTGATAAGTTTCTGCAGGTAATGACGTCGAGTTTGTTTATTTCATCGTATTTTGAAATGGAAACATTCTCAATTTTTTAAATGAAAAACCAGTATTTTGACTTCTGAATGCTGTAAAAAATTAAAAAATCAATTTAAAAATAAATACTTGCCGTCATTACCTGCAGAAACTTAGCAGCTACTGAAATCACTCCGGTTTTTTCGTCTCAGATGCTCCAGTAATTAGTTATAATGGGCACCGCGATACAACTTTTTTTCTTACACATCTGGAGAGATTCTCCGTCAATTGCTCAGTTGTTCATAAAAGTTAATGAAAATTTTATAGAATATTCTTCAAACGTTACGTTATTGAGTAGTCATTATATAATGAAATGTATATCAACTGTATCGTCAAGAAAAATTATATAAAAAATATCCCTTTTTTAATATCGAACTAATCTTACCCCGCCCTTAAGTTGTAGATGGTACACTTGCAAAGCTAACAGCGTCACCACATGACGCTAAGTTTCATCTTTGATCATATGGTTTCCATGTATTTAGAAACAGTAGTACGAATCATTTGGAAATGAAAAAAAATATAAATTGGGGTTTTAGTTGTTTTGTCACACATTTGGTACTTCAACGAGTTATTACGGAGGTCCCAACTCGATTTCTACATATATTACGTGAAATTTTCTCAGCTTTTTGAGAAAAATACTTTCAAAATTTTGAAAAATTATTCATTTCAGAAAAATTGACTTTAATATTTCAAATGCGATTTTGAGTAACTTTTCGGGTTCCAAAAATTCTTTTGTATTTTTTTTCGAAAAGCTGAGCTTTTTTCACGAAGAAAAGGTGGTCGCGTTTAATTTTTTCCCCTATTAAAACACATTGAGAAATTAATGAAAACAAGAAAAACATTAAAAACTCACAGAATTACGCATACAATTACAGCGAAAATAACCAAGGGAAAAATCTAAAAAAAAAAATCAGAGTTCATTTCTCAATGGGAGCTTTCATTCCTCAAACTTACAAAAAAATCGCTGATATCGACGCCCAAAACCGGTACTCGAATTGGTGAACTTGCTCATATATATATTGTGACGGTAGATATTACGTCACAGTAATTAAATCCGGGCCAAGAGTACGCAAGAAAATTAGTGGCACGAGAAATAGGTAAAATCGTTTTTATTTCTCCGCTGTGTGTATACAATCTCATTTTTATCGCTTCCCCTACATACACCTGCCGCTTCGCTCTTGAAATTGTGGGGGCGTCGGGTGGGACGGTCATTGTTTTTCTCGACGCGACCTTCCTCTTCGCCTTGCGGGGCCACGAAGCTCGCGCGCTGGTGCTTGCAACGGCGATAGGGGGGGCCTTTCTCCTGCGGCTAGACGCTCCATCGATGGTCGGTACCTTGGTGCTCGCGGTACCCCCTCCGTGCGGCCTGCCTACGGCTTACCGGGCTCTCGCGGTGCCGTGGTTGCCCATATGTCAGTATCGATCCGTCAGCGGATCTCGTTTGAGGAGGGGTACGTCTCTCGCTCTTGTGGATTCGGAAGCGATGCTTTCATGCCCTTACTCTTCCTCCGCCGTGCTTCGTTTCCATTATTCTACTCTATTTATCGATGTCTTTCGATAATCGCGGAGCTGACCGTGGTGGTCATAAGGCTGTTGGAGCGGCAACGGTATGTAGTGTTATACGTTACAATATGTCTACTTTAATTTGGAAAAATCGGCAGTAGAGAGATAAGGAATGATGAAGGTTCAGACGAAAGCGGGCTTCAAATGAATCAAAGGAAGAGTATTTTTGATTTTTTACTTTTTTTTATTTGATTGCTCACCCACGTTTTTATGGAGACAATATTTTGATTAAAAATTCCCGGATTTCAGTTATCACTTTTTGAATGGAATTGGATAAGGGAAGCGTTTTTTCCGCAATACATTTTTTTCCATATCGTGACGCTGGAAAAAATAGCATGTATTGCACACGCCCCAGAGGGTGTGATTTATTATCCCAATTAATTGTACATACTAGAATTTTTTTTTGTTTCGGGCTCTCGGTCGATATGCCCTCAGACGGCTGCTCATCAGTGAAAGGGACTCCCGTATCTAACTCAGCGACGTTCGGTCTTTGAGTCGATTCTGCAGTCGCGGCGTTAACGGAACCAGCCGTCCCACCCAGCATCTTCGTCTTCCGACTTGTCATCGAAATCAGGCTCTTGACCTTGTACGGCCTCGTATCGTTTCGAAATCTGCAGTATTTCCCTACATAGTACGGCTAGACGATAGTGTTTTTTGTGAATTTTTTCGGCGTATCCCAAGGAGTTTGCTAAATCGGCAACTTCATTGTCGTTTAAATCGAAATTAATGCATATCGTTGCGATGTGCTTCCGGAGCATAGTTCCGCGTAGGGTTTCTGGTGCCTCTGCACCACAATCGACGGCAAACTTTCGCATAAGCTCGCAGGCGCAGAGGTATTTATGATCGCCTTTCGCTTTACCGGGGATTCCTAACAAATCGGGATTTTTCGTATTCACTCCTGCAGCCGACCTATCCTCCAACAAAAGCTCGCAGCGAGCTCGGAGGTCCTTGTGCAATAATATGGGCACCGTCCGCGACAACTTCCCCCTAATAGCGAATCTCGCGTACTTCAACGCAGGCTCCTTTTCATTGGCGGTGAACTTGAGGTACACCTTACCAATCGTGCCCTCATCGATTTTTTTGATGACTCTTGAAATCTGCAATAAAGATTCGTTCAATTTCACCGGCTCGGCGTCGGTTGAACAGTTGTATGGAAGTGAGCGTGGCTTCCGACTAGTTCATCCAAGCTCTCCTTAAAGAATTCTCTTTCAGACGATCGTAATTTTCCCTTACGACAGCTTCAAGGTAGCGTTGCAAACGGTGTGTATCATTGTTTGATGATGAAATAATTTTCACCCGACGCTTGTTCCGTGCTTACGTCTCGAGCGCGGAGTGTGTTATGCTCGTGGAGGAATCTGCGGCGAAAAGCTCCATGAATTCGGCCACGTACCTCTCTTTTTCCCTCTCATGTTCCATGATGCACGTAAATCTGCATAACTTTTCCATTCGCTCGACAAGCGTTCCGAGAGCCGTGGCAAGCGAAGGAACTTTAAATCCACTTCCAGTCGGATTGAGGCCAGCGACCGATTGTACTGTTTTAATGACTGTGTTATAGTTTTAAGGATAAAAAACATTCGAAAATTCGTAAATAGTATAGTCTTGCTTCCGAATTTTGATTAAAAACCTCCCCAGCTGACGCAGTTTGTGTCGTATCATGTCGCAAAAATGCGGTTCCTTGTATTTTAGGCAGGGCTTATTTCCGAAAAGGATCACTAATTCGTCAAACAAACTGCCTTCAATACGTCGTCCTCGTGCATGGTTGGGATCACATTTTTTCGAAGGATGTCGGAGGTTTCCTGATGAATGCGACCAATAAGTTTTTTCGATTCAACAAAAATTCGTCTGCGTTCACCATAATCTTTTTTTCCGCAGCGCCTATAGTGATGCCGAAGCGAAGTTTTAGCGTAATCCGCGCAGCATGACGTTCACGTTGCAAAATCATTTGCAGTTTTCTTATACTTGCCATTTGATCGCCGGGAAACTTTCCGTTCGCCGGTATTCACCGTTCGATTTGTATCTTGAAAAAATTGAACTTTTTTGAGAATTAAAGCCATGATTTGTTTACGTTCGTCTGAACCTTTCTGGTGAGTTGCAAATTGCCCCACTACATCTTCAGATTTGTGAACCCTAGTGACATGGCGGCTCAATTTCCCTTGCTGTGTTTTGCAGTATATGCAGAAATCTTTTCTGGCGCCAGATTCAACTGTTACAACGTACATTTTCTTATCGTCCGGTGCACTGTGCTCAACCTGATTAATAGCGAGGGATGCGTCCAGATCCGTAGATGTGTTGCACGAAATTCTGCTCACCGCGACCGCGTGCTCTTCGTTGTCGGTACTCTCAGCTGAACCAATGGTGTCGGGAATGTTATCCGATCCATCCCAGAAGTTGCTCACGATATAGTCTTTTTCATTTGGAATTATTACGTCGTTACTTGTAAGTGGTGGCGGCATGGCAATGAGTGCTGCCCCGGAATATACCGACAGAGCTTTAGCACTATATTCAACGAAGTGAAGTTACTCTACTCGCCTTTAAATCGTTTGTAGTAACTCGGAAATGAATTGAAAATCGTCAACCAATCGCTGGATCGATTGTAGTACTTTTTCAATCGTTTGTAGGAACTCCAAAAATATTTCTCGACAAAGCAACAAAGTAAAACAAAGCTTCCTCTATAAATATTTTATTTTATTTTATTTATTATTATTTTTGTTTTATTTTATTTTATTTTTATAGCTTGCAATAGTACTATCATAAGGGTCTGTTGGTAGAGATGGTTCGGTTCAGTCAGCGAGGGTCGATCACCGATTTTTCCAGTAAAAAAAGTAGTCAAGTAGCGTGTTGGGCATGCACATGATGGGGTTCCGTAGCGTAAAAGCTACATTCTGGAATTTTTTCAGATTTTTTGCACCGACATTTTAAAAGTTAGAGGGGGGGACACTCTGATAACGACTTTGAAAGCTAATATCTCGTAAGTGAAGAGTTTAAATGAAAAAGTCTCGAAATGTTATTTGTTGCATTTGAGGAGACCTATCTAAGGACACCACACTCAATGGCGCGAGCAAACAAAATTTCGAGTACACGTTCTAAAGTGCGTGAGAATTGTAAAAAAAAAATTATTTCCGAAAATATTTTTTTTGTTTTTAAGTCGACGATCTTCATCTGTGTACCAAATTCAATCTCGATCGGTACATAACTGAAAGAATGGGAGGACTGTGACACACAGACAGACAGACGGACGGACTCGGCGAAACCATAAGGGTTCCTAGATTTCTACGGAACCCTAAAACCCTCAGTGATGTCTATGACATATGAAATGTTCATCCAAACCGGTTGACCCGTTGAAGAGTTTTACAGCATTTTCTTTATTGGATCTTCAATTTGAAAATTGAAAAAAAAAATTATGTGATATTTCCGATATCAATGCAATTTGGAACTCAAAGTTGAAGGTTCCCGTTTGTCAGTGGCTTCCATCTTCTCTTACCAGTAAGGAATCAAAATAAAACATATCCGGTTTTTCACGGTACTTATTTTAGGAAATTTATTAAAAAATTAATAACTATTGCACGGATCAACCGATTTGAATAAAAATGGAATATGTCATAGACGTCACTGAAGTTCTTTACTGGAGAAATCAGCGAACGTGAAATTTTCACATAACCTAAAAAAAATTTTTTTATCATTTCCAAAATTTTTTTTCGTGAACTTCAAATTTTCGTACAATCACCACATTTTTTTTCTCCCTTTCTAACATCATTTTTTACGATATATATTTTTTCTAGATTCTTTTACTGGCTGCGTGACACCTAAAAAAAATCAATGTCGATTTTTATTTTTATTTTTAGGTTATGTTCGCCGGACAGATACTCACTTTTCTTGGTGTTTTTGCCTTATAGTTTTTTATAATATATATTTTTTTCAGATTTTTTTTCCCGATCTTTTTCGTGAAAATCGGAAATATGGCATAAATTATTTTAAAAACTTTCAAATGAATTCAGGCAAAGCAGAGGGTAAATTTAAAAATCGTAAAAAAATATGAAAATTCCTTTTTTATGGTCTAGAATCATTTGGAAGGCGGGGAGCGAGACTTTTTTTTTAAGGACCACCCTAATGTACACATAAGACTCTATAGACATGTATATCTATATAGAGTCACCGTTGATGTTCGCACGGCTACTTATCATGAACTCGCCGCCATGTGATGAGAGTGCGATCTTCTCCGCGCTCCTGAACGTGTTGCGGGATCGAGTGAGTGGACTGATCGGCTGCCTGGGTCGAACCCGTTATCGACGATCAGCGCGGAGTTCCGGCGGATATTGCCCAACCGTAGGACTCTACGGATGGACGAAATTACGTTATACGCACTGCACGCGTCTACGCGTGCCGTCACTCGGATGCCGATATTCTTTCATCGACGAACATAAACGCGATGGACAATTACAATAAAATGACAATACCTTAATCTTTGGGATATTCCCCGAGTTGGCTCAGCTTCCGAATCACAATGAAACGACGATTTCTTATAACTCTTTTAACGCGTGGTTATAATTTACCGATGACAATGACGATCGTTCGTGATCACTATTAGCTGGCTCTCCTGCGACTGGGCAGAGCGAGCCGGTATTTCTCGTTACCAGGCCTGAATTTAAGGATAACGGCCGTCAGCGCACGCAGATCCTCGCTTGACCCACTCAAATATTCCACGCCACTATCGTTATGGACAGGCCGCTTACCGAATCATACCGCCGCCGATAAGTTGGCTCTCTACCCATCGTTCTGAACACGGATAGCCAGAGCGATCCGTTACAGTATTAATAAAAGCGCTCTCACACAAAGAAATAATGATTTACGCTCGCATACAAAAGAAAGATAATGACACTCGTCCACAAAAGAAAGGAAAAACAATATAAAAGGTAAACACTCTCGTGAAGAATAATAATCGGTTCGCAAAAAAAAAAAGAAATAATAACTTTCCTCTTGACAAAGAAAATAAACAAGAAAAATACCAATAATCGCGCTACCACAAAAAATAATATCGGCGGCTGTCACTGTCAAAGAAAATAATAATTCCTCCAAGAGGAAGAAAACAAAAGAAAAGGGAAAACACAATAACGTCTCAGAAAAAACTGATGATAATTTCGCCGGTACGCGAAAGAAGATAAAATAAATAATAATTTAGGTCTGGACGCTAGCGCTTACGCGGGGGAGGGGAAGGGGGATCACTTGATGGAAAGGGGAACGGGTAGACGGGTTGGCTGGCCGGCACTTGGCGCGATAAAACAAAATGTCGCGTTCGCTCACTGGAAAATGGAAGAAAACGGAAACGATTCGGCGCCAGTTGCCCAGACGGGAACAACACCCATGGCACGAACAAAAAGAAAAATACTAATTCGTATTAGTAACATAAAGATAAAAAAAATAAGAATCGGATCACTGGAAACAAAATATTTACTGATGAACTGCTGCTTGCTCACGCACGGCAAGCGATCGATGAACACCAGTAGAAAAAGCAATATGGCGGCGGGGCCGCGTGGTCTCCGCGGCGTAACGTCGATAGAACAAATTATGAGAATTATCACGTATGGGAGTCGCAGGCAGGGAAATCGGGTATCTTGGGGTTCGGGGAAAATGGAAAAAAAACACACTTACTTGGAGATTCACGGCCTCCACCGGCCTCTCGCACGCTTTCTTTCTCTCCTTTTATCTCGCTCGCTACTCGCTATTCATCGTGTCAAAAATTCGCTGTTTCGCTGCTCGTTATTCGTCTCGAAAATTTGCTCCTCGTCTTATCGTCTCGAAAATTCGATCCTCGCCTTTCTCTCCTTGCCTTCCTCTCTCTCTCTCGTCGCCTTTCTATTATTCGCAACAAAAAAAAAACTTATAACACGCTATACAACTCTTATGGAAAACTCAGAAAAACTCTTATCGCGCGCTCTTATAGGGCTCTCGGATCGAAGTGACGATGTAATGGCCTCGCCTTCTTCTTCCTTCTTCTTCATCGTTTCGGCTCGGTGCTTGGCTGGGACGGGGACTGCTCTGATCGATCGATGGATTGACGGTAGGACTACGTTGATCGGTAGGCGGGTAGATCCGGTGGGCCGTTAGTGCTGACCGATGGCTCCGTTGATTGTTCGACGACGGCCGGATCGGCCTCGTGTTTTTGGATTGTAGGAGTCTGGGTGCGGGTTGTCTCCGGGTTCTTGTTCGCGCCACGGGCATCGGGGCTCGCTCTCCGGGCATCGCGGTTCGCTCCGTCAAGCCTCCGCCGAGGGCCTCGTAAAGTGGCCCCCTCGGACGGATATCAACGGCACTTTCAGCCGGTTACTCGGCCCGCGGGTGTCGTGGGTTCCAGTTTTGACAGATGTCCTGTGATCGACCCTCTCACGGATTTACATCGTGATTCCGTCGCGAGGGTGGTCAGGGGAAGCTGCCTGGGTCTCCAACCGTGGTTTGGGTCGGTGACGGATATTTTTCCTTCGTGTGGTGAATCCAGTGACTTCCGGGAAATTCGGCTGGATTCGGGGTTTAACCCCGGATTCCGTGGCGGTTAGGGTCTGATTTCGCTGGGAGGGTCCTCGGGGCTGTTGATCTGTTCAGGGAAATTCCCTCGGGGCCTCTTCGATGTCCCGGCTTTCCCCGCACCGTCTCCGACGACTGCTTCCTCCGGGGTGGAACTGCTGGGCCTCCGTTGGTGCGGCGACGGGCCATCCATCGTCATCGAGGGATTCCAGGATAGGTATGGGGCGGTATCTGAAGGACGTAGGGTGAGAGAGAGAGAAAGCGATATTTATTTTGCGCTCTGGGACAAGTTCCCTCAAGCGCCAAGCGTTCAAAAATTACAGTCAATGCATATAATGTTCTGTACAGTGTGTTCAGATGCGATACAATTTAGAATTTTTCGATGGTGTTAAAAAGGAAAAAAAACAAGTGATATAAATAAATAAATTATAAATGTTAAGTAAAGTAAAGTAAATAAGAAGTGAATTTATAAAGTAATAAATAAAATAATCGATAAATAGATAACGAGTAAATAAGTAGGTAACGCAGTACGTATGTCTCTGGTTTGAATAAAATAATTTAGATGGTTAACAGTCGTAGAGATTTAGTAACGATTTCGTTAAAAACTTTAATGCCTCGGGCGGCTTATTCAACAAACGAAGGCGAAAACAGCCCCTTGCCCGTCGACGAACTACTCGGTCCGCCCGTCTCAGGGTGTCAGGGTGTCACAATGTAATTTATAGCATATCGCATAAAGCTGAGAAGTTGACTAGGATGACTAGGTTTTCGATAGCATGTGCGAGAAGAGCAGCTTCTTGTAGGTGCCGATGGTTGTAGCTTCGCGTATTATGGCGGGCAGGTTGTTCCAAAAAATCCGGAGCGGCTCCTCTAAAGGAGCTTTTGTAGAGTTCAGTTCTGCATTTTGCTGGGTGGAGCCAGTCCTTGGGTCGCCGGGAACTCCTTTCCCGGTGTGGATCGACCTTCTCGAGCCTGTCAAATAGAAACTTGGGTACGTGTGAGGCAAGCAGTTTGTATATTTGGCACCCTAGGAAATATCTTCTCCTGTCCGCGACTTTTAGCCAATTCAGTTGATTATAAAATTCTGTTATATGTGCATCTCGTCTTACATCGAGTGCAAAACGAATGCAGGCATTGAGGGCACGGCTGAGGATTAGATTCTGCTCATCGGTTATGTCGAGGTAGACTAGACAGCAATAATCCAGATGGGGAAAGACTAACGTGGAGATGAGTTTTTCTCTGAGCTTATAGGGTAGTAGGCCTCTGCTTAGCTTTAGTTGATACAATACGCTATTTACTTTTTTCGCAATTCTAGTAGTGTTAGCCTTCCATGACAGGGTGCTACTTATCGTTACTCCCAGACATACTACTTCTCTAGAGAACGGTATTTTGACATCGCCAAGCCTAATGGGCGGGAGGTCATCGAAGGGCATGTTTGCTATGAAGCGACGACTGCCAACAACTATCGCTTTGGTTTTAGCTTTGTTAAGTAACAGGCCAGACGTCTTGGCCCAGTCTAGGATGGAATTTATATCTTCGTTTGCCTGTGCTATGCTCACAGCTATCCGGTCCGGTTTGCAATGAATGTAAATCTGGAGGTCGTCTGCATAGAAATTGTACTGGCAGTGTCTGAGAACGTTTCTAAAACCGCTGAGATATAGAACGAACAACAAAGGTCCGAGGACTGACCCTTGGGGCACTCCGTTTGTAACGCTTGCCCAGTCGGATATTTCTCCTGTCGTAGTGTCGCGTGTTGCTTGACTTCTGCCTGTGAGATACGACCAGATCCAGTGCAGTGACGATTGTGAGAAATTGATGGCTCGAAGTTTATCTATCAAGATTTCGTGGCGTACGCGATCGAAAGCTTTGGAAAAGTCAAACAGGACAAGCAGTGTAACGTGGTGTGAGTCACAGGCCTCTCTTATGTCGTCGACTACGCGAAGAAGTGCTGTTTGAGTGTTATGACCCTTCCGATAGGCCGACTGACGCGGGTCGAGTAGGTCATACGAGCTCAGATGTTCCATGATCTGGTCGAATGCTATTTTTTCCAATGCCTTGGAAAGGGCGCAGAGGATAGAGATAGGCCGATAGTCGTTCGAGCATGTTGGCGTTTTGACTTTCGCGATGGGGCTGACTAGGGCAAGTTTCCAGAAAGTAGGGAAGATTCCTGTCATTAACGAGTACGAGAAGAGATGGTGGATCATGGGCCTTATGCAAGGGAGAGACAGTCGAATGATCGCAGTGGATAGGTTATCGACGCCTAGAGCAGATGATTTCGAGTGGGCAATTGCTTTGTCGAGCGTTTCGTAGCTGATGTTCTTGAAATAAAATTTTTCGTCGCTATAGTTCCTTTCTCCGAGGTAGTACCTGGAGGGCGGTGTATACGTAGGGTCAGTCCCGACGGTCGCAAAGTAGTTATTCAGGCAGGTGATTGAGGTGGCTAGGGGCTGCTCGTTTCTGTTAGACTTTATTAGGCCTAGGCTTCGTAATTCTTTCCATATTTCCGATGCATTGGTTTTTGTTGTAAATAAACGGTTATAATAATCATTTTTGGCTTTCCTAACTGTGTCTTGCACTGCGTTTCTGAGGAGCTTGAAACGTTCATGAGCCGCTTTAATGCGTCCTGCGTTTGACGTGTTTGCGCGGATTCTACGCCACTCTCTGCGAGCCCTATCACGATTTTTCATTTGGGCTTTGATATCCGGTGTTAGCCAGGGTGCCTGCAATGCTTTGGTTTTTACACTGATAGTCGGTGCTAATGTATCCAGGCAACATGTTAGATTCTCGCAAAGATAGGTCACTTTCGCGTCAACTGATTCCGTTAGGTAAAAGTCATCCCAGTCAAGCTCACTGAGCTGTGTGAGGAAGGCTTCTGAGTTAAAATTTCGAAAGTCGCGGCACGTGAATTTTCGTCGAGGGGGACGGTCTATTTTGATTTTATAAGTTAAGCGTATCAAATCATGTGCTGAAAGAAAAGAAACGTCGCTCTGTCCGAAGTCAACCATCTTATTGATGTCGTCTATGATGCAAAGGTCTAGTAACGTGGATGAGTTTAGAACGTGATGTGTGGGTTCGTATGGCACGAGAAACAAGTTGGAGGTCTCAACAAAGTTACGGAGATGTGTGCTGTTGTGGGTGTTAATTGTCATGTCTGAGTTAAAGTCACCGAAAATAACGCAGTGTTGATATTGAGTACTGTATTGCAGAAAGATATCCTCAAACTCTGAAAGGTAGCCGACATGAGGAGGGCGGTATACGACGCTGACTAGCATTTTAGAACGATTAGGTATTATAATTTCGATTAGAATATATTCGGGTTTCGCGCAGTATGTACCCCCCGAGTGAATCAGCTCTCGCGCTTTCAAGGACCTATGAATGTAAATGCCCACGCCTCCGCCGCCTCGTCCAAGACGATCGCATCGGAGTAAGCAATAGTCGGGTAATCTAACATAGTCGTCTGGAGTTTCCGGTTTCAGCCACGTCTCGGACATGCATATTATGTGGTAAAAGTTTTCCGTAAAGTAATCGCGATATTCGTCGAGGTGGCAATTTAAGGACTGGCAATTTACATGACAGAGTCGTAAGAAATCGTGCTTGTTATTTATGATTTGATTAGCCATAGTCGGTGTTACGGGCTTTGTCGGCGATGCGCTTTGACAGAGTCGAGCAACGTTTGCCATCTAATGCGCTATGTTTGTGGTCTGCGTCTTTTGAAACGTGTTTACAATTGTAGCAGGTGGGGGTCTGAGCTCGATTTTTGCATGATGTTGTCTCATGATCTTCTGAGCAGTGTGCACAGTGCACTGAGTTTGAGCAATCTTTAGCTAGATGGCCAAAACCCAGACACTTGAAGCATTGCAGGACCCTAACATGGTCGTCGAAGCGGCAAAATGTATATCGAAGATATATTTTTTGTTTGTCTCTGAGAAAGGCTCGGGTTTCGGCGGAGACTTCGATTACGCACGCTCGCGAGTTTCGATTTACGCGCGACATGTATACGATCTTTACTTCTGGATTTTCGCATTCGGCCAGATTTTGCTTGATTATTTCAGACTGGACCTCTTCTGACGTTAGGGACTCAGGCACGCCATGTACGATTAGTCGAGGTTTGAATCTTGAGGCTACACTTACTTCTAGGCCGAGTTTCTGAAGCGCGGGAAGCGATTGGATTTTGTTTATATCGGCCGTTTCAGCGACTATGCGAATGCCATTGTCTTTGGCTTTCAAGACGCGTTCTACTCTCATACCGACTTCTCCTGGGTCTACGTTTTTTTAAACTGCTTCTTTCGTAAGCTCTGAGGACGAGAATTTAATCGCTGCATCTGCATTCGGTGTGATAAAGAAACTGGTTGACCTGTCAACGGAGACGGTGGGGCCGCGAGATATACGTACTTTGCTTGAGTTTGTGACAGAGCTCGCAGAGGCAATGCTCGCGTAAGACGAGGGTGGTTTGAAGGTTGTAACAGCCTCTTTAACTCCAGCTGTACATGCATCAGTGATTTGATTGCTGGTTTCCTTGAAAGACGATTTAAAGGTCTCCTTTATATTGGCAATGCACGCTCGCGTTATTTCAAGTTTTGCATTGTTAACGGCCTCTGCGCATCGATCATTAGAAATTATCTCTCCTGCTACAGTAGAGTAGGCTGCAAAAACCGTGTTAAAGGCGGTCTGGTAATATTGAAAGGCTTCTTGAAGCGCAGATTTTTTCTCTACGCTTTCTTTAGAATTTCGAATGATTCTATTTATCTCAGTATCGTAGCTGAGCAGCTTAGCGCGCATTTCCTTGGTCGCGGCTACCGTCATCGGTAGCTCGCGCGTAGCAGCCGGGGAGCCAAGTGCCGACGATTGCCGGGAGGCCCCGAGCGTGAGCAGCGGCGAGTGTAAGCCGGCGAGGCTGCGCGGCGTAGACGCCATGCTTGCCCGCTAGACCCCCGGGGGAGTCGCGTTAGCTGAGCGGTCCGAGCCGCCGCTAGGGTGCGTCCCTTACGCGGATACGGTACCGCCGGATTCTCCTTCGCGTTGCGCTTGCGCAATTAATCAAAAATCGATTTCAAGGTCGTGCGAGAGTGAGACGCGACGTAGCGTTTTGGGCAAAAGAACTGACGAAAAACTAACGAAAAAAGTGAGGTTAAATTATAAAAAGTTGAAAAGAAAATAAAAGGAAAAGAAAAAACACCTACCCGATAATTCTGGCGATGCAGTGGAGAAAATGACAGCCGATGAGTGCTCGAAGTCACTCATAGGGATAAATGATCCACCGAAAAAACGAAAATGACAGGAACGAAAAAGGCAACGCTCTACTCGACTCGAAAAAGAGAGAGAGAGAGAGGTGAGAGGGGGTAGGAAAAGGTATTTAAAGAGAGTTGAGAGATGATTATTAATTGTTTGTTTTTTCAGGTTGCGGGGTTCGACCTTTGCGGTGGAAAAGGGACCGCAAGGACGACCGGTTCCGGAGCTTCGACGGGGAGCTTTGGATGAGAATTTGCAGGTAGCAGGGTAAAGATGAAGGGACATGGATAATTTATTACTCAACTTACATAGACTAGAAAGAAAGGAACTCGATTTATAGTGCCGTACTGCTTAAAACTAATATTTAACATTTGTTTGAGGTGCCGAGGGCCACGACGGGGCTTCATGGTGCATAAAAGAAATCAGTCGAGCCGTAATTCTATCCGGCTACAAGATTGTCGCCACCGTCTGCGACCGAGGCCAAACGAATGTTCCTGGGATCAATGGTTTCCTGACGGAAGCAAGAGCGACATGCGTCAGAGAAAAAGAATCATTCTGTCATATCTGTTATTATACAATTCTAAAATATCATCTCAATATCATCAACGTTTTCACTTTCAACCAACCAAATAAAAATTTGTGGTCAGTCGATAATTCCCCTATTCGACCCTCCACATTTGGTTCAAGGAATACCGAACAATTTCCTATCAAAGGATATTGAACTCCGATTCCCACAAGCGTTGGAGGAGAATAGAAGGAATTTAACTGACCTAGAAAGGTTCGGAAGTTCCTTCTGCATAGAGAAATATTGAAGAAAATCGCCCTCAAATGTAAAAGCCCGACTTCGGACAAGACGGACCGATTGTTATTTTCATGGAAGTTTTTAGAGCGGGCCTACGATATCGACGTCAAAAGTATGAATTGCATTAAAAAGAAAATGCCGAAAACCACTGATGGGCATATTCAGAAAAACAAAATTCGGAAGATGCGAGTCGAACTCGCAGTTCAAGCGATGAGTCGGACAATGGCAGCGTTTATTCAGCATTTGAATTGCATCGAAGGTTAGTATTTACATGTCTCAAACACACAACAGTCATATTTGACATGGTAAAATTAACTATTTTTCCTCTCGCAGGGACGGTGCATATCTATGACGGACCGAAATCGATACCAAAAAAGTAAGGGATTATAACGTCGAATTTTTCAACGATTCCTTTGATTCCTTGAAGGGAGGTGTAGGTCAGCCGAGGGAATCGAGAAACGATATTCGCACCGTCGTTACGGAGAAATCGTTGCACGCTCTTTTCTCGGCGAAAACAGCGGAATGTATGGCGAGGAACGTACGGTTCGTAGACCATATTACAAAAAAATATAAAAATGTGCCTTTGTTGAGAAATTTTATTACAACTTCAAATGGATTCTGTAAGTTGTGGCAAACATTGGACAAATTAAATTTCCAATCATTTTCGCTACGCAACGTAAATCAAGATCCTCTGGAAAATTTCTTTGGGATGATAAGGAGCCATGGCAGACGGAATATTAATCCTACCTGCATCCAATTCGAACGTTTGTTTAAGACCCTCCTGATGAATAATTCAACGTCTGCGAGAACCATTAGCGGGAACTGTGGAGACGATACAGCAAGCCCTCTGTTTTCACTGCGAAATTTTGCCATGAGTGCTCAGGATCTGTCTGACACGTCAAATTATTCTTCAATCGTTCAAACTGATAACAGTGACAGTAAATATACCATTTTTAGTAACAATGATTAAACGGCCAGTGGTACTTGCACTCAAAGGTGGCCGATTTTAGAAAAATTACGCAAAGAAATCCGATTTGAGGATTGCGTTCGATGTTCAGCATATGGAAACAATTTTAACAATTCGGATGACATTTTAAAAGAGGCCTACATAAACTTAGAGTCAAATATTTTGTTTTTTTGCTACAAGCGGAAAGTAGTTGAAAATTTTATCATGCCTCTTTCGGTAGTATTAGATTTTCATCCTCCAAATGGCGTGGATCATGGGCAACTTTTGCACCGGGCGTTATTGATGAGGATTGCCGTCGAACATTTAAAACGATGGTGTACGAATATCAATAAATTATTAAAAGGAAAGGATTCGGGTGTCAGGGCACAATCTTACCGCAGTAAACAGGCTCGCACTCAATGTGTAACGAGATTACAAAAAACAAACAGACGGAGCATGCCCCAATGGGTGAATTGATTTGAAATGCCGGTCCCTGAATCGAACCAAAAAAAGACGAAAACGACTAAGATCTATAAAAAGATTTTATTTTTCCATTAAATATATGATAAGCATTTTCGAAAATAAATATGAAAAATCCGTGCAATGAAATTTATATTTTTTGTATTATAGGGCTCATTGAGTAAATAAAAAATATGTTCCGTTTAAAACATGAGTATTTATTGATCCCTACCTCTATTTCTTTGAGATATCGTCGAGTAATAGTACGGTGAAACCTGTCGAATTTGAATTTCCCGGCACGCATCGCCACATTGAATTTTAGTTCTATACAACGGATCGATAGCCACGAGGGCACTCTAACACTGTCCACGCGTTGCTTGCTTGAGTTTCCACCCACTGGTTCCTAGAGTGAAGCATGGAGGAGGTTCCGTGATGGTTTGGGGGTGTTTGGGGAACGGCGAAACCGGAGATTTAAAGAAAATCGAAGGGATTTAAAAAGAGGAAGAATATCATCAAATCCTCTGCGAGCACGCATTACCATCGGCCAAGCAGCTTTTCAGCGGAAAGTTCATTTTCCAGCAGGACAACGACCCCAAACATGAATAAAAACTGTGCGTTAACCACATCGAACAAAAGAGAAAAAAGGAGTTTTAGAAAATATGGAATGGCCTCCGCAGTCACCGGATTGTAATTCGATCAAGTTACTGTGGGACGATTTGGATGGAGGGCTGAGGCTGCTCGGACCGACCAATGCCCATCAACTCTGGACGGAATTTCAAGACATTTCGAAGAATATTAGTACGGAAACGTTAAACAGATAAGCAGACAGAATGCCGGCCGTCTGCATGGCGGTGATTTGAGCGAAGGGCGGTAACTTCGATGAGTCGAAAATTTGAAGAAAATGTTATCGCAATATTATAATATATCGTCGTTGAAAAAAAATAAAAAAATTTGTTCTTGTTCGAATAAAAAGAACTATTTTATACCTTAAATAATTTATTTTCGTGCGTAATTACGTTTCATCCGTCGATATTTTTTTATTTTATTGTTATTATTTATAGCAGTTCAATTTTGTTGTGTAACCAGCCACGCTCGAGTTCTTTCCCGCACAAATTATTATCTGAAACAAAACAAAAACAAAAAAGTAGTAGTATTTAATATTCATCCCACCTGTGAATAATCCCCATAAGTATTAAGCATTACCTATGCTTCATCCCACCTGTAAATAATCGACTTAAGTATTAAGCATCACCTATGCTTCATCCCACTTCTAAATAAGGGATGGTGGAAGTCTGCTCTCAATACAAGTGTGCCCCGGTACAAGTCTACCCTCGTGCTGTATGCCTTCATTTCTGAGCGCGCCCGAAGTCGCGTTAGATCAGTGATTCTTAATCTCCGTCTCTCCGTCCAAGCTTACGAAAGTAAATTCAAACCGCGAAGTTGGCGCGATTTTCAAAGCAGCGCGCTTAGACATAACCATTGAAATCAAATATCTATTGTATTATATTATAAAAAATATTCGATTTTTCATACTTCGATTATGTTAAAAATCAAGCGTCGAATATTGTGGATATAAGTCGGTACCAGCCAAAACATGTGCATATTTTGATGGCCCAGCGGAGAAAATATCGTGTACGTGAATCTTATTATTAAGATATTCCATTCGGTTTACGTTTTTGATGCTAATTTATTTAGCTCAATAAAAATTAAACGAAAATTGAAATAAATATAAGAAGTTTTTCATGCGGATTGAATATTAATTTTCGGGTTAATGGTCTGGATAAAAGTAGAATTAACGTTATTGGGGTTAACGAAATTATTTTAACTGATTCGACGCTTCATGTGCAGGATATAATATTTGACTATTATTATTTTTCCAAACAATAAAGTAGAATTTTTGATTGGTAAATTATTTCCCAGCAAAAAAGAGAACGATATACAAGAGAACATATACAAAAGAACAATACAACATTTAATGGATTGGATTGATGATTCACAATCCGAATACATAAAAAATGTGAAATAAATATGACGTGATGTGCGACGATTAAGGACGATGAATAGGAACACGAAAATAACAGATGTGAACGTAATATACGAAGGATTACGAATGTTCTTGTGTGATGAATGTTTAAGTGTGATTAGAATGTGAGTGCGAGTATTACTGAGCGAATGAATTAATATAAAATGGAAAATAAGAATAAATGTAAGTCAGGTGTGTGAAAGGAAGAATGAAATAAATGGTGATCGATATAGATAAAGAATAAACAAATCCAATATAAAAAGTACATCAGTATCACATGCGAGATAACGGTGAAGGAATATTTAATTGAACCCTCGTCGTCGACCCTAAAGCGATGACGCGCTTTGGCGCGCTCCGCGGCGCTTCTCCACTGACATCCGATCTTCATTTGTTTAACAAAGCGTGCTCCATAAAACAGCCGTCAATAACGATTATTTGTTTGTGAACTGCCAGAAAAAATTTCGCTGTTGTGTCACACATTTCAATAACGTCCTTTTAGTAGTTCAAATATTTATAGTATCGTCGATCGTCACCAGAAAATAGAAGATATCGCCGTATTTATTCTTTGAATTATCAACCGCACGGCAAGCAATATTCATTAATAATAAACTTTAATTCCTCGATGTAAAAATATGTCGAATACATGTAAATATTAAGCGTCCATATTTTATGAAATTTCAATTACTGCAGATGGAACGTATTGCAGATGGAACGTATTGCGAGCCGCAACACTTTCCGATATTTCCACGATGGATTTATGGACAATAAAGTAGGTGAGTCGAAGTTTCATCGGTGTGCAGGTCGCACGGGTTCGTTTCGGGGTTGCATCGGACGCGCGAAAGAAGATGATGCGGGCAACGTCGAAATTGTGCGGATGCACAATCATCGCGCTGATCATGACGAAGCCGACCGCATTGCGATGCGAGAATAAATGATAGACCTCGCTCGAACAACGTATATGCAGCCGAAAGAGATTTTCGATAGGGTTTGCAGCGATCGACGGTGAGGAAAAGTGGAAAAAAAATCGCTACATAATAACTTTATTACAATTTTGTGCTATGATGTATTTTTCCGTGCAACAGATTTTTAACCGTCGCTAAAAACACGACGTATGAATCGATTCGCACGTCTCTTTTTAAGGAGAGAGCGAAAGGGCGTCCGCCGGTTCCAAAAACGTTTGACGAATTGGCAGAAAGTATCGCCGAATACGAAGATTTACAACAAATTTATCGTGGCTTTATCCGCACGCCAACAGGAGAGGTGGGAATCATATTTGCGGGAGCAGATATGTTGACCGCGATGAACTCCGCTCGGGAAATTCACGTAGATGGGACGTTTAAGGTTCGATAAATGAGGTCAGCTATACATTTAAAAAAAATGTGTGTCAAACAACGCTGTATTTTTTTCAGGTTGTACCAAACCAACCTCGGGCGTGTCAGCTATTCACAATACACGTACGCAGGGCGGACACGGTGAGTGTACCAAACATTATAAATTTATCTTATATGGCATTATTCCGTGGTGTAGTACATTAATGTACTTTTTGTTTTTGATTTCGATATTTTAGGGGTTCCCAGCCGTGTTCGTCCTGTGTGAAAAAATAACGAAAGCGTTTTATGATACGATGTGGAGGAAATTGATCGAATTTTGCCCGGATTTGAAGGACAATCCAATCACGGTCATAAGTGATTTTGAAAAAGCGATGATTGCATCGGTGCGGTCATCTCTACCGACAACAAATATTAGAGGATGCTGGTTTTATTTTTGGCAGGTAATACTTTTGTATATATAAACTTAACATCAATTATTTTAATTGCATCAATAATGTTCCGGTGCTCGGTATTTGCATTTGTGTTGAATCGAGAGTACAATCATAGTGAATTTCAATTATATATATAACGTCATGATATAGATAAATAATTGGTTCATTTCGATAATTTCTCTAACCCAGGCGCTTCCACGACGGTGGAAAAAGTATCGGAACGCACAAGCACCAAAAACGGCTCTGTGGATGGCAATGGAGTTGCCGTTGATGGTCCCGGACAAAATGGACGCCGGATTAAACGCGATCGCGATAAGGACAAACGCCGAAGCAATTGAATTCCCGTTCGTCACCGATTTTATAACTTATTTGCGCTGGCAATGGCGACCACTTGCCGAAACCGTGTCGGTAAGACATTCGGTCGTCAGAACGAACAATGTGTCAGAAAGTTTTCACCGGCACATTGTTAACAAACTAGGCGGTGGACGCACCAACATTTGGAGTTTTTTACGTATAAATTATTTTATTTTATCTAAAATCGTATCCGATTGTTTTAGCTTAAAAAAAAATTTTGCAAAAAAATTAATTTAAAAAAAATGCTACGTAAACACGAAACGATACAGCCCAGTTATCTGTGCGATTTTAATACTAGCGGATAATTACACGGAAATAATGATAGTCATTATTCAAATAACAAAAATGCAATTATACTGTAAATAAGGGGAAATTCTGTATTGATACTAGCTGACCCGGCAAACGTTGTTCTGCCCCAAATCTAAAAAAAATACAAAAAAAAATTTTCGTCAAAAAATAGAAAAAAAATTTTTTGAATAGGGACACCCTAATCACCTAGCGGTATGAAATATACTTTACGACCTATTCTCATACCTACCAAATATACAAAAAAAATTTCATAAAAATCGGTCGAGCCGTTTCGGAGGAGTGCGACCACAAACACCGTGACTCGAGATTTTTATATATATAGATTATTATAAATTAATATCATGTTTATATAATTTGGATTTTATAAGTTTATATTAAAGTTAAAAACTCTCATCAACACGGAAAAACTCAATTGGGAAAGAATTGGGAATGGAATTTCGACCCGACGTCACGACGGTGGAAAGCAGACCCGGGAGGACGCGCGAATTTTGGAGGCCCAAATTGGGCTGGATTTGGGGAGGTTCGTGTCAGTTAATAATTAATAAAAAAATCTTAATTCCTTCATCATGTATTGCTAGATTTATAGACAAATCCAATAACCCGCATAATTTGTTAGATACACCGTGGAAGATTTCCTTAGCAATGTCGTCGGGCTCAAACGTCGCCATGCCATCGAAGGCGACGTTGATTACGAAAGTCGTAAGTTGAATTACATGTGTATTTTTTTAAAAGTATTTATATGAGCTCTTCCATTTCACGAAAAGGATTTGTGCATTTCTAATCGCTTACGATAAATCGTTTCGTCGCATTTGACCGGAGAAAACGGAGACGAACCAATTTAATTTAACAAATTGTTATTGTTTTGTTGGCACTTTTATTATTATTATTATAATTAGATTTTTATAGAATTCCAAGTGCAATGATTTGTAATAAATTTTTTGATACACATATTGTAACGGTATTTCTACCTTTTTCTACATATCCGTCGGGATAGACGGTAGTTCGGACTCGAGTAGGTAAAGAAACTGATAGAACACGGTATAGAACGATGGTTCGAATATATTCTGTTAAGTATGCGCCTTCTGGGTGGCAACCCGTCGTACAATGTGTATCCCTAGCGCTTATCAGATGTTAAATCGCGATACGGATGCGCCGAGCGCCTGTCGTATGACAACCCGCGTGACAGTTCCGCCGAGCGCCTGCCGTAAGACGACCCGCGATACAGCTACGTCTGGCCCGAGCCCCGGCGCTCGAGGGCCTCGCTCGACGCGACGCTGCCGCTGGACCGTGGAGAGGGGTCTAGGGTGGTGACTGGGACACCCGTCGCGGTCCGCTGTCCCCACCGTGCCGCCGAGAGCTCTTCCGTGGATCGAGGGAAGGCTCCTGCTGTCTCCTGAGGCCCTGATACTTCGGCCTTTCGATCGGCTCGCCTGGGCTCTTCCTTCGGGCGTCCTCGTCCTTCTTTGGTTGTCCTGGTCGATCCTTCACTTGGCGGCTGGTGCTCCCTAAAACAGAGTGCCTTTTCTGCGCTCGATCCGCTCTTTTTATACTGAATCACGGGCTCTTGCCTGCCCGTGATTTGTTCTTTTGCCGACCCCCTCTCGCTCCGGTCGCTGTTGGTTTTCCTAGCTCGTTCTTTTCAAAGCCTAACCGCCCTAGGTTCGTTATGTTATTGTTTTCGTAGCTATGGGGAGTGTAACGGCGTCGGTACCGTTACATTGCCCCCTCAATTTTTGGTTGGAACAAACGAAAATTCTCTTATTTAATATTCAAACGGGTTTCTCTCATTTATGTACAAACGGGGCTTCTCTTACTTATAAATAAACAGAACGCGGCATTTTTATTTGTCTCGATTTATTTTGAGCGGTCGAATGTGTATCTTTTTTTCTTTTATCTGCCGTCCCGCTAAGTTTATCTCTACTCTTATTTACATTTTTTTTTCCCGACATTCTTATCGTCCTCTTCCCTGTCCCTCGTCGATCTCGTCCCCGCTCTCGATACTCGAGCCTAGGCCGCTCGATGTGTCAGTGGAGAACGCGCCGTCCTCCCACTCCATGTCGTCCTCCTCTTCGACGTCGTCTTCGTGGTTGACCCTCTCCGGTGGCCCCTCGCACCCCTCGCACCGGTGCCGGTCGATGAGGCCCGGTCCATCTGGCCCCCAGTCGAAGCGTGGGGGGTTCTCCCCCTGGCGCACGCACCCCGCTTCGACGAAGGCCTCCACTGCCGTCGAGGTGCTCCCGTCTCCGTTAACCACCCAGAAAACCGCATACCGGGCCTCGGCATGTGTTGGGGTGGGCATGACGGTCATCCACCAGCCAGTCGAAGTCATCACACGCCGGACGAGGTTGATTTGCGGGGTGGTGTAGTCTCCGTCGGTGGGGTTTGCCCGGTACAGGCCGATTCCAACGGCGACGAAAGGGATGGCGTAGCTCCATCGCGCTGGCCAACGCAGGTCCCCCACCGCCGCCGTTACCCACCAGTCCCCCAGCCAGACTGCCGTCTGTCCCGCCTCGTCCGGGGCGCCCGTCATAATTGCCCGGAACCCCGTCCGCTGGTCCACCCTCCACATCACCGAAGCCCCCGGTACCACGTCCCGTCGTTCGATGGCTCCCCACTGCTCCTCCGCCGGTCCTCCATCCCGGGGTGTTGTTTGTAGCCGGTTTAGAATGGCGTCCCTCGTCCCATTGGGGTCCCCCAACTGTACGTACACGCGGTTGGCGGATGAGACCGCCACCACCCGGACACTCTCGTAATCCCCGGCGAGGTTATTTATCTACGGGGCGGTTCCGGAACATTTTATTCTCTTGGGGTTTTTTTTTCTTCCTTCGCCGAGTTTCGACGAACAATGTATTTTCTTTCTCTCGCCGAGTTTTGACGAATGTATGTTTTTTTTTTTTTTTTTTCCTCGCCGAGCTTCGACGAATGATCTATTTTTCTTTCGACGAGTTTTGACGAATGTTTTATATATATATTTTTTTTTTCCTCGCCGAGCTTCGACGAATGATTTATTTTCTTTCTCTCGCCGAGTTTTTGACGATTTCTCACTTTTTCTCTCCTGCTTCGCTAGCTTCTGATGATCTTTGCCGAATTTCCGACGCGATTCAATTGTTATCGTTGACACTTTATCGCTTCGTGCTGGTTGGCAGTTGACTAACGATCCTCGGGTCTGTTGGGCCGTCCTCGCCCCTCCCCCCCGGGCACCAATCCTTGATATTATCGTCCGTTAGGATGATAACGCCGTCGGAATCCCGGGGATATTTTATACCCCATCGCGTCCTCTTGATCTCGCGCGGTTGCCGCTTTTCCGGGATCTCCAGCCCCCTCAGCCTCCAGGGCTGCTTCAGATCTACCGCCACCCCCTTGGTTTGATCCGTCGTGATTTTTCCCATTTTTTTGGTTGCTATAGGATTTTTCGACTGTGGCCTGGTCGTTTTGAAATTTTGCGCATGGGCCCTCGCGGTCTTTTTCCCCCGTCCGAAGTCTCCCGGTCAGCCCCGCCATGCCATCTACGTGATCCGTTGTTCCCGCATGCCGGTGATTTACCCATCGTCGTGTTACCGATGGTGTGAGAATTATCAATCGATTGATTAGATCACTGGGCCCTCGCGTCGACCATTTCCTCCTTCCGCCGTACGTCACCGGTGTCGTCCCTTGCGGTCCGTTCGTCTCGCTGGCCCCGTGTAGCTTCTTTCCGCCGTGCACCGCTGTCGTCGTCCGGCACTGGCTCCGCTTCCTCGTCGTCTAACGTGGATCGGTAATGACTCAACAGGTTCGCATGGAATTTTCCCCGTATCTTGCCCGTTGCCGGATCCTCGAGTAAATATGTAGCCAGCCCTACGAGCTTCTTTATGCTATATGGGCCTTCCCGCAACGGCAGAAATTTCGACGTTATTTGCTTCGCTGGATCGGAGACGTTTAATGCCTTGACCAATACGAGCTCGCCCTCCTCGAATCCGACGAATCGCATTCCTTTGTCGCACCGCTCCGCTCTTATTGTTCGTGAAATGTTCGGAAAAATCGACCTAATTCTCGATTCACCCGCTCGACGATGTTTCTTTGGGGATGACGGATCGATGAGTACACCGCCTGGATACCGGCATCTTCTAATTTCTTCAACCATGTTTTTGATGTGAACTGGGTCCCGTGGTCGAACTGGATGCGCCTCGGTTTACCGAATGCGGGGATATAACTATCGAAGAACCTTTTCACGACCGTGGCGGTATTAGCTTTCCTCATCGGGAACAACACCACGTATTTCGTGAAGGCGTCGATGGTCACCAGAATGTGTTTGACTCCGCCAATAGACGTCGGTAATGGTCCGTAGAAGTCGATTTATACCAGATCCCCGGGCCCCTCCGGAAGGATATTTTGAGTCGCCGCGTAGCTTGTTTGTGTCGCCACCCTATTCCGCTGACAGTCGTGACACGTGGCGAGGATCTTCCGGACTCTCCGTGCCAGGTGTGGCGTCGCGAAATCCTCGTCCAGCATCCGGAAACACTTCCTTGCCCCGAGATGCCCGTACATTTCGTGGCATTCTTGCACCAGCTGCTCGACCATAGCTCCCGGCAGCGCCACCTTTCGGTCCGTGATTTCTGTTGCAGGATCCCATCCTGTAGTCGATGTCGCTGCAGCTTCTCTCCTTTCTCGAGCCGCTCCATGATCATCCGGAGGTCCTCCTGTCCTCGCTGCAATTTCCCGAGATCGTTCATTTTCTTTACCAACCCCGAGGATGGTTGTTTCGCTAACGCAGCAGCGATAACCACGGTGTCCTTGGGTGTTCCCCCGATGATCCCTCCTTCCTCCACTGGTCGGCTTAAGGCGTCTGCGACTACATTTTTCTTCCCTTCAATATGATCGATACGTAAATCGTAATCCTGTATCGCTAGGGCCCACCGCATGAGTCTCTCGGATGAAAATCGACACGTACGGAGAAACGTCAATGCCTTGTGGTCCGTCGCGATTTCGATAGCTGCTCCGGCGAGATAGGTCTTGAATTCGTTCAAAGCCCACACGATAGCTAATAACTCTTTCTCGGTGGTCATGTACCCAAGCTCCGCGCCCTTGAGTGTGCGGCTGGCGAACGCGATCACCTCCTTCTCTCCTCTTTCGTCGACCTGTGACAAGATAGCACCGAGTGCGTAGCCGCTGGCGTCCGTGGTTGAATGATACGGTTTTGCGGGATCGGGATACCGTAAGATGATCGCGTCACAGAACAGTTTCTTCACTTTTCCGAACTGTTCTGCCTCCTCCGGGCCCCATTTCCATCGTACTCCCTTCCTCAGCAGCTCCAACAATGGTGCCGTCTCGTGTGCGTGTCGGTTGGTGAATTTCGTATAAAAATTCACCAACCCTCAAAATCCCCGGAGCTGTCGGATGTTCCTTGGTGGCGCGTATTCCTGGATGGCCTTGATCTTCTCCGGATCCGGCTGGAGGCCCTCCGTTGTTAGAATGTGCCCCAGGAATACCACTTTTTCCCTGAAAAAATGTGATTTCTTGAATTTCAGCGTCATCCCGTGCTGCTCGAACCGCTGAAACAGGGTTTTCAGGTGTCGTAGGTGCTCCTCCACCCCTTCGGAAAGGACCAGTAAATCATCGACGAAGTTGATGACGAAATCCAGTCCCTCCAAGACGATATCGAGTGCCCGAATAAGTGCCGCTGTGCTGGTTTTTAGGCCAAACGGTGTCACGGTAAATTCGTAGCACTTCCCGTTATTCTGGAATGCTGTATATTTCCGGGAATCGGGGTGCAGCGGGATTTGCCAGAAACTGCTAGTGAGATCGAGAGTAGATAATACCGTCTTCCCTCCACACCTCTGGAAGATCTCCTCGATTGGTGGTGCGTTGTTGTAATCGCTTACGAGATAGTTATTTAATTCCCTTGCATCGAGACACAGCCGGACACTCCCGTCCCCCTTGATCACCGGCATCAGTGGGTTGATGTAGATACTCTGCGACTTCTGGATGACGCCGTACTCCATCATCCGTTGTATTTCTTCCTCCACCTTTCCCCGTTGTGCCAGGGGAACTGGATACGCTCGATGAAAGTATGGGTGCGCATCCCTCAGGCAGAGGTGGTGTACGTATGCAGAGACCCTTCCCGGCCTCTTGTCGAACACCCCACGATGCTCGAGGACGATCCTTTTGAATACCTGGATGGTCCCGTCGTCTGCCCCTTTCTCCTCCTGCATCTTCCGGTCGAATTCTTCTTCCGTCAACTGCCAGTTCGCCTCCACCGCTCCCTGCTGTACCATCGTGCTGCATGTCACCTCTCGTGGCTCCCGCGTCCGCATCGGTTCCTTTCCCCTCCTCCATTCCCCGTCCACCAGGACCGCTATGGTCACCCCTTGCACCGTGACCTCACCCTTCACGGAATCTACCGAAATCCTTAGGCTCAGCATCCCGTCGATGCCGATGAGTGCTGGTCGGAGCAACTTCGGTATTACGAGCATCGGTACTCCACCGCTTGTGTCCTGCACCCGTACCTCGACCAAGAGCTGTTGCCGGACCCTACCCATCTCTCCCCCGAATGCACCCACAACCTTGGTGCAGGTCACTGGTAGCACAGGCTGCTCCTGGAACTGGGAGAGCTGTTGTTGGTACAGCTCCTCAGATATACAACTCACCTCGCTGCCGCTATCGACCAACGCGGTGGTGTGTACTCCTGAAAGTTGCACCGCGATCTCCGGGCACCTTGGATACTGGCCCCCGTACCACCTTCCTCCCTCACGACCCTTCTCTTCGTGTAGGAACTCCCGTGGATCCTCGAAGATGGTACTGATCCGTCCCTCCCGCGGCTCAACGGTGCCGTTCCAGCCCTCCGTCCGTGCGATTTCCTCCTCCTCACTCTCCTCCTTCTTTTCCTTGTTCTCTTCCTCTTCACTCTTCTCCTCTTCGTTCCTCTTCTCTTCGCTCTCCCTCTCTTCGCTCTTCTTCTCTTCGTTCTTCTTCTTCCCGCTCTTCTTCCTCTCGCTCCCCTTCCTTCCTTCACCACTTCTCCTCAGCTTCTCCGGCACCCTCCGCCCCCTCGGCTTCCCTTCGGGTGCCCCCCTCTCCATTGCCATCGTCCTTCTGCCCGCTCCCTTCACGCCTTCCGTTGCGCCACCCCTCCGTCCTTCGCTTTTCTCCCCTGAGGCTCCGGACGCAACGATTATGCGTTTCCCGAAGGTTCCTGCGGTCGGGATGGCCCTTGACCGTCCCTCGGTCCCCCCGGAGGCGCCGTAGCGGTCCAAGGGGGCCGCTCCTCCCTTGAGCCACCATCTCGTCGATCATTCGCCGACCATCGATCCTCCCTTCTTGGAGGACGATAGTCCTGCCTCCCCCGAGTGGGAAAATCTGATCGTTTCCGGTCGTTAGATCTCCTCTGTGTGTTTAAAGGCCCCCCCCCCCCCCCCCCAGGTCGATATTCTCCAGGAGCTCCAGGAACTCCCTCGCGGTCCTCGTCTGTCGGCTACGGACTGCCGATCGTACCTCCTCATCGAAATGCCGAGCGAGACACCGGATGATTTCTTCATCCGTCTTCTTCTCGGCGAGATCCCTGGCATTTCCGAGCATCAGAGCCGCGTACTCGGCCTTGGTGCGACTCTGCTTGTGCGCACGGTAGCACCCGAACTCGAGGTTTCGCCGGACCTTATGCTGCATCTCCCGCGTCCAGTACCGACCCGTGAACGCCTCTTTAAACGACTCCATGTCGGTGATCTCTTCCCTGATGAGGTGCCGCCAGTCATCTGCGGTGCCCTTGAGCGCCTCAGCCAGAACGCACCTCAACTCCATCCCTGCCGTTGCGTAATAATCCTCCAGGTCGTGGAGGAAAGCCATGGGTCGCTGTTTCCCATCCGCTCGGAAGACCGGTATCTTCCTTTTCACCGTCTGGATACGGGTGACTCCCCCACCATCCCCGAAGGTTGTCCCGAACGTGAGGTTACTTTCCATCGCTCGGGGACGCTGCTCGAGTTGCGCAATCCTTGCACCATGCTCCTCTAAAGTGGCCTGGTTACGTCGGATCCGCTCCACAACCTCCTGGATGCCCTTCCGGATATCCTCCCGGGGGACGATCGCCTCTGCGGCCTGCTCCTGCAAGGCTGCGCTCGTCTCTCGCTGTGCGTCCTCCGCCCTCTTAAACCTCCGGTCGAGTCTCTCCTCCAGACCCTGGAAAGTGACGGTAACCCGGGACCGGAGCTGATCTTGCGAGTCCTCCATCCTCTTCTCGCATGCCGCGAACTGCGTCCGCATCTCTTCCCGTATACCCCCGATGGCAGCCAACACCTGCGCCAGTGCCGGCTCTGTCTCCACCGGGGTTACCTCATCAGAGAGGGGGGGGGGTGTGTTGTACCGTCCCCCTCCTCGCTATTCTCCCCCTCACTCCCCCCTATATTGGAGAGCCCCCCGATCGTTTGTCGGTTATTACGATCCCGTAGGAGGGCGTCTGCAGTCGTAGACTCCCACTGCAACGACACCCCTCCCGTCTCCCCCTCCTCAGGCGTCACTGTCGGTCCATCTCCCTCCATCACGGTTTGTCGGACAATTCTTCGTGCAAACCGTGACCTATATTCCATCCCCTATGTCCTACACCGGTTGACGCCCCTCACCCACTCGAGTCCCTGTTCGGGCGCTAAATGTAACGGTATTTCTACCTTTTTCTACATATCCGTCGGGATAGACGGTAGTTCGGACTCGAGTAGGTAAAGAAACTGATAGAACACGGTATAGAACGATGGTTCGAATATATACTGTTAAGTATGCGCCTTCTGGGTGGCAACCCGTCGTACAATGTGTATCCCTAGCGCTTATCAGATGTTAAATCGCGATACGGATGCGCCGAGCGCCTGTCGTATGACAACCCGCGTGACAGTTCCGCCGAGCGCCTGCCGTAAGACGACCCGCGATACAGCTACGTCTGGCCCGAGCCCCGGCGCTCGAGGGCCTCGCTCGACGCCACGCTGCCGCTGGACCGTGGAGAGGGGTCTAGGGTGGTGACTGGGACACCCGTCGCGGTCCGCTGTCCCCACCGTGCCGCCGAGAGCTCTTCCCTGGATCGAGGGAAGGCTCCTGCTGTCTCCTGAGGCCCTCATACTTCGGCCTCTCAATCGGCTTGCCTGGGCTCTTCCTTCGGGCGTCCTCGTCCTTCTTTGGTTGTCCTGGTCGATCCTTCACTGGCGGCTGGTGCTCCCGAAAACAGAGTGCCTTTTCTGCGCTCGATCCGCTCTTTTTATACTGAATCACGGGCTCTTGCCTGCCCGTGATTCGTTCTTTTGCCGACCCCCTCTCACTCCGGTCGCTGTTGGTTTTCCAAGCTCGTTCTTTTCGAAGCCTAACCGCGCTAGGTTCGTTATGTTATTGTTTTCGTAGCTATGTGGAGTGTAACGGCGTCGGTACCGTTACAATATATAGTTCTTTATAATTTGCAATAAAACTTTCTTGTTCGTTTGTTTTATTTTTATTTATGTTTATTTAGGTGAGGTTCAGCCCCAGTGGGGTCGACGACGAGGGTTCAATTAAATATTTCTTCACCGTTATTTCGCATGTGATACTGATGTAATTTTTTATTTTGGATTCGTTAATTCTTGATGTATATGAACCACCATTTATTTCATTCTTCCTTTCACACACCTGACTTACATTTATATTCCATCTTATTTTCCATCTTATATGAATTCATTCGCTCAGTAATACTCGCACTCACATTCTAATCACACGTAAACATTCATCACACAAAAACATTCGTAATCCTTCGTATATTACGGTCCATCTGTTATTATCGTGTTCCTATTCATCGTCCTTTATCGTCGCACATCACATCATATTTATTTCACATTTTTTATGTATTCGGATTGTGAATCATCAATCCAATCCATTAAATGTTATATTGTTCTCTTGTATATGTCCTCTTGTATATCGCTCTCCTTTTTGTTTTCGAAAATAATTTACCAACCAAAAATTCTAATTCATTGTTTGAAAAAATAATAATAGTAAAAATAGTTTATCCTGCACACGAAGCGTCGAATCAATTAAAATAATTTCGTTAACCCCAATAACGTTAATTCCACTTTTATCCAGACCATTCACCCGAAAATTAATATTCAATCCGCATGAAAAACTTCTCATTTTTATTTTAATTTTCGTTTAATTTTTATTGAGCTAAATAAATTAGCATCAAAAACGTAAACCGAATGGAATATCTTAAGAATAAGATTCATGTACGCGATATTTTCTTCGCTGGGCCATCAAAATATACACATGTTTTGGCTGGTACCGACTTATATCCACAATATTCGACGCTTGATTTTTAACATAATCGAAGTATGAAAAATCAAATATTTTTTATAATATAATACAATAGATATTTAATTTCAATGGTTATGTCCAGGCGCGCTGCTTTGAAAATCGCGCCAATTTCGCGGTTTGAATTTACTTTCGTAAGCTTGGACGGAGAGACGGAGATTGAGAATCACTGATCTAACGCGACTCCGGGCGCGCTCGGAAATAGAGGCATACAGCACGAGGGCAGACTTGTATTGCTGGCAGACTTCCACCATCCCGTAAATAATCCCTCAAGTATTAAGCATTACCTATACTGTAACGGGCGTCGATAGTCTCCCTGGTGAGTTGGGCCCGAGATAACACACAATGATTGGTCACGGCCATGTCGTGGCGTACAGCCAATCACCGCTGCCGGATAGAC
The DNA here is from genome assembly GCA_963971145.1 of Sussaba pulchella. Taxonomy (NCBI): domain Eukaryota; kingdom Metazoa; phylum Arthropoda; class Insecta; order Hymenoptera; family Ichneumonidae; genus Sussaba; species Sussaba pulchella. Next base: position 6,556,631 of record OZ020170.1, read on the forward strand.
ACGGTAGGGCACCGAGAGCACCCCCCGTCGAGCCAGCCCTGAGGAAGCTTCGAGCAGCGGGTGCTCAGGAACCTTTCTCGAGCCGAGCCTGGCTGAGCACCAGCCCTGGTTGGCCGCAACCATCGGAATGCGGCAGCCAATCAGAAACCGCCACGCCTTGCATCGCCGCCGACGAGCGGGTATAAAAGGAGCACCACCGAGCAGCGAAGGGTATTCAATCATTAATCAGTCGAGCAGTCATCAAAAGAGAGTTTTCACAGATTTAGAGCTCCAAGTAGGTAACCTTTCCCAAACATTTCTTACCGAGCAAGGGGTACCCCCCCCCCCCCCGGGGGGGGGGGGGGGGGGCACCTGATGACGGATGTCAACCCCCGATCTCGTCCTCATTAGAGTGGGCGGAGTAGCGGGTCGATTTTGGCGACATTATCGACCCACCGATCTCCAAATAGGGACACTCGATTGTATGGAGTAGCGGGTCGATCTCCAGCAATCGTGCATAGATTAAGCGGGTAAGTTGTTCGGATCACACCGACCCCAACGTAGGTAGTCAAAAGAGAGTTAACGGAACTTGGAGTGTCTAGCGGGCGGGAGTGTCGTTTAGGGTCATGTGACCCCAGCCTAGAATTGCAATAGCTACATTGGGCGGAGTAGCGGGTCGGTTTTGGTGACATTATCGACCCCCGATCTCCACCCAATACCTGGTAGGAAGCGGAGTGGCGGGTCGATTTTGGCGACATTATTGACCCCCGATCTCCCGATAGGGTAGACAAAGTAGCGGGTCGGCTTTGTGGGACATTGCCAGCCCCCGATCTCTCAACCGGAATCGTATCCGTAGGGTCAGCTAAACGTTAGACAGGGATAATTTTAAGAAATAAATTGATGGAAATTGAAAGAGAAAAATTCGATAAAAATAAACCATAATAAATTTTTTTTCGTTAATTTGAAGAGAAAGTGGTGTAAAAATGTTTTTGGATTGAGGTAAATAAATTACATTTCACCTCCTAACCGGTCTCATAAAATTTATTTCGCTCACTCCGAACCGTAACGTGACTCGAGAAGGTCTGTCAGGAGAACGGCCAAATTGTAAACGTTACAATACCTATACTCACCTCAGTTCGTACTACTTACCATATATGGATAATATCTCCCATCGGTATAGTAAATCCCGAGTTTATCAAGTAACCAAGAGAATGATCCGATAGATGGCGTTGCCATCTATCTGTAAGCCACTCTAACTGACGCCAAAAATCTGTACGAATTTATTTTCGCATTACCCAGAGCCCCTCCTCTCCCGCTCCCGCTTACCTTTTCCCCTTCTCCTTACGTTCCCTGACCAGTACACTCCTACAATGTCCAAGATCCTACAAGCTACGTACCCACAAAAATTTCCACTCGACCTGCGCGTCCTCACGCCCCTCCCCGAGAAAACCACCCAATCTTAGAGCCCCCCCCCCCCCCCCCCCCGGGCGAAGTCGCCACAGCTCTGAAGCACGCGCGGCTTGCATTTTTTTAAACTATATTCATTTTTGTCGCTAATCTTTTTTCTTTTGCTACGGCTTTTTCTTTTAAAAAAAATACCATGCACTAAATACATCGGCACGGTCTAATAATTCAAATACCTCTATATCCCCTCTCCATATTGTTACACAACAATTTTTCTTTCCAATTTTGATACAATTATTCTGGGTATATAAAATATGCTTTCGCAAGGGTACTCCATACAAGCGCCCGTTGCATTCATGATCGGTTTCGGTCCTGCTCCCCCGAAAAAACAACCGAGCGAGACCGTCGACTTGTGCAATCGATGGCCAGCTCTCGACTTACGCACGCCTGCACAATTGTCATGTGATATCTCAAGAACGCCAGAAGATTTTTTATATTTCTTGAGCTTGAATTATAGGTAAGGTTTTAAAGATCATGCCTGAGAAGTTTCAAACTTCTGAAAGAATTTTCCCAACCTTAGCCATGAGTTTAAGTCGAGATAGAAATTTTCGGAAAAATCCGATTATTATTTCAATCTTTCTTACACGCTATCTCAGTGCACAGTTATTGAAATATTATTTGAAAAGTATCAATGGAGTCAAATATTCATGACCTTTCAAACGGTGCTTTTAAAAAGTCTCTAGCTTCATTCGTCGCGAAGTTATCGACGTTCAAAGACAGAAGTTATTTCGGCGAGCACGCTTCGCGAGTGTCCTGATAATATCTGACGGTAGTGTCGAAACGATAATTTCTTCACTACGATCAACTCCAAACGGTTCTCTACATGAATCAAGTGTTAGATTTGAGTTTCGTCAAACTCGGGGGATGGGCTTTTTCTGAAGTCCCATAACTTTTTATGGGTCTCACAACGAACGAAAAAAATGTCACTACAAACAACTAACCATAATCTTTAAGATAAAAAAAAAAGTTTAATTCTTTTAAGTCGGGTGCCAGGTTCACACAGGTGAAAAAAAGCCATCAATGTACATATCAGTAAACGAAAACCGCAGGATGTCATTTATTGATAACATTGTTAATTGCTTCGTTAATTGCAAATTATTCCAAATTTGTGTGCTCAATATCACTCGAAAGTAATTGTGCAATAGATAATTGACATATTTGTCGCCTCTAAGAGCAGCGAGTTTTTGGTAGGACTTGCGAGCGTTCGTCGGTCGACAAATATTTCCGAATCATGAAACATCACCGAAGTATGGATGTAGACTACGAATAACTTAACTGATGGGCTATGCGACCGACATCTTTTGTTTGGCATTAAATATGATTCAGCAAGAGCAACGAGTCTCTGGTAGGACCTGAGACCGTTTGTCGTTTAATAAATATTCCCAAATCATGTAACAGTTACGAGTGGGTCTCGAAGTTTGGAATATGAATGTTTTGAAGGTGTCACCCGGGAGATTCTTCTTTGGGCTCGGTGTGCAATTGGCGAGTCGAGTTGGTTAACGAGTTTGACGAACGGCGGATGAGATTGATGCGAATGTTCCGAGTTGCCGGTGTGAAACCGGGCGACGAGGTTGAGACGATAGGGTGGCTCTGAAAAGAGCCGGATTTGGGCATAGGGTAAGGACTACCGGGAGCAGCGTCCAAGGGGAGCTGGGGCCAGCTGATCGCAGCGGCCAAGCACGCCTGGGGCCAGCGATTGGCAGCGGCCAAGATTCCCTGAGGCGAGCTAGAGCAGCGACCAAACCGAAGTTGGGGCCAACCACTAGCCGCGGCCAAGGTCTCCTGGGGCCAGCCGTTCGCAGCGACCAAGCACACCTGGGGCCAGCGAGAAGCAGCGTCCAGACCCCTCGGGGCTAACGTCCTCGGTAGAGGAGAGGATCCCCGGGTTCGGATTTCAGCGGCCGAAGTAACTCGGGGCAGCCAATCCTTGCCGGGGAGGACAGGTACGGTACGACGGGGCGAACGTCTAGGGTGGAGTCGCGGCCAAACGTCAAATAAATTCCTAAAGGGAAGATTCGTTTCCAGGAGACGTTTATTCAGAGATAATCAGTCAGGAGCGGAATGAAAACTCGTCGATGAGCTCCCGTTTGAATAGGCGTGCGGGTGGCCGGTCGCTTGCGAGAAAGCAGAGGCGCCATGCGACATCTATCGGCTGGGCTGAAACTATCGAGCGGTAGGCGGCCGCTCGCCGTGCCGGCGACCCGCACGGTAGTGTACTGGTGCGTATGTTTGTGTGTGTGTTTTAAAACTCAAATATTCGATATAAAATGAGTATCGCTGTTTTCAGCGTACAACAAAGGCTTATGGATTTTTTTTCAATTTGAATTTAAATCCATTCAAAATCACAAGCTCCAAAATTTATTATTCTGACTCGTAATGTCGCCGAATTTAAAAAGCTCGGACGTTTGAGTGCCCGAGAGGGCGGTAAATTGGAATCTAAACGATTCAAAAATAAACGTTTTGACACTCCTAAACTTCGACCGTTATTGATTTGAACGGTCATTATTTAAAAAATTCAAGTAATAACCATAATTCTCAATTTCGAAGTTTGGAATATTCAATGATTGACGGTTCAAAATTTTGAGAGTCCAACATTTCGACCGGCATGACATGGACAGATTAATGTTTCGAGGAGTCGATGTTTTGAAAGATGAAAAGTCGGAAAACATATTGTGACATATAACACATAAATGCCACAGCGGCCTTGGAGGCACGCGCGGCAAGCGCTCCTCGTCCAACAGAAAATAGACCACCAAATAGAAGATAGATCGCACCACAGGGCCTTGGGAGGTCCGCGCTCGATGCCCCGCGTGTTTTCGGAACGATATTTTTCCGAAATTATGTCACGTAACGTATAAGACGTTACGTGACATAATCAACAGCGCCCCAGTGGCCTCGGAAGGTCCACGGTCAACTCCTCACGACTTCGTACGCGTGGCAACGGACGGACGGCGGATGTGAAGGGGACTCCGACCGATAGAAAGACGAACTGGAGCGGGTGGAGGGCCCTGGCCCAAGTATAAAAAATCCATCCCAAAACCCAGAGGGACAGTCTTTTTCTCTGTCGTAGCCACCATCGGACCTCCAGCCGTCGATTTATACCAGCCGCAAGGAGCAGCCACCAAAGACAGCGAGGACCGAGGGTGGATTTCGAGATAACCCAACAGAGAGAGGAAAACCGATTGACGAGACACCGACACGGAGAAAGAGCGGACCCCACAACTCGGCAGTACCCATATATGCCGGAATCATAAAGTTCCAAATTTCCCATACCAGGAGCACTGTTTCAAGTTCCTGAAACTGGCAAGGGTGCGTCGGAAGGACGTACACGAGCGAAGATCGCGTATTTTTCGACCCGAGGCCAGACGAGTGCCGAGTACGCCCCTGCTCCAATCGATCCGCTGACGGATGAAAACTGCCGGATCGACAGCCAGAGCACCGCGAGCAGTGCTGGGAGGTTGGATGGAATTCCATCCCAAGGCCGTTTTCTGCTTCCCTCTCTATCGACCACGCCAGCGGCCGGCGGTTGGCTTCGCGCATCATAGATCGATCGCAACTATGCGCAGCCAATAGCATCGCTTCAACGCGCCGCCAATCAGCTCATGTTTGTCGGCCATGTTGTCTCGTTTGTGTGGCAGGACGGTAAAAACCTAAATGTTGTCTCCATATACATACTTTTATTTTGTATTTTACAATTATTAACACCCAGTTACCTGGCCCTGCCAATTCAACCGATTTCATTCCGACTCATCGAATTCGGCTAAATTGTTTAAAATAATAATCCTTAATTATTATCGGAAAATTCGTAACTCGAGGAGACGACATAGCTCGTTAAGTGAATGCTACATTCGTATTCACCGCCGCGACGTCAGAATAGGTTGAGTTGTCGAGGGACGCGATTGCCCGCAGCAGAATTGTAAGCGCCGTGCGCCGGCTGCTTCTCCTCACACGCTATTGTACCAAAAACGGTGTGGCAAGGGTACCCCCAAAATTCTTTCCTCCCCTAATCTGGCAGCACTGACCGCGAGAGCTCGGCCAGCCGTAGCCAGGCCGCACGGAGGGGGTATCGAGAGCGCCAGGCCATCGATAAGTGATCGAGCATCGGCCGAGGGGGGGGGGGGGGGGCACCACTACCGCCGTTGCAAACACCCGCGCGCAAGCTTCGCGGGCCAGCGGAGTGAAGAGAAGGGTCGAGCAGAGACCAACAACGCCCGTCCCACCCTACGTCCCCCACAATTTACAGACCGTGCGAACAGGTGTATGCAGGGGAAGCGTATGAAACCATGATTGTACGGACCCGGTGTCCAATAAAAACGATTTTACCTATTTTTCCGTGTAACAAAATTCTTTGCGTACTCTTGGCGCGAAACTTAATTGTTGTAACTAAGATCTACTGTTACAATACCGGTTCTTCTACTTCGTGTACGTCTTTTGTCGAAGGGGCTAGATTGGGGTAGCATGTGAGTAATTCAGGGGTGTCTAACACTCTTTAAATTGGACCGAGTAAGGGTGTTATCGAGCAGTTTCAATTTGGTAATTAGTGGGTGCTTGCCAAGCGCAAAAACTCGGCAGAGATATCTTTTGGTCAAGCAAATTATTCTGAATGTCAACGGGTATAAGCCCGCTTCCGCTGAAATGAGGCTGCGAGGTGTGGATCGGAGTAATCCCCTGCAGACTCTATTTGCCTCGTATTGCAGGCGTTCGAATTAGACTAAGAGGTCTTGTCTCGCGTTACCATAGAGCCAACAACCCCAGTCCATGATGGCCCTAACATGCCCTTTATAGAATGTGAAGAGTCTGGACGGGGAAGCACCCCAAGAGCGGGACGAGAGGACTTCGAGAAAGCTCAGGGCCTTTTTAGCCCGTTGCAAAACATAGTTTATTTCGACACCCCAATCAAGTTTAACCCCAAGTAACGTGCAAAAGCGCGAAAAAGGTATATCCAGGTTATTGAGTTTAAGTGAGTGCTCTTGAGCGTTAAAATGTCTCCGAGAGAATATAGTAAATTGGGTTTTAGCTGCAGAAACAGACAAGCCTATTGTTTCAAGCCATTGGTAAACTGGAGCAAGAGATAGGTTTAAATTGGTTTTTATCGAATCTAAATGGGTCGATGACGTGTAAATCACGCAATCCTCCGCGTATTGGATAAATTTTGTGTCTACCGGAAGGCACCGTTCAAGAGCCCTGACATAGATGTTGAATATGTTGTGCCCCAGAATTTCGGAAAGAATATTTAGTTGCGGCATTCGACATTCCTAAGGGAGTGTCGAAAGCCGCGGTCATCATTTTGTAAAACGGTGACTCGGTCGATGACCCGATCGATTGCTCGTCGTTCGTAGCCATTGCGCCAGCACAGTCTCGCTGGCGCAGCACCGTTGGCTAATATCAAAGCGGGTGCAGCGACCGAGTCGACCTACTAACCCTCCGATCAGGGATATATTAATGACCAGGGTGACGACCAACGTCAGTCAAGTTTTCGGATCAAGGTGGAATCGCTGTTCGAAGCGAGACTCCCGAACCGCGGTAGCTACACTCTTCCACGGGTGCTTAGGGTCTGCCGGCTGCGCACGGTTCGGTAAAGGTACAAGTCGGTACCGATAATTGTAAAAGAACATTGTAATCTTGTAATAAAAACCAACACACAAACTAATTCTACGTGAATTCCAATTCTTCGACGGTAAAAGATCCCCAAAAAATAAATAATTAAATGAAAACGCCCCCCCTTCCCGTTCCATCACAGTAAAACGGTCGGTGGGCACAACATTTTGGTGGCAGCGGTGGGATCTGCCGTAGTAGAATCAGTGCGTGAGAAACGGTGAACTTATAAGTACAGACGGTCGGTGTGCGCGTGAGTCAAACGCAGGCACACACACGAAACCCAGTAGTGAGACCCGACACGCAGACGTCGGTGTAATCGCTGGTACAACTCACCCAAGGCCGGTGGCGAGTTGTCGGAGAAGAGGGAACGAAGCCAGTAGCCGGGGACAGGGTTAAATTCCGTTGCAACCACATAGATAAAAGGGGTTAAAATGGAAAACAACGATCGTCCTCTTCATCCCCGTCGGGGCCACTCTGAGGAGAGTCAGCTCCCGTCGGACGGAGTGGGGGCTATGGCCAGCCTGGAGGCTGCCCTCGGAGATATTACAATGCGGACGAGAAACGCACTAGCGCAGCGGCTCTCCCCACGGGGTGGATTGCCCGGGGAGAGGCAGGCTGCCCTTGCGGAAAGCCTACGGGGCCAGTTTGGGGTCAACCCTCGACGGGGAACGTCCTTCACCGAATACAGCGACGGGGAGACGGACCTGCACCCCCCGCGCGGAATATTCTCCCGTCAGGTGTCGGAGCAAATGATCGACGATGAGATAGGTGCGATGATGCGTAACACGATGCTGACCGGGAGGGGGGCTGCAGGGGGCGGTCATGGGGCAATACCCCGCCGTACGACGCGACCGCCTGAGCTACTGCCGCCGCGGGACGACGGGGGAGCGCAACTCGACGAAAGGGATGCCATCGCGGCGATGCAACGGGAGTTTGACCGACGACGGGATCGGTTATCGCGAGGGTCCACGGGGGTGCAACGAGACCTTACCGCGACGCTGCGGGAGGTAAACAGCGACCCGTATGAGCTGATACAGGCACTACAGGCCCGAGTAGCGGAGTTAGAGGCGAATTTAAGTCAGCGTAGGGTGGACGCAGGTGCTCCGCGAGACGCTGGGTCGTCTGCTCCACGACAAGGAGGGATGCTGACGTTAGAAGCAGCCCTCAAGACCGTGCTGAAATTCCATGGAGGGGGGCCCGACGAGCTGGACGCCTTCCTCTACTCCTGCGAGACGGTTCAAAGGAGGCTGCACTGGGAGGATCAGGGCCTGTTCTTGGAGTTGATATTGTCGAGTCACATCACCGGAAGGGCCTCACAGGAGTTGCGGCACAAGAATATTTATACTGTTAAGGAGTTGCGGACAGAGCTGGAGGCGCTCTATGGTCAGCGCAAGTCGCTGTCGGCCCTCCAGGTGGAGTTCCACTCCCTGCGGCAGGGCGCCGGGGAAAATGTCGCCGCATATGCGGCTCGCACCGAGAACCTTACCACGGAATTGGTAACTAAGTTGACCGAGAACGTTGCATCGGAGAGGGATGCTCGTACGCTCGAGGATTCTACGCGGAAATGCGCGCAGGCTATCTTCGAGAATGGACTGCAGGGGCAGGTGCAGATGCTCGTGAGGGCGAGGAATTACTCCACCCTCCATGAGGCCGTGACCGGGGCGAAGGAGATCGAGAACCTGGTCAACCCAAGAGGTTTTGGGGGGTCACAGAACCACACCACACGTAAACCTACGACCTCGCAGGGAAAAGTCGACGAGGAAAGGCGCTGCTACAACTGCGGGGAGCCGGGGCACCTAAGTCGAGACTGCACACAAAAATCCAAGCATACAGCTCTACCGCAGGCGGCCAAGGCCGTGGACCAGGTCGAAGTTTTCTGCAGGTATTGCAAGAGGTCAGGACATGTCGCTCGGGATTGCAGGAAGCGTCGATGGAACCAGCGGAGAGGCAGCGGAAGCGGCGGAGAGAAATCCCAATCCGACGGAGGAGGGTCCAGCGACGAACAGGGGGCCGGACGCGAGTCCCAATCATACACTGATACGGGGGTAGTAGGGAAAAGGACCATAGGAACCTTGGACGTACTAACGTTATCGGTTGGAGCTGTTCCAGCACCCCTGCAAGCGTTTCCGATCACGCTGCTCGCCGGCAGCGCAGTGAGTGATTTCGTAGTCAAGTCAGCAGATGCCGTCGAAGGACTGCTGACCCTGAAGTCCGATACAGGGGCGCAGTGCTGCGTCATCAGGGCAAACAGCCTGCTGCCCGAAACAGCGGTTAAGGACTGTAACGTGGAGCTTATGGGAATTTCCGGTCGAAAATTCAGACCGAAGGGTGTCGTGGAACTGACTCTCAATTTACCCGCAGTCAACGTTAAACACCCTTTCTTTGTCGTAACCGACGAGTTAGCGTTGCAAGTACCTGGGGTACTGGGGATGGACTTTCTCAGAAAACATAACGTTGATATCTACGGCGGCGAAAAGATAAAAATCTACGGTCATGAGATGCCGCTGATCGACGGAAGGGTGACCGAGGAGTCACCCCCGCGTCGTAAAACAATAGCCCACACGAGAGTGGAAAGTAAATTCGTTGGCGTCGTGGAAATACACGCAGCGGTACCTAACGTCACCGCGGGGTCAGGCGACACACCCACGGGGGGAAATAATCGTATAACGGGCTTCGGCAACGCGGACGGGAGCACTTGTTCGGTGCACCGTCTCATAACGCAACCCGAGCCGGTAGACGGTAGCACGGCAAAAGCGCCAGAAGAACGCATAGCGCACACGAGCGCAGAGGCCGATTGCCAAAGATTGCTGCGTTTGCAAAAACCCTCTGAAGCTGGTTCGCGAACATCGTCGCGCGGGAACGACAGAGACAGCGACATCGGTCCGCCACTCAAGAGGAATAGGGACGGCGACGCCCGCGTCGAGCACGGAGACGCAGGAGGCAGCAAGCTCCATACGTCGCATGTGAGCGACGAAGACATCGGCGGGGGAACCGCGAAAGGCTTCGGCAGCGGCGATGGCCGCACTCTCCCCGACGATAGAAGCACGCGGGGTATCACGACCCCCTCCCACGGTCCGACAAGGGTTGAAGGGGCACTGTGAGGTGGGGAGGTACACCCCCTCATGCCTAAGTCGTCTGAGGAGGCGTTAAGGAAATCGGTTGATTGGTAAAATGGCCGAGGCGTAAAAAAAAAAAAAAAAAAAAAAAAGGAAAAAATATATATATATTTAGGGAACAGATGGAAGAAACAATTTGATAATATCGCACCAGTTGCAATCGGGTGGTGTACGCTAGGTGAGTTAACGGTGGTAACCCCGCTGTGTTAGCTTGCACTCGTCAGCAAAATTCCACGGCGGCTCCGGCCACAACTGTGTCGGTGGGCCTCGGGGCCACCAACCTGGTGGAGGTGCGCGCGTGAGAGAGAGAAGGAGAGCCTCGTGACGATCTCACGAGACAGCTGGGCCAGCGTTACGCCCGTTACCCCCTAGCATTGCGAAATCCTGGTGTGAGGAGATAAGCAGGAGTAAAAATTAATTTCTAAAATTCTCAATGAATTTTTACTTTTTAGGGGGGAGGAGTGTTGTGCCCCAGAATTTCGGAAAGAATATTTAGTTGCGGCATTCGACATTCCTAAGGGAGTGTCGAAAGCCGCGGTCATCATTTTGTAAAACGGTGACTCGGGCGATGACCCGATCGATTGCTCGTCGTTCGTAGCCATTGCGCCAGCACAGTCTCGCTGGCGCAGCACCGTTGGCTAATATCAAAGCGGGTGCAGCGACCGAGTCGACCTACTAACCCTCCGATCAGGGATATATTAATGACCAGGGTGACGACCAACGTCAGTCAAGTTTTCGGATCAAGGTGGAATCGCTGTTCGAAGCGAGACTCCCGAACCGCGGTAGCTACACTCTTCCACGGGTGCTTAGGGTCTGCCGGCTGCGCACGGTTCGGTAAAGGTACAAGTCGGTACCGATAATTGTAAAAGAACATTGTAATCTTGTAATAAAAACCAACACACAAACTAATTCTACGTGAATTCCAATTCTTCAACGGTAAAAGATCCCCAAAAAATAAATAATTAAATGAAAACGCCCCCCCTTCCCGTTCCATCACAGTAAAACGGTTGGTGGGCACAACAAATAAAATGGGGCTCAAAACCGATCCCTGAGGGAGTCCAATGTTGGTTTGCCTAGAACCTATTAAATGGCCTTGAGTTCTGAAATTGAGATTCCGGCAGTATATTAATTTATTAATAATACCGCAGACACGAGAAGACATTCCACGAGAGCGGAGGTTAGTGATAAGAGTTTGCGGTATTACCGCATCGTGAGCGCTTTTTATGTCTAGGCATGCAACGCCACAGAATTGTTTTCTCGAAAAAAAATTCCGGTGAATGTCTGTCGCAAGTATAGCTAGGTTGTCGGTACATGATTTACCTTTCCTAAAGCCAAATTGGCTTTTCGGGATGTATTTAACATTTTCCGTCCACCATTCGTCGGTTTTTGATAAGGCTTTCGAAAATTTTAAAGAGGTTGTTTGCCAAAGATATGGGGCGGAAGCCTTTGTTCCCTGCTTTTGGGATAAGGCAAACGTTAAAGTACGACCAGTCTTTCGGTATAGTATTCAGAGCGAATATTTTATTATATAGTCGGAGCAAAAAATGTATTACGGGTGAAGGGAACTTGGATATAATGAGATTACTGATAGTGTCTGTTTCTGGGGTAGATCGGAGCTTCAAGTGAGAGAGAATGTAATATGGTTCTGGGAGACGGAATGGAGAGTCAAGGAAACCGATGGATTTGAAGGGGATAGGATCTGAGAAGGGAGCAGCAAAAAGTTATCGATCGTCGCAGTGATGGCCGGGTCATCAGGGTTCACCGAAGAGTCCTGAGCTCCAGCCGCATTTCTGGACTTAAATCCCTTGATAATACCCCAAGCAGTTCCAATTCGCTTCGAGATGTTGATAGAATTGCAAAAGGACGTGAAAGATTTTTTTTTCGTTTTTTCTTAAAACACGGCAAGCCAAGGTTATAGCTCTCTGAAGGTCAGCGAATTTTTGGACTGATTGATCAGATTTGATTTTTTTCAACGCAAAGATGATATTGTTAACTGCTTCAGAGCAAGAGTCATTCCACCAGGGTCACTTAGGAGTTTTTCGAGTTGACCGATTGTTCAACAAGGACCCGACGGCTGAGATGCAAGCGGATATAATACCTTGGGTGAATTGAGAATAAATGCCTTCGAGTTATAGTCCTTGATTCGATTCTAGATCGCGAACGTTGGCTGATAGAACGTCACCAAGCCTATCCTCATCTATATTTGTGGTGACTAATTTCGATTGGGAGTTTTGCGTGGCTGGAAAGGTGAAATCTATATTGATGATAATGAGGAGATGGTCACTATTGAAACAGTCGTCGCCGACGCTCCAACTCCAATCAAAAGCAAAGTCCTGACTGCACAACGAGATGTCTGTCGAATATGGACGGCAGGCCGGTCGACGAACCATAGTGGGCTAGAGCCGTTTAGCATAATTAAATTTTATTGCAATAAGTAATTATAAAAATAAGAGGCATGCCTATTCGTTAGACCAGACCAACTACGGTGGTGGGCGTTGAAATCTCTATATATTATGATACTCTACATCTCTAATCTCTACTATTATGGTTCATGTTATCAAAAAATTCAATAAATTGGGCCCAAAATGCATTAGAGATGTTAGTACCTGGATGCCTGTATAACGAGAAAACGATTATATATTTGTTGTTAGATATGCGGATCAAGACACCGACACATTCACAACCCAGATTACAAATATGTGTCGTGTCCAAGAGTTTAAAAGGAAAATTGTTTTTAATTAGAATAGCCACACCACCACCAAAGCGATTGTGTGGTCTATCTTTCCTAATGGTATTGAATCCGTTTACCGAGAAAAAGTTATAGTCTTTGAGCTACGTTTCGCTGAGGGAGACGATGTCCGCTTTTCCAGTGATTTTTGGGATTTCCTACCATTTATTTACAATGCTACGTGCATTCTACTGAACGATTTTAAATAGTATGCAGACTACGAATATCTTCACTGATTGGCTATGCGACTGTCTCCCTTCACTTGGCAAAAAGCATACTTTGCAAGAGCAACGAATCTCTGGTAGGACCTTAGACCGTTCGTCGCTCGCCATATATTCCTGACTCAAAAACCTTATTCATCAGTTCTACATAGATTCTTCAAGTATTATCGTAATTCTCTTAGCTCTTTTCGGGAATAAACTATTATTAAATAGTTGGTTCGATGTTCTTTGCAAAGATGATTCGGATCGTACCACTCAGGATAAATAGGAGCGGTGGCTAGCGTGAAAGCACTTTTGTTAGCTTGTGAACGAGGCATTTTCCTTGCCCTGCTCTTTCCGAAGTTCCTCGTAAACTCTGAGCTGGGTTTCAACGATTTGTGCAAATTTTTTCGTCGGCCGCTTCAATTGCGTCATATGAGGAGCATCAATATCGAGATCTTCGTATTCACGGATCTCGATATACCTTTCCTCTGGTGATGAGTCCTCAATGGGCGTCTTTATGATTTCAGTGCAACAATAGTCACATGATGTTCTTTTTAAGTTGCGATGCGCAAAGTAACCAGCGAAAAAAACAATGGCGTTTATTTCGTAAAAGTTCGGCTCATCGACGATATAAAAATCATCAGGATCACCCTGTATGTTCCTACTGTACATTTCGATTGTAGCCGATGTTGCTGAAAGGTCCATGTTTGGGTCATCTTCGTCGAGATCATTCAGTTCGACCGTTTTATCAAACGCAAGTGTCACGGCACTAGTCGGATTCGGAAGAGCCTCCGGACACCCTACATTGTCTGGGTCGGTCGCACCAATGTATCCAGTGGATAGGACGTGCTTGAGGCTGACGTTAACTATTCTTGCTATTGACTTGGGGTTGTATCCCCCACGTCCCCGCAATTTCGAAACAAATGGTTCACGGAATCCTGGTAGCAAAGCGTTGCTGCCAACTCGAACTCCGGTTGGGTCTCTTTGATTGCGTGGTTCGTCATCAAGATTGCCTTCACCGTCCGTGGCAGGCCTACCAAACAAGGAATTTTTCTCGTTCGCTCGCTACGATTGGGTTGAACGCTTCAATCGGAAGCCCAGTCGACAAACTCAATTAGTTTCTTCGATTGCGAGATTTCGATTAGAAAGCGGCCTTTTGGCAGAATTGTAACATCGTAGATGGTACGCATTGCACGAACCGATGACGATATTCATTTTCTCCGCGAAATAAGCAGACGCTGGCCAAGTCGTGCTGCTGAGGCCACACTAATCTTCGGCTGCGGTCTTCATTGCTGCAGCGTATTTATGAGTGAACATTCGGAACGCGCGTTTAACATTTATTCTCTCGAAATCCGACGGCTCGGTGTGGGCTAAAGTTATATGAGACAGCAGCCTCAAAGTCGTGCTGCTGGAGTCATAAGTCAACGTATCTACGAAGTCGCCCCACGCGGCAAGAACGTTACCATTACAATACAAAATCTTGTGAGTTCTAAGCGTGCTTAGCAAGCCCTTTATCAAGCGTGGAAAGTCGAAGCAAGCGAAGTTAAGCGTAACCACTTGTTACTATGACAAAGAAATGGATCATTTCGTAACTCCTCAAACGCTGGACTTTTTCCGAAGGTTTGAAATTGATCACGCGTTCCTAAAGACTGATCCATCTGTTTGAAGTCAAAATGAAAATGACGCAATCGGTTTTGAAATCACAAAATAATTAACAGTGATTAATGACGTCGCGGAAAGAGGTGTTCGTTTGTTCACCGATTACAATGAAATACTCACACGGAACGAACAACAAAAACAGTTCATCTTACAAATTGTAAGTGGATATCGAAAAAATCATCCAGACGCAAAAAAGGAGACAATATTTGAGAATTTGTAACTGGTTTCAAAAATTATTCTATTTTGAATACATTTATAAAAAAACGAGAAAGCAAAATAAAAGAAATTATAAATAGATAAAAAAATTATAATTATCATGGTGATGTTATACAACATTTTGGGGGTAGGGGTTTGGGAAATTTTTTCCATGTAGCAACGTGCTCCCAAACTAATTCCTGAAAATTTCAGGATTTTACAAACATGTTTAGGCCT
This sequence comes from Sussaba pulchella, assembly GCA_963971145.1. Classification (NCBI taxonomy): domain Eukaryota; kingdom Metazoa; phylum Arthropoda; class Insecta; order Hymenoptera; family Ichneumonidae; genus Sussaba; species Sussaba pulchella. Next base: position 6,571,810 of record OZ020170.1, read on the forward strand.
ACAGTAAAATAGTGACTGCAAATGCAGGAAAACGCCATGTAGTTTATATGTAAACCTTCAACATCCGTCGTCAAGGGTTAAACATTTTCTTGAAAATCTGAAAAAATTACAGCGTTACTTTTTACGTATTTCAGACCGATTTAGGAGGCGAAAAGGGTGAATTTAATTTCAACCCCAAATAACGACCACCCTAATCATCACAGCATGCATCTCGAGACCTCGTTTTCGATCCGTGAACCGAATTATTGACGCGCAATTTTGCGGTACCGTTATCCACGTCAATATTCTCCTCGATTGTTTTTTCTAGCTTCTTGTTATTTGTAATCTTACAAATTACCTGCGGGAATGATATATATTATTATGAGTTTATATTATTGGTTCTGTGCTGTTATCGTCGTTGCCTCCGCCATGTTCAATCGTTTAACTGTCGTTACCTCCTTAACGCACGACGGCTGTTCCTGCTGCGGTATTATGTCCGAATCGTTCGCCACCAATTGTGGAGAAGCTATTGGCACGGGGTCTGGTATAGTATAAAAATCAAATAAGAATGAGCGTAAAGTATTAATGTGCGTGAATGATGGAAGGATGAAACAAATGTGATTAATATGAATAAATGGTGAAAGAACAGAAAATAATACGTCATCAAACCTAAATTAAAGATTACATCAGAATTGAATCAAGTTCAAAATCTAAATTCTAAATGAATATTAAATTATTGAACCCACAACATCGACCCCATTTCGACTGAACCTCATCCAAATAAAAATAAATTAAAATAAATCCCATGAACGAGTCAAAATTTATTACAACTCGCTCCTTAATTCAGTGAATATTTTAAGACCAACGTTTAATGGTTAAAACCAAAGGTAGGGTGGTGCAACATCAACCGATATATCATTAGGAAATGTTTATTGTTTGGTACTCACCGAACATTTCGTAAGCGGTTACCAAGATGTACATCGGCCCTTGACGAAGTTCCTTCAAGATTCGTGACGATTGCGATTGCGGTTTCTTGAAAATAATTTTCATGATATTCACATCGCATGCCAACTATTTTCCTACGTAATTTTGATGGCTCGTCGTAAAAGACTCTTCACTCGACTGATTTTAAGGCGAGTCACGACATCTGCTGTCTGTCGTTTCGCTCCAGCTCTAGACAATGGCAATCTTTTTCATTGTGCATGGTGAGACGGCTCGCTGGTGCTCGGGCCGCAGTTTCTTACCTAAAATACAGCGAATTTCGACCTGGGAAGCAAAATAGATAACTTTTACAAAATGGATAAATGTTGCCATAATGTTGCCTGTGAAAAATATTGTGTTACCTGAAAGCTTAACTAAACACGACAATTTGAGGTTAGGATTACCACATGTTATAGTAATAGTAATTTGACCTTACGTTTTTTTGTTGTTCCCTTCTGAATTTCCAGGTTTGACAGGTAGCCACGAAATAGAAGATAAGTCATTGCACGGATTACGCCCAAATTCAGTGTGATAATAAAAACGGCACGCGATTCGGGTCGCGCGTCTCGAACTCTCCCTCGATACTCGGCGTCGGGCGTCGGTGGTCTCGCCTTGTTTAATCTTCTGGGGCCGAGTTTTTTCGCGCTTGCGCTATGCGGAAACGAAGGTTCCATACGACTTCGACCAATAAAATTCCTTACAAAATATGCCCTGGCATTCGATTCGCTGAATTCTTATGATCGGGTAAAGGCCATGGAAATCGGATTTTTCTTGCGAAACACCCCGGTAATTATAGTACAATCCTATTTTTGATTATAAGAAAGACTCATTTCATACCGTCATGTAAGGGGACTGAGTCACCTAAAAAGTCGAAGGAAAAAAAATTTTTTTTTTGTGACAAGATCAATCTACATTTTTATTCTAATTCATTCTTATAAAGTATCTATACTTAGCTATCTTTTCAATTTTTTTCAGAACCATATCAAGCATCCGAACGCTGTGATATTTTTCCAAAGTTTGGGAGCTTGTCGTAAGATTCAGACCGAAAAAATGAACCGATCTTAGATCCTGACGTCCCATTTTGTTCAGAAAACACATAATTCCGGAGTCAATGTGGGATTTTTTTTTATGCACTTCGAACATTTTGGCAGCCTATAACGTAAAAAGGAAACAAAGTTTGTGGAAAAACAGTTGTATAATAGGTCACCATAACTTCATCGTACCTCGCATTACAAATTCCCACATTCACTCCGGAATAATGTGTTTTTTTAAACAAAATGGGACGTCAGAATCTAAGATCGGTTCATTTGTTCGGTCTGAATCTTACGGTAAGCTCCCAAACTTTGGGAAAATATCACAGCGTTCGGATGCTTGATATGGTTCTAAAAAAATTTGAAAGATAGCTAAGTATAGATACTTTATAAGGATAAATGAGAATGAAAATGTAGATCGATCTTGTCATAAAAAAAAAAAAATTTTTCCTTCGACTTTTTAGGTGACTCAGTCCCCTTAACCGTGATTCCACCAGAACAAAACTGGAATTTTTGCCGGAAAATTCGTAACTCGTCGAAACGACGGTTCTCGTTAGGTCGATGCTAAATTTGTATTCACCGCCGCAACGTAAAGAGTAATCGAAAGCCGTTAGACGTTGGAGACATCCGTGCAACTAAAGCTAACACCCGTTTTTGTGTTCGATAAAAGTGATAACTCGTTGAATTATCACAGTGGAATTAATCAGCTTGAGGACGATACCAGAGGTACGATGCAGTTTTAGTATTTCGCCATATTCTTAGTATAAATCCAAGTAATTTTAACCCTAAACAGTCAAATTTGTTTTGTCTTTTGAGTAACTGAATATTGTTTATACGTCCTGGCCTTATTATTCATAAGTCAGTAATTTCGTTCATTACGTTCTAGTGCGCGAACCTGCTAGGGCAGACCTGCATCGGGACATATGGGGTGACGAGTTCCCCCATTGCGATCCCACGTGACAATCCTTCCCATTGGTCAGAAAAAGCTTTTAATATACACAATTCTCTTCGTTTTTTTTTAAACGAAGAGAATGGTGTATATTACATTTTGTTTCATTCAAGTTAAAATAATGAAAATGTTGTTCAAACGTGAAAAATAATTAGAAAGTTTTTGTTAGGAGTGCGTTGGCTGTTGTGTAATTCGGGAGATGAAGCTTTGGCGACGGACGACCGAAATGAATATTATTCCCTTTTTTACGTTTCGCCCCTCGAGTTTGGGGCCTCTTTAGATGTTTTATTTTTGTGTGGTAAATTTACATTGCTCGTTGTTAATTTTAGATGTATTTCATGACTTAATTTATAACCTATAAACTCTCATTTCTAACTGTCGGATGTCATACAAATTATCTCCTTATTAAAAAATAACCGTTATTTGTTGTTCACACATCCGGAAGTTTTTGCTTTCCTATTAATATTGTTTTGCGCTTATACCTTGCTCATTGGATATTGACTAATAGTTAAGTGATGCTCCACGTTGTCCCATTGTGAGGTTATGTCAGTGGTTCGAAATGTTTGAAGTGTCAAAAGATTTGTAAAAAAGTTTTTTGTAGTCAAGCTATATTATTCCGAAAAAGTCCATTTATGTTAAACATTGTGATATGCACTTTCTTTGGTGGCATTGGCATTTTGTCAAGTGTTAAAAGATTTTATTTCCGAGAAACGGAACCCGTGGTACCGGTCACATTTTTCCACCTAATCTCTGGTCTATGGATATAGAGAGTGTACAGTGGTCGAATTTTGAAACTTTTTTTGACGCTGCTGTTGCCGGTAATGATCAGAAATAATATTTGCAGTGATTTCAGTTTCGTTGTGGCGCCATTCATACATACGAAACGTAAAAAAGAGAATAATATTCATTTCGGTCGTCCGTCGCCAAAGCTTGATCTCCCAAATAATTGGAAAGGTCGATTTTTTCACGAAAAGTTGCCCTTTTTTTTTTTTTTTTGTAATCGAGCAAATTCAAAGTTTCAAACGGCATTTTAAAGGGGATGAGTAGCACTTTAAGCTGACATGGGTCATGATTGAGTTCTTTCCAAAACGTATATTTATTTAAACGTATGAAGTTGGCAGAAAAGTGAGAAGTTACGAAAGTGAAGCCAGAATCCTTATTATTCACAATAAATTGACTTTTATATAGGTCAATCTCTTCGTTTTCGATGAGCAATGAGATGGAATGAGCCAAATTTTCTCGAAAAAATATTCAAGCGTTATTGTTATATAAAACGGTTGTAAAAAGTTGCAAGATGCAAAACAACACGTGGATACAACATTTTTGGGAATTTTGACATTAAACATAACCTAAAGTTATCTAAAACAATTTCAAAAATTGAAAAATCATAATATTCTGTGAAAATACTCTAAATAGAACGATATTCATCACAAATATTAAATAGACTTACCAGTGCAAAACTCGAACGTAACAGGACATGTGGGGTAACTGTGCACCCCAGACGCGCTATGGATCGTTCTCGTTCAGCGAACAGCTAGCAACTAGCACTACCAACAAAGTCACTCCACTCTAGGATAGTCGAAGTGAATTATGGTTAGGGTCCGGACCCAAAATCCAGGTATGTCGTTCAGGAGAGCTGAATGAATTTCGCGTGGGGTAACTGGTTACCCCGTATGTCCCGTCTAGGGTTAAATGTTCTGGAAAATTCATAGCATTAATTAAAGTATTCGCAGCCTAAAGCAGTTATATTTAGTGATTATTAAACCGTATTTAAATTATTCACCGATTCACTTGAGCCTACGATATTGCCACCCTCGACATCCTCTGCTCCGAAAAAAGGAAAGCGGCAAGCACCCCGAATAGAAAATGGATCGGGCTTCCCTTAGGTAGCATCAGGGCCCGATCAGGATTTGGTAATGCTAGCCCGAGTAAGGCTGCCTCGTCGGGGCCTGGTCATTACTTGAGAAGGCATGCCTGATCAGTGCGACCTCATAATAGTGCCCGGTCAGCTGACGCTAAAGCGTCTTTAATACGGCATGTCTACGTAGGGTGGCGTGATCGGTGCCTCATCGGTACCCTGTAAGGTTGGCCTTTCCGTTACAGAACATAAACTAAAATTCTCATTGAAAAAACTGTGCATCGACAACAAGTGTGTTTTTTCAGTTAAAATAAAAAAGTTTAAAAAATGTGTGATTCATCGAGTGATTCCGAAGAGGAATTTCATCGAAAGCGAAAACGTGAACTGACTTGTATGAGAGTTGAAAGATACAGATTAAAGAAACGTGCAGCAGTGGATGTGAGAGTGGAACCAGAAAATGTTCTAAGTGAGAATGAGCTCGTGGTACGATCTTCATCGTCGTCACTACCTGAAAATGCAATGGATTGCAATCTACAACAAGCTCAAGCTTCCAATTCTCCGAGATCTAACGTGTCAAGTGATGTGGTTCCCGATGTCGAGAACAATGATTTAAATGTGATTAGGAGTGATAAGGAACGATATGCATATGTGGACTCCAGCGATGATATTTCTTCTTCTAATGGTGATAACCATTCTGAAAATGAAGAAGGCTTTAACGGAGAAGATGAACTTCGTGAGTGGGCATTATCTGGGCAACCCCCTATTCCTCATAGTCGCATAGATGGTCTGCTAGCTATTTTTCGGAGGCGATTGCTGCCTAACCTACCGAAAGAAAAATGCTAAAACTTTTTTACAGACTGAGACCGCAGACTATGAAATTGAAGATTTTGATGAAAACGGAGACAGTAAATTCGTTTATTTCGGTCTAAATTATTTGCTCATGTAGTGTCGGGCGCTAGTCGCGCCACCCGTTCTGCCTTATCGATGTATTCTAAACGCTTCGATCAGTGAGCGCGTGGTGTTACCTCGTACCGCGCGGTTTGTATCGTGAGTTCGCGATCTATAGCGGCGCAAGTACACCGTCAAAAGGACGAGACAGCAGCACTTTTACAACGACCGGCGAAGAGACAGCCATGCCACAAGTTATCGATTGAGAGCTGATGCTCAGAAAAAGTCATCTACTATTAAAAACACGACAAATATGACATATATTCAAACCGTAATTAAGTCTTCTTGTCTTTCCGCTAGTTAGGCCGAAAGAAATAACCATTCATCACGATCGGAAATCATACCATTACGTAACATACGTAACTACGGTTCGACCGCATAGCGAAATCATCGGGGAAACGACCATCTCGAACCGAACTATTTTTCATGAGAATCGAAATAGTAGTCTCCATCGAGGGATGAGCGATTCACATCTGGACGTCGAAATCGGCGAAACAATCATCGGATTACTACAGGTATTCGACCGACGATAATTGAATCGGAGGTCGTTCAAATCGTAACTAACCTATATCGGTGTTCGTGAAAACGTGGAGGACGATAATAATCGTATTTTGTGGAACACAAATATCCACGTGAATCTTATTCATCCGCATCAAAAGACATTTACAGACAATAATGATGGGATGCGTGAGTGAATTTTTAATGGATAAGAACAATATTTTTGACTTATAACTCGGTTTCGACGTGCATAATCGGTGAACGTGAAGGGTGAGGATAACCTCTTGTTCGGTTAGTAAATTCATTTGAATGCGACTAATCGATATTAAACAGATACCGTATAAACATTAACGTCGTCGATCGTGAGCATAACTTTCATTGAGTGGAATCATATTTTCATCTACGAATTGATTTCTTCGAGGAATACTATATTTGACTCAATGAATGGCAGGATTTATATGATATAATTTCGAGTTTTGCACATTAGTGCGTCATGTCTGAATTTAATTCAAATGAGATATTCGTGTACAATCAATCACTTGGTATAGTATCTGGCTCCGAGGGGGATCATAACGTCTCGCATTGGTAAAACCGTCGTGTCGAACCAATTTGATATTTTTTATATCAAACGACACCCAGTCAGTGATACTGGATGTAGTTTGGTAGCATCACGCTTTTTATATCAATTCTGGATCGGCTATTTTCATGCATTGATCCTCCTCGTTGATCGCTTATTTGAGAATTCTATGAATTCGCCCGACGCTTAACATTGTGATTGATATTAGTCAGTGTCCATGCGTTGTTCTACGGATTCAAATAAACTTACATTATGTTGAGAAATAACGAAATCTGCGCCGACGTATGAGACGTTTAAATAAATGAATTATTAATTTTTATTAAAAACGAATACGATGATGTTATTTTCCTTTAATACCCGAATGCGGACATATGTGACGTCTAAATAACTGACTGATCAATTCTCAGTAAAAGCGAATTATGATGATATGACTTTTCCATAATGACCGACTATCATTTCGATAACTGTTTCTTTTATTATTTTAGATAATAATTTGAGTCACTGCTGAATACCATGGTATTTCGTTTGTCGTACATGCGTTTACTTTATTGTTAAAACTTATCTTGTTACCTATTTTGCATATTGTCTTCCGTGATATTCATGCAGATAATCATTAGGATAATCGCTTATATTGAATATTTGTGCGTGGCCTGGTTTTTACCCAAGAGAGGCGCACCAATGTTCATTTCTATTTATTCGATTGTCGATATTCAATTAAAATTTTCCTGTCAATTGACTTTGAAAAAAAATAAGATGTTCGTCGAGTTCAGTAAAATTAAATAAATGCAAACATTCATCTCACCTACATTTCCTCGGCAGCCTCAATATTCTCCCTTACAACAATTCATGTTAAAAAATAAAGAAAATTATTACACTCACTTGTCTCAATCCAAACTTACATGGGAATGGCTCTATTGAACTCATTTTCAATATTGACGGAGTAAGATTATTTAAGTCAAGTGGCAAGCAATTTTGGCCGATGTTTTGCAAAGTTTACTGTGATCCGGATGTGTACAAGCCATTCCCTGTACAAATATGGTGTGGCAAAGATAAACTCATCAACATCCAGAGATATTTGGAAAAATTTATTGATGAACTCAATGCATTACTAAGAAACGGAATGGTAATACATGATCGACAATACAATGTGCGTATGAAAGCGTTCGTTTGAGATCGACCTGCTCGTGCATTTTTGAAGTGCATAAAAAATCATGGAGCCCACTCGAGTTGTGAAAGGTGTATCGTGCATGGAACGAAAGAGGAAAACAGAATAATTTATCCTGAATTAGATTGCGAACTGCGGACAAACGTTCCCTTCCGTGTGCAAAGTAATCAGGAGCATCACACCGGAGTTTCACCATTACTTGCCATCACACCTGAATTGGATATGGTTTATGATTTTATACTTGACCCAATGCATAATCTTCACTTGGGTGTAATGGAAAAAATTCTAGAGCATTGGCAAGATGGAGATATTAATAGATTCAGTCAAAACGCTAAGCAACGTCTGACAATTAATCTGATGAGAATCAAACATCAAATACCAAAAGAATTTCCTCGCACCACCAGGTCATTAGCTGAAATAAAAAGATTCAAAGCTACAGATTTCCAGTTAATGTTACTTCACGTTCTACCAGTAGTTCTGAAAAATATTGTTTCACCAGACGTTCTAAATCATTAAACTTTTTCATGTTGCCTGTCGGTTTCTCAAGTCTGGAGAGTTGGCTGTGAAATATTGCGATCAGGCAAGGACATTCCTTACCAATTGTGTATCGATAGCCCCCGGATTATATGGACTCAAATTCCTTATAGGGAACGTACATAATTTAATTCACATTGCTGATGTCAAAAATATAGGATGCTGTTTGCTTCGTATCTCAGCATATCCATTTGAGAATACCTTAGGACAAATGGTGTCTCTTCTTCGAAGTGGAAACCGACCTCTCGCACAAGTGTGTCGCCGCTTACACGAAGTTCATTTTGCTCGTCCCGGAGGAGCATTAATGCCACCGAAATTAGTTGTAACTCGAAAATTACAAATAGGTGGGGCAAAACACCCATTAAACACCTCACTTATAAAACTGCACATTTTTCATGCAAACCGCCTGATAATCCAGTGTTGCTGGATAATGGTGCCATATTAAATATCGATGGTATCCCAGCAAACATGGGGGAAGAAGATATTTAAATCAGTGGAATAAAACTGAAGATACGAAAGTCTTTCTTCATGTATCCCTGTGATTCGAGTGACTTGCAAATGTAGGTAGTGACGAAAGATATTAGTAACCGAAGTACTTGCTCGGTGACATCGATTTCGAAGAAAATTGTAGCTTTCGATTTGAGTACTGAGTCGATGGAAAAAATTGTAGTTATGCCACTTTTCTATTTGTGATGAAGCAAACAACAGAAATAAATTAACAAAATTCGGAAAAACTAAATCAAATTAAACAAAATAAATAACAGCGAAAATGAATGAAGAAAACTTGAAAGAAGTGCATGGAATTTAAATAACTAAACAAAATCGAATAATCATTTGGATATCTGGATTGTGATCTCGTAAGCATGTGTACAGCGCCAGTAGTGCCACCATAGTTTCCGCGCTTATTCTCCGGTGCGTTACCGGTACCTCGCAAGGATGGCACCCGCAAAATTGACGGCAAATGCATCCGACCACGTTGCGGAAAAATTAGTGTGAAAAAACGTGCGTGTTGAAAAGTAGTGTTTTAATTATCGGTAGAACCGAAAAAAATCTGTGCTGCACCGACGATCAGACGGGATTCAGAAGAAAAATTGCATGGACAGCGAAGACGAGAACCAGATCGTAAAGGTTTGATAATACATATTATAAATTTTGCAAAAATCTGCGATCTTAACCTCAAAATTCATTAGACTAAGAACAAGCAGTATTTTTTTAAATTGTCTGTTACTGTTCTTGTGACAATAATTAAGGAACCTCAGTCACATAAAAAATGGGGAACATTTTCAGTTTTTTATGACGTGATCAATCCATATGTCAATTTTATTTTATCCTCATGGAACAATCTACATATCTATCATTTTAAATATTGTTGAAACCATATCGAGCATCTAAACATTTTGTGATAAATATGACAACGTTCAGATGCTCGATATGGCTTCGACAACTTTTGAAATGATAGGTGAGTATAGTTCTTCCATGAGGATGAAATAGAATTGAACGTTTTACTATTAGCATTGAATTTGTTCAACCAACAATAAACAGTTTATTGTTTTTGTCGTCGGTGATTAATTTTTTATTCTTAATCAATTTAAGATGAACAAGCACTATAAGCTGGTGACGTTCTCTTCCGATAAAAGTAAACAAAAATAGATCGACATTATCCCGTCATCCTGGTTGCGGTATGATATAGAGGCAGAGAAGAGAGTCTGTAAATTCATGCCTCCGCCATATACCGTTAAGACAACAGCCTTCTTCCGCAGGATGGTCAAGGCGTTCAATAATCCTCTGCCATCCTGGAGAGAATATTTGGTCGAAATTCGGGGGCATGCAGGCTCGTTATTTCAATTTATATACAGCGGGACATTTTTATTTCAATACACAATTTTATTTCTTAAAAATACCTCGGGTAAAATTTTTTTTTCAATGATTTTTATCTGATTAGATTCTTATAAAAAAGCTTCGAAGCGATTCAAGGAACTCGAAACTGAGCCATATGCTTTTTCTACGGACAACGAAGTGACGTCGGCAGCCATAGCGGCAGCTGAAAAAAAAAATTACAAATTGAAAGCAATGAAATCATCGCTGTCGGTTGGTCAACAATTAAGGAGTGCTGCACAAAGCTTGAAGTCGGCAGACACTCTGAATGACCAAGATGTGGAGGTTCAGCCCTCAAATGACAAAAATGTTGACTAAAAAAAAAAGTTACTACCGAAAAGATTGGATCAGCAATCAAACAAAGGTATTTCTAACAAATCAATTTTTAGCTGCAAAATTAATAAAATAATTAAAATTTCATTACCTTTTTTGTCTTGCATGTGAACTTTAATCGTTTTTAGTATAACTTTTTTTCGATATCTTAATTTGTTTCAGGCTTCAACATGGATATCAATGACCGAGATGTGGATGTTCCACTCTCAGCTGACGAAGATTCAGATTAAAAAAAAAAACGTTACAACCAAAAAGATTGGATCAGCAATCAGACAAAGGTAATTTAAACAAATGAAACGTATATATTTGTAGCTGCAAAATTAATTAAATAATTAAAATTTAATTTCCTTTTTTATCTTGCATGTGAACTTTCATCGTTTCTGAAAAACGTATTATTTTTTTTCGATTATTTAATTTGTTTCAGGTTTCAACATGGATATTATTGTATCGCAGCTGCAAAATCTTAGTGATCAGATTGCTAGACTGAATGGAACCACTCTAGACTTGAAGAACCGGGTGAAAGCCTTATCTTCAATGATAAAAATGTTGGTTGCAAAAAATTGTCACGAATCGATAGACGATCCGGAATGCGAGTTCGAAGAACTACAATTCACGCTGCCTTGTTCTACGCAAGAACAATTCGAGATTTTCGACGTCAAACTAAAGAACGACGTCAACTACTATGGGAAAATTGTAAGTAAATATAAAATTTATTCTCCAACGTGGCATGCGTCACACCCAAATATTTCTTCCAAAAATTAACCACAAGTCCATTTCATAGAAATGGGATGTCCAATGTTCGTTTGTCAAAAGTACAACTCTCGCTCGATCGGTGGCAAGTATCATGCGCACGTATGTCTCGCAGGATTTTGCTAGAGGGTTTACTGCGATTAAACAAACACAGAGCAAAAAAATATTCAAAAATACGCAACTGTATGATTGCATTAAAGGTATTTTTCTTTTCTGGCACTTGCCATTAAATTATAGCTTACTTCTTTATCTATATAATTTTATGTCTCTTTTTTTCAGTTGCAATACTTAAAAAGTCCGGTGTCGACGGGAACGGCAACCCCAAGATTTCAAAAACCGAAATGCAACAAGGCCATGAAATCCGTTTTCAATAATGTGAAAGATTGGAACGGATGTCGGCAAGCTCGTACCACAAAACCACAAAGTGTTTCCGTTATCTAAGCGTATTATAAGTCGTCGTTTTACTATTCCATTCGTTTCCTTTTTCTGTGATTCATGAATTTCATTTTTTTTTTTTTAAATTAAGTTCATGCATATTTCATAGTTAAGTTTAAGTCGTTAGCATAGTATCCTCGCATAGGTGGAAAATAAATCATTTTAAAAGAAAGAAACATAAAGAAAAAAAGAAAATGTCTTGGGAATATGGTTAGGATTATTTAATTTTGTTTTTCATTGCCCTATAGCTCCCTGATCCAAAATATTTTTCTAGGCGCTTCATTTCAAAGTTCATGGGTCGCGGCTTATGCAGTAGGCATGGTAACAAGGGCTACATAAGGCAGCCCGATCATGGCCCGATGATATCAGTAACGCGTTTGTCACGGTCATGCCCTTATGCCTCTAGCCGAATCGGGGTATGATCGGGTAAACCGCGGGTCACCCGATCATAACCCGATCGAGCTAGACGCATCAGGGCATGACGTGACAAGCGCGTTACCGATTCCATCGGGCCATGATCCGGCCCTTGTTACTCTACCAAGCCGTCCTAATCATGGCCCTATCGGCGCCTAATTTCATTTTCTACTCGGGACCGCGATTTCAATTTCCAGTTGGACCGATGTCTGACGGATCAAAATGTTGAGTACATAAACCCGCTTTTCGCAAAGAGATACTCAAAAAAAAAATTATTGACTCAAAGAAAAACATGGTAGATTTGATAACATCGACATACCACGGGCTGCCGAGAACATATAAGGGATTCCACGTGAAACCGGTCATTTCTGACCCGACCGGTGGTCGATTTCGATGAAAATTTTTTCCCCGACAGAACATAATAACGACGCCATTCAACATTTTTTTTAGACTTTGGCCGGCATTATTTTTTTAGTAATGAATTTTAGAAAATGTCAACCAATTTTTCAACTGCAAATATCTCTGAGGCGAAATTTCAGAATTCAATCACTCGCACGTCGAAATATGCGTAAATAGGGTCATTTTTCAGAAGAAAATATTTTTTTAAAAACTTTCTTTTATGTATATTATTTTTTTTACATCTAAATTACTAAAATCGACTTTTTAAAAAAACGCCATCGTTTTTTTTAGAAATTTTTTATCCGAATTCCTTGTCCGATTGACGAAATTTTAAGCCCTGAGTGAGAGTGGCAAATTCATATTTACTATTTTTCCACGAATTTTAAAGTTTATTGCAATTGGAAAACTACAAGCTGCAATGAATATTCCATGAGTGTAGATTAGGGCGGCTTGAAAAAAAAACTTTTTTTTTTCTTTAAATCAAAATACATTCACGCCAAAGTATCTTCCATCAAGAGAATCGTGTCCAAAAATGAGCCCGATTGGACCATTTTTAGGGGTCGCGCAAGATTTTTCTAGTTTTCCCATTTGATTAACATGGGAAGGGCGTAAAGTTTTCATTCAAAAAATCGTAGCTCCGCCAATTTTATAGGTACATTGATCCCGTTAGTCCCATTTGAAAGCTCTTGAAAAACCGCTTAAAATGGCGTGCGGACCTTTGGGATCCCATTTCAACTTTCATCAATAATTTTGTGGTTTCGTAAGAAATTATCGACGGAAGTTGCAATCGGATTTCAAAGGTCCGCACGCCATTTTAAGCGGTTTTTCAAGAGCTTTCAAATGGGACTAACGGGATCAATGTACCTATAAAATTGGCGGAGCTACGATTTTTTTAATGGAAACTTTTCGTTCTTCCCATGTTAATCAAATGGGAAAACTAGAAAAATCTTGCGCGACCCCTAAAAATGGTCCGATCGGGCTCATTTTTGGACACGATTCTCTTGATGGAAGATACTTTGGCGTGAATGTATTTTGATTGAAAGAAAAAAAAAAGTTTTTTTTTCAAGCCGCCCTAGTGTAGATAACAATTAAAGTCAAAACCATTCATTTCCGAGTTGAACAATTCAATTAATTAATTTATTCAGGTTTAAATGATCGTAAAAGCTTGCGATTAGGCAGAAGATTGTTTAACTTGAAAATAAATGGTTTTGTCTTCAATTGTTATCAACACTCGTGGAATATTCATTGCAGTTTGTAGTTTTCCAATTTCGATAAACTTTGAAATTCGAGGAAAAATAGTGAATATCAATTTGCCACTCTCACTCAGGGCTTAAAATTTCGACAATCGGACGAGGAATTTGGATTAAAAATTTCGAAGAAAAATAACTGGCGTTTTTTCAGAAAGTCGATCTTAGTAATTTAGATGTAAAAAAGTAATATACACTACCGTCGGATATTATCAGGACACTAGCAAGCCCTGCGCGCAGAAATAACTTCTGGCTTTGGAGGTTGATAACTTCGCGACAAATGAAGCTAGAGACTTTTTTACAGCACCGTTAGAAAGATCATGAATATTTAAATTCATTGATATTGTTCAAATAATATTTCGATCACTAAGCACTGAGAGCGTGTGAGAAAGATTGAAAAAAAACTGTATTTTTCCGAAATTTTCTATCTCGACTTCAACTCATAGCCAAAGTCAGGAAAAAATTTTCAGAAGTTTGAAACTTCCCACGCATGATCTCTATAACCGTACCTGTAGTTCGAGCTCAAAAACTATACAAAATCTTCAGGGGTTCTTAAGTTATCATGAAAATTGTGCAGATGTTGAAAATTGAAGAAATGAAGAAAGAATTGTGCAAAAAATGTTGAGGGGTCATATCTAGTTGTTTGCGGGAAAACTAAGGGATTTTCATGATTCTTTGGCCATGTTAATATAATTTCATTATAATCCACTATCTAGTATCAACTACAACATATATTGAGGTACTTATATGAATCTTTTCATGGGAAAATTTTTAATTTCGGAAGCCGCTGTTCTAAAACACCTTTTTTTCAAGACCACTTGCGGTGAGCATGATATGTCTCGATCAGCTCATCTGAAATCAAAAACCAGAGAGATTTTGTTAGTGTAATATTGAACACAGGTCATGGATGAAGGGTCAGCAAAATTGTTGATCTTTGAAATAACGACGTCGATTTATCCCAATTTTTTAAATCTCAGATATCGAACTTATCAGAAAAATTGACGACGTTATTTAAAAAATCAAATTCGCTAAGCCCTTCGTTCACAAACTGCGTTTAATACTATACCAACTAAATCTTTTTGGTTTTTTTATTTCAAATGGACCGTTGTTCCAGAGATATCATGCTCACCGCAAGTGATCTTCGAGAAAGGTGTTTTGGGACAACACGGCCATAGTTTCCCCAAATTGAACATTTTTTCATGGAACAATTCATCCAAGTACCTCAATATACACTCAACCAAACAATTGAAGGAACAAGAAATCTCTCCAATTCTTTACGTGTTTTTTGCGTGGCTGTAACTTTGCGAAAAATTGTCGTACTGAGATGAATGAAGGAACATTTCTAAGCTTGACATTTCTAGTTTTAAAACCGTATGATGAAAGATTTTTTTTGGCCATTGGTCATGCCACACTCAAAAAAAATGTCGGGAAGAAATTTTGTTGTAAAATTTTCCGTTTTTCCAAGTTGTCCTCGGACTCCAAAAATTTTTTTCTGAGGGCACCAATAACACAGTCATTTAGCCTGATTCTGACTCTTTGATTTGATTTTTTTTTTCTGTACAACAATTTGTCGCTGAGATATCGGCCGGTGAATAAAAAAACATCTTTTTTCGTTTGATCATCGATATCTCATGAACCGGTAATCTCATAGCAAATCTACCGGCCGTTTTGATAACTCAAATGAATTGCGTATGAGCTTCAGTTATTGTTTTTGGAAAATAAAAATTTTTTTCACCCCTTGCGTTCACTTAAAAAAGTTGCAAAAAATGCACTTTTTCTGGTTATTTAGAAAATTCACCAGTACTTTGTAAATGTTGTGGTTAGAACAAACGTTTGTGCGTCCGCACTTAGCTCAATGTATCCTCAATAAACCTATTAAATTTTAAATTGATCCGTTTTTCTACCCCGAATTGTTCATTTTAGGCATCACTTGAAAAAACGCCTTTCCTGCTCTTTGAACATCATCGGATGATTATTGCGATAAAAAAAAACAAAGTCGAACCTTGCACATTGCTTCCTCATCATTTTTTACATTTGCCGGAGTTTCCTCTATGAGGAACTGTGTCGATCAATTATGGCTTCCTCATAGAGGAAGCTTCGGCAAATGTAAAAAATTATGAGGAAGCAATGTGCAACGTTCGACTTGGCACCCTTGTTTTCATATAAAATCCGTTCGTAATTCTATCTAGTCCGGAATAAATGTATGGTGAATTCCATGTCAAATTTAAAAAATTGAAAGTCGCATCAAATTTAAACGCCTAGATGGATTTTGCCCAAATTTAATACGAAACATCTTCCAATAATAGTGCGACTTTGTCCCGAATTTTGATCCGATATCTCGAAAATTGTGGAAGCTAGAGCGCGCACGTCGATTTTCGAAAAATTTCAAAACGCCATAAAATATGAATGACTGGATGGATTTTGCCCAAATTTAATACGAAACATCTTTTGATAATAGTGCGACTTTCTACGCAATTTTAACCAGATATCTCGAAAATTGTGGAAGCTAGAGCACTTACGTTGATTTTTGAAAAATTTCAAAATGACATAAAATATAAATGGCTCGATGGATTTTACCCAAATTTATTCCGAAACGTCTCTTGATAATAGTGCAGCTTCGTACTAAATTTTAGTCCGATATCTAGAAAATTGTGCCAGCTAGAGTGCGCACACCATTTTTTTACACCTTTTAAAATTTCTTCAAACAAAAGCACTGCATGGATTTTTTTCCAATTCAGTAACGAGCATCATCCTGTAGTCGTTCAACATTATACTGAATTTGAACTCGATATCTCTAAAATTGTGGAAGCTAGAGACCAAAAATAAATTTTCGAATTTTTTTAATATCGTCTAAAAACGATAAAACTGCATGGATTTTTCTAAAAATCATCAATCATCATCATGCCAACCCAAATCGGTTGACACTATAACGTCGTTTATTTATTATGTCCTATAATATTCGATATGTCCCTGTTGATTTAATTGTCTGTGTATTTGTTAAATTGGTTGTCTGGTGGGATCAACCGGCAGTACCAGTGGACCATGATTTATGGACTGAACGAAAAAACGTAAAAGACAGTGTAACGTATAATAACTGCGATATAAAATAAACATTATAAAATGAAACGTGAACTAAAATAATACATGAACATTAGGCCGGCTTGAAAACGAAACTTTTTTTTTCATTCAATCAAAATACATTCACGCCAAAGTACCTTCCATCAAGAGAATCGTGTCCGAAAATGAGCCCTATCGGACCATTTTTAGGGGTCGCGCAAGATTTTTCTAGTTTTCCCATTTGATTATAATTAATAATTTTATTGTTTCGTAAGAAATTATCGACAGAAGTTGCAATTGGATTTCAAAGGTCCGCAAGTCATTTCAAGCGGTTTTTCAAGAGCTTTCAAATGAAACTAACCGGATCAATTTACCTATAAAATTGGCGGAGCTACGATTTTTTAAATGGACACTTTTCGTTCTTCCCATGTTAATCGAATGGGAAAACTAGAAAAATCTTGCGCGACCCCTAACAATGGTTCTGGTGGACTAATACGACGAGACGCGTGCACCGAATGGCCGACAGTATTCTATCCCAACTTGAAGAGCGCATCCAATCATTCATTTGTGCATCTTTAGCTCTCGACGAGAGTCTTGATGTGAGCGATACTGCAGAATTAGCAGTTTTTGTTCGTGGTGTTGACAACGAGTTGAACGTTACCGAAGAATTATTGGACGTATTCCAATGAAAGGAACGCCGAAAGGCGAAGATATTTTTAATTCCGTCATTGATTGTACCACTGGCATGGGCCTGCAGGTAAACATTTTAGAACCAATCGCAACAGACGGTGCGAAATCAATGACGGGTTCAAAATTGGGGTTGATTGGAAGAATGCGAGCGTTTTTTAAGGAGCAGAAAATTGAAAGAAGCTTCATTGCCATTCATTGCATGGTTCATCAAGAATCTTTGTGCGCGAAATAAATTTCCATGAAAAGTGTAATGGATATTGTAGTTAAAAACGTAAATTTCATGAGAGCTCACGGACTCAACCGACGCGAATTCAAAGAATTTCTCGCATTGGTGGAAAGCCAACATGCTGATATCCCTTATTACTGCGAAGTTCGGATTGTCGACAATTCCGCGTGGTCGATCGCCGCTCGATTTTCTCTCTTCTCCGGCATCCCCGTGTAACATACCAGCGGCATTTCGATCGGTTATTAAGACATCCGTTTCGTTTTGCTTGCAACTCACCACTCACGCATTCCACGAAATTACACTTTTCCGCGTGTCGTTCACTTGTCACGAAACGCACACGTCCCGCGCGTAGCGCATTGTTCCATCGGTCCCCCGTAAAACTCGCAACGCGCTCCGCGCGTCCGTTACATTTATCGCGCACGATTTTTCCGCGCGGTTGTTCAATCGCTTCCCTCGCACCTTGAGTTCGCTATAAGACAAGGGAACATCGTCGCCAGTTTTTACGTGTTGGGATAAGGTGTGTTCAAACGTACAACGCTGGTAATACGATATAACGTAATATATTTATTATCAATAATGTATACGCAAACGACGTCCAGGCAACACCGCGGCGTGCCGCCCGGAACGTATATGTACGGAATATGGCCACGCCCCCAACCGGGCAGACCAAGAAAATTGACGAACAATCGGAACCTCGGCTGGACGAAAGCAACGATGGCAACGACGCTGGTACCGATGACGATGGTACCGCGGATCTAGCAAGGGTTAATCCCGACGACGATGGAGCCGATGATGGATACGACGACGAAGACGATGGGAACGATAGCCAAGACAGCCAAGGCGACGTTACCCACGAAGACGACGGTGGCGTCGATAGGAACGATAGCCAAGACGACGTTACCCACGAGGACGACGGTGGCGACGATCGTAACGGTAGGTACAGAAATTTTCGGCGCGGCCGGTTCTAGGCGTGGGCATTTCGGCACGGGGTTATTCCGGTTCTTCAGGCTCTCCGAGTTGTTCGGGTTCTTTTTTTTCGGTTTAGTTGGGTTCATTGGGTTGAGGTATTGAAACGTCCCCGAGCCGAAGGGTTGGCGCCCAACCCGCCCGCGTTGGAACGGCTTCCTCCCAGTCACGGTTGTGACGATGGGCAGGCCCCAGCCGTGTCGGTAGCAATAATAATCGAGTTGGTAGGGCCGCGTTTTCTCTGCAGGAAGGACCGGTAGTAACCATGCGACCCGACGTCCGCGAACACGAAATCCTAATCGCGACAACGGCCGTGGCGGAACGACACGAGTTAACCTTGGCCGTGATAAATCTGTTCAAAACATTCGTTAACCACAACACTCTACCGTCTACGAAAGCCGCTTTGTGGAGTCAGTTGGGCAGGAGAGAAGCAAATTCGCAAACACGGTTCCTGTATTGTAAATCATGAAAATTTGTTACCGGTAAGGGAAAAGTACAGACTAAAGATTGTCCATGCGGAAACGCCGGCCCGGAGAAACCATTTTCAGCGACATCTTTTTTCATAATACTCGACTCGACGAATCAGTTAAGGAGGATTCTTTTGATACCGAATATGTGGCATCTTCTCGATTACCGTGACAATCGAGAGAAAATCAATCCGGAAGGAATCGAAGATTTGTTCGATGGCAAAGATTACATTAGTTTGCGAAAAGAGGGAGGATTTTTGAATTCCAATTTCAATTTTTCTCTCGCAATTAATACCGACGGCTGCCAAGTAGCCGCATGGTCGAAGGAAAGCGCGTGGCCGGTATTGTTGTCCATAAAGGAGGTTCCTCCTTACGCGCGAGAACGGTTTATTATTTTGGCGGGAATTTTCGTCGATAAGGCACATCCCGATCTGGACATATTCATGTCGCCGATCGTCGACGAACTCAACAAATTGTATTCTATCGGTGTACAATGGAGTCCGAACGGAACGGGAATGGTCACGAGCAGATTCGTTACAACCATTTGTACATCCGACACGCCCGCTCGAGCAAAAATGCTCAATACGACGTGTTTCAACGGCGAATACGGTTGCAATTTTTGTTACGCGCCGGGAGTAACCACGGCGAACGGATCGAGGAAATATCCCATCGAGGAAATGGTCGATCGGACGGATACCGAAATTCGGGCCGACATGTCGAAAGCCGACGCAACGGACGTAAGACAACGTGGTTTGATCGGCACTTCCATTTTGTACTGTTTACCGGCATGCGATCTGTACAGGGGAATGGTCATTGACTCCATGCATTGCGTCGACATAGGCGTAGTAAAGAAACTCACGGAAATGATTTTATTCGGCCGACAGACCGACGATTGGTTCCGCACTAATCCGAGAGTGCGCGGAATAATCGACAAACGATTAGCACTTATCCGAACACCCACCGCGATCGCCAGAAAACCGCGACAAATTCAATTCATAAGACTTTGGAAAGCTACCGAATGGCGAAATTGGCTTTTGTATTACAGCGTACCGTGTTTGAACGGATTCATCCCCGAAGAAACTTTGCAATTGTTCGCCGTGTTGTCGGAAGCAATGCACGTGCTCAACGGCGACACAATTTCCCGAGAACAATTTGAACGCGCCAGCGAACTGATAATACGTTCCGAGGTTGATTACGAAAAAATGTTTGGGATTGCCAACATCACGATCAACATGCACCTTCTCAGGCATCTGCCCGGGGTCGTCGAACGTTGGGGGCCCTCGTGGGCGAACAACGTTTACATGTTCGAGAGTTTCAATCACCAAATATTAAAGTCGTTGAACAGCAGTACCGGTCGACAACTGCAAATCATGAATCGATATCTGTTAACCAATTTCGTCAAGTCCTCACAGACCGATGAGAACGTAAACGCATCCGTGAAACAGACTGTTCGAAACATATTGAATGCTGGTAAGAGATTACCCGTTCGCAACAAAGCCGACTACCTTCGTTACAACGATTACGGAACGGTTGGGAAGCCCGAAACGCAAAATCAACGGGATTGGGAGAGCAATGTATTGCGCGAGAAAGGGCTAACGGTAAAGGTAAATTGACCGTGTTCAAGAAGGGAATCGTGAAAGGAATACTGTACACGAGCAGACGCAGCAACAAAAGGGATACGCGTTGTTGCGACAAATATGTGTGCGTGAAAAACGGAAATTTCGCGGCAATATTGAACATCGTCAGTTCTGTCACGAGCGACGGCGAAAGCCTGCGCGCTTCGACCAAAGATTTTATCAAAACGGAATACGTACGGTTACCGGTTATAGTGCTGAAACAATCGGGTTTGATCTACGGAGTCAGAATGGCGAACGGTTGGGAAACCGATTGGGATACCGAGGACGGTGCGCAAATTTTTTGTATTACCGTTACAATTGCAAAAGACACGCTGATGTTTGTCCGAGCGAGAGTGTACGTGCGCGGATCCGAGTGCGACAGTGCTAACAGCGCGATAAGATCGAGATAAAAATTAAGTGTTCGGTGGAACGATATTAACTACTCCGCACTCTCGTTGGTTCACCGCGCGAGCTCTTTGGGTTGGGTCATTACCGTGTATAGGCCGGTCGATTAAATAACACTGGGATGAACTTTTTAACCGTTGACATTCATATTTCGATCGAGTTGATGAGTCGATACGGACCGCGTTACGGCTACCGCGACTTGTTCGTTTACAATAGTTGACAACAAATGTTAATCTCAAATTTGTAATACTAGAAAAATAATAGTACGACCCGACGTCCGTGAACGCCAAATCTTAATTGCGACGACGCACAGCGGTCGGAAATCCCGAAATCGTGGCCAAAACCCCAAATGACCTCTGATGGGGATAAAAATTGGTATACCGTGTTTTCGAAGGTCGCTGATTACGAATCCGAAATCCACAAATTATAGTAAACAAAATGGCCGATCCAATATAGAGGACATGGATGTTGAAAAGGTGTCAGATCTTGACAAAAATTGGTATATGCGGGTTTTCAAGGTCGCTGATTACGAATCCGAAATCCAAATTGTCGTAAACAAAATAGCCGAGGCGAAAAAATCTCACTTCGATAAAAGTGATTATAGAGGGGTTTTGACGGTTCCGTATTACAGCTACTGATGCGCGTAAGAAAGTATCCAATTTATTATGACAACATTTATTGTATATTGCAACAATTATTATTATTTGTAACAATTTGTCATTGCCATTGGGTAACCATTTCTTTGTATACTATCTTTATTCGTGACACAAAATATTATAAATCTGTCAAGTATCCTGTTAAATAGTGGTTGACAAGTAACTGTTGTGATTCAGAAAATGATTTTATAATACAAATTAATTACGCGAGATGAGATATGATATAAAATATAATATTCATAATAAAATAATTGTGAGCAGTGCATTTTACGCAGTAAATTGCTTTATTTTCAAATTACATTGGGGAATGATCCCGACATAGTAAAAAGGAGATGACAATTTTATTTTGAATCAAAATAAGTATCGGAGTCGGAGTCTGAATCATCGTCCGAGCTCGTATCTGTCGTAAGGTCAGGTTCGATTCCAATGTTAGCGCTAAATTGGTCTGCTGCAGCAGTGACTGTAGGAGCGAGTAACATCGCTACAGCTTCCGGCGACAAACTCTTCAGTTTTTTCTGAGGTAGAAGAAATTCCATATTTTTTGTTTTATTTAACTTTTAATTTTTAATTTATAGTAAATAATTGTTACCTCGATGCGATATCATCATGAATACCTTCATCGTATAGAGCGTGCAAAAACAAGAAGAAAACGGATATTATTTTTCCATTTGTCATTAACCATGGTTAAGATATATCGATTCGTTTAGCCGGCGAACTCGTTCAAAAGCTATAACTTCCGAACGAAGCGTCCGCCCAAAAAGTTCAAGGTGGCTACATTTTTTTGGTAAATTTGCAGAATCACGGCTCCACCTCGAAAGTACTCTAAATTTTTTTCTATGAATCTTTACCACTACTATGTGTTATTCCAAGTAATATTAAGGTGGCGTATGGCTTTGGTCCTTTTAAAAAATTCAAAAAGTGGTAATATTGAATGCTGGGACGGAAATTAAATTGTCCTTTCAGTCAAATCAATCGAACAAACACGCACTCACACTCACACACAAACAAACACGTCCGACTGTCGGAAGCCAAGGGTACTTGAAAAAATATAAACAAGAGGCAATAAGGTAAGAAGTAAGTATACAAGCATATTTGATAGAGGAATGTCACGTTTAAAATTAATAATAGGTAGTGTTATGACCACGCATCCGCGGGTGGCGCGTCGGTTGCCGAACTAGGTGTGCGCACCGCGGAAGCGCGGCAGCCGGAGCGCGGGAGGCGCGAGAAAGTGGCCGATAAGAGGAGAAAGCAGCAGTGTTCGATAAGCCGAGTAACGAGCGCCACGGACAACGTACAATCCCGCGAGCGCTCAGAGCCGGCAGTTTGGAAAGTATCCACGACGACGGCCACGTGGGCCAACGGAGTAAAACGCGCGCGTAAACGTCCATCTCGCAAACGTGAACCTCCGGACGGCCTCGATAACGTTTACCTCGAGCGGCCGACCGCGACCTACGGGAGCGACGGGGAGCCATCCCCATCCGTATAACTGATAATCTCGAAACCGATCGCTCAAGAGGGGTACGGGCTCAGCCAAGCGGTCACGACCGTCGTGTGACCCGTACGCCCTCGGGCCAACGTACCGCCACGGCGGAAATATTCGAAAATAAAACCACCGTTACTTTACCTCGTTAAATTGCTGTCTCTCGCCTACCTTATTCCACCCACCTTACCGACCGCGGTCCATCCTGCGACTAAAAGCATTCGGGAAAAGAGTCAAAAATTTCCAGCTTACACCAATTCAGAAGTGGGATTTGGCAAAATCCATACGTGTGGGCGGCGCAGTGCGGCTGGAATTTGGAACGGTGTGAGAAGTGAAGGGAATGGCGTCGGAACGGGAGTTCGACGCTTTTCAGGCGGCAAATCGGGATGATCCCGATTCGGCGGACGATGAAGGGAGTGAAGGCGGCGTGGCCTCGCGGACACGTTCCCGCCAAAGTCACGGCCGACCTCCGAGGGAACCGGTTGACCCCAACCACGTGTTTCCGGCGGTGGAGGTGAGGCGCACGGGCGGTTCGCGTCGGTCGTCGATCCTGCGCGACGATCCGGATGCGATCGTAACGATGACGACGAGGGTCGCGACCGAAACGCTAGCCACGGCCGGAGAGGCGAAGGCGGGAACCGAACGGCGAGCGCGTGAAACGACGGAGCCAACCGCGTGAGAGGTGAGGGCCGCCGAGACGCGCACACGCGTCGTCGGGACCAGGGCCCTAGCAGGGAGCAGGGCGAGATAACGTATGAGGTCCAGCGGATGCGGAGACAGCTGGCGGGGCGTGGCAGCTCTGACCGCGAGTCTCTACAGTACGACGACGGGACGTATGGCGAAGCGATGCAGTACGGCCGTCAAACCAATCAAAATTTGAATGAAATCGACGATCGGCTGACACTGTCGAACGACCCGAGAATGAACGTGCCTCTCTACCACGTTATCACGGATCTGAGCCGGAATATCGAGGCCTTCTCGGGAAACGGACGGGGGCCACCTGCAAAGAAGTGGATTAATAACATCGAACAAATGCAGCGGGTACACCGATGGCCCGAAAACCCCGCGCTCGAGACGGCGCCGATTCACCTCAGCGACGGTGGCCGGGACTGGTACCGCGCGCGACGGCGCGACTTAGTGACTTGGGAAAGCTTCAAGGCCGCGTTCCGGAGAACGTTTATAGTACGGGAGAGCACCACCGTTAAATGGGAGAAGATGACCGGTCATGTGCAGCGCAGGGACGAGGCCATCACCGACTACTTTCACGCGAAGGCACGGATGTGCAACGATTTGAAATTAACGGTGAGCAAGACGAAGGAGCAGGTCCTCGCCGGCCTGTGTTCGAGGGAGCTGTGCACCTCGCTGCTGACTCATCCGCACTACGACCTCGACACGTTGCTGCACGACCTCGTCATAAATAACCGCACCTTGGGGCGTTCTGCCTTGACAACTCGTCCAGCGAAAGAAGTACCGAGAACCCGGGGATTCCGGGACGAGCCAGTAACGCCATCGTCCGGGGACGCTGCAAAGCGCGAGTCGTCGAGGGTCCCCGCTTGAGGGCAGGCGTCGCCACGGATCCCTGGCGACTGGAAATGCTACAACTGCAATCGGAGTGGCCATCTGTCGAGGGACGGTCCCGAACCCAAGCGACAGCAGCGATGCCGCGCGTGCGGCAAAACCGGGCATTTCGAAGCCGCGTGTCCCGGCGAACGGAGTGACGTCGGGGCCGACGTAAATACGATCACGGATCGAATCGACCCGGATCGGTCAAAATATGTGAAGAGCGTAATATTCGACGACAGTGAAGTGATTGCCCTAATAGACACGGGTGCGAGAGTGTGTACCGTTATCTCGACGGCAGCATTGAAAGGCGGGCATCGTTTGATTCTCGCGCCATTGGAGCTAAAGGGGCGGGGGTCCGAAAATAACCACGTGATGTCCCCAGGGATTATCCTGGTGGACGTAACGGTTGATGATGTGCTGGTGCCCGGGGTGCAGGTGCGCGTAGTGCCGGACGTGGCACAGGCATACGACGCCATCATCGGGCGCAGCTTCACGGAGAAGCCATGGGTAGCGTATCAGAAGCGTGGCGAGGTTTTTAAATTTTTGTTGCGCGAGGAAGGGTACCAGGAGGCAACGGCGGGGCTACGTGGCGACGGGAGTGGGGTCGCAACGCTCGTCGCGCGTGAGACCGTACCGCCGTGCTCCGTGAAGAGCGTGACGGTCGAGGGGGCCTCAGGCACGCATGACGTCCTGATAATGAACGTGGGGCTCAGCGATCGCACGATGGAGGCGGGCGAGAGCCGGATTCGTGATGAAATCACGCCCCTACCGGTGGTAAGGGCGCCACCAGAGCGCGCGCCGGTCGAGTGTGCATCACACGGAACGAAGGGACGAGACCCTGAGCCACCAACCGACGACGAACTGGTGTTGCCGACCCCTGGCAACAAATCACCGATTACCGACGAAGACGGGGCGGTTACCGGCGGAGATGCGCCAAGCGACGAGGACGCTAACAACGGGGACCACGAGCCGCGGCCAGTACCCAACCGGCGAGACGAGAAACCCAACCACGTACATCGAGGGAGGATGGACGAGCAGCGAGTGACGCGCCGCGGACGGGCGACGCGAAGACTACCAATCCGAAACGGCTGTACCATCGGGGGCGTACTCGAGGACGAGTAGCCAACAGGATGGCCGACTGTTATGACCACGCATCCGCGGGTGGCGCGTCGGTCGCCGAACTAGGTGTGCGCCCCCCGCAAGCGCGGCAGCCGGAGCGCGGGAGGCGCGAGAAAGTGGCCGATAAGAGGAGAAAGCAGCAGTGTTCGATAAGCCGAGTAACGAGCGCCACGGACAACGTACAATCCCGCGAGCGCTCAGAGCCGGCAATTTGGAAAGAATCCACGACAACGGCCACGTAGGCCAACGGAGTAAAACGCGCGCGTAAACGTCCATCTCGCAAACGTGAACATCCGGACGGCCTCGATAACGTTCTCCTCGAGCGGCCGACCGCGACCTACGGGAAACGACTGGGAGCCATCCCCATCCGTATAACCGATAATCTCGAAACCGATCGCTCAAGAGGGGTACGGGCTCAGCCAAGCGGTCACGACCGTCGTGAGACCCGTACGCCCTCGGGCCAACGTACCACCACGGCGGAAATATTCGGAAAAAAAACCACCGTTACTTTACCTCGTTAAATTGCTGTCTCTCGCCTACCTTATTCCACCTACCTTACCGACCGCGGTCCATCCTGCGACTAAAAGCATTCGGGAAAAGAGTCAAAAATGTCCAGCTTACAACAGTAGTATTCACGTAGAAATGAATTGTGACGGATGTATCGTAACGCTAACTGAAGCTATAATCAAATTTCAAAGTCGTGAAAATAGCATTGTGTTTTTACAAAACCACGGTGTAATAGAACGAGAAGTAGTATGTGCATCATGTGGAAGCCCTGCCACTCTTCATGAGGCCAGTCTTTTGTGGCGTTGTCAAAGACGTCATGACGAGTAAAGGAATAAAAAAAGAATTCGGAAACGGTGCAATTTTAAACAATCTCTCCGAACAAGTATTTGGCTCTCTAACGCTAATTTGTCACCGGAGAAATGTTGTTCATTCCTAGCGTATTTCATCCTTCTGAATCCTCCTCATACAAATTTCCTCATGAACGAATTGAAAATGAGCACAAATACTGTGTGCGATTGGTCCAGTTTCATTCGTGAGGTTTTGGAGTTTTGGGTCATGCGCAATTCACCGGCCAAAGTGGGTGGCATTGGCAAGATTGTTGAAATAGACGAGGCAAAATTTGGAAAAAAAAAATACAATCGTGGCCGCATCGTCGATGGCGAGTGGATGGATTCGAGCGTGGCTCCAAAGAAGTGTTCATGGAACTGATGCCGGATCGGAGTGCAAACACGTTACTGGAGATAATTAAAAGAAAAATTGAGCCTGGGACAACAATTATGTCCGACTGTTGGAAGGCATATAAATGCCTTGAGAAAGAAGGTGTTCATGATTTACATGGGTTATTTCATTTTTGTTATACTCAGGTGTTATTTCATGTATTCTGTATATTTATATCATTGTGTTTTCAGGATATAAACACTTGAGTGTTAACCACCAGATGAATTTCGTCGTTCCTGACTCTGGGGCCTTCACGCAAAATATCGAACGGACATGGCGTGATGCTCGTTTGATTATCCCTAAATACGGCCGGAGAGAATATCACATGAGTGGATATATTGTCGAGTTTTTGTTCCGTCGTAAATTCGCAGACTATACGGAGCGTCTGCACTCGCTGTTGACAGCGATTACTGGGTTTTTCAATACCACAATGAACGATAATTCGTAAATATATTCGTTTTGTGAATGAATGGTAATAAAAATTCGTCTCGTTATTAATTTCGAATTTACGGTGTCTTCATTAATTTCTATGGTGTTAAACATCATGCGCCACTATATTATAGCATCCTACACCATTGCTGAGGGGTAAAGAATGTCAGAAAAAAATTTGAAGCACTTTCGAGGTGGAGCCGTGATTCTGCAAATTTACCATTTTTCTTTTCGTTCAAGAAATTTATAAAAAAATGAATTTCAAAAATTCAGGATATATCTTTTGTTTTATTTAACTTCTAATTTTGAATTGTTTATAAATAATTGTTGAATTTGTGGAACATAATCGTGAATGATTTCATTGTATAGAGTGTCCCAAAACGAAAAAAAAATACCATTGGTTTTTCAATTTATCACTAACCGTTGCTGAAATATATCGATTTGAATGGCCAAGATGCTTAATGGTGCCGCGTGCACGGTCGGCTACCGCACGATGCAAAAAAAGTCGTAATAGCTATAAACGCAGGTTTTAGCAGCTACCCTAGCAGTTTGAGTGCCTATCAAATCACCATAAAAATGCCTAAGGCATTTTGGTAGGCACTTTTGTTCAAAACGTGCCCGTGAATGCCCATGAATGACTATCATCCGGAATGCCGAAATGTGACGGCATTTTTAGGCACTCATCAGCATTTTCAGGCACTCTTCGGCATTTTTAGGCACTCAGCGGGATTTTTAGGCACTCAGCGGCATTTTTTTTACTGTTCCCCGGCTCTGTTATTCATTCGCTGGCATTCTTTTTTCGGTAAATGCCTAAAAAAATGCCGTTGAGTGCCGGCCTTTTGGGTAGAAATTCGGGGTCGGTCACTCTTAGGCACTTACCGTCACGATTTGAACAAAAATGCCTACCAATGTGACTGTGAATGCCTCAAATAACCACGGCATTTAGCCAGTCACTGAAAGGCATTTCAATGGGCATTTACTACGGCACCCAAGCTGCTAGGGTGACTCGCTTGTCTCGCACGCTTCGATTCGACTGACGCCTCGCCGTCGTCTCGCATGTTCTCGGTTATCTACATCGCCACCGCTACTTCCGGCGCTCACTCTCGCGCGCCTGCGTACTGGCGTTATTATTTGTTTAAACGTTCACGGCCGACGGAGAGATTTAGTAGTGGGATATGGTTCTCGTCCGCGCATTTCGATTCGAAGGGGTTCCGATTAGAGGGGTCCTACTGTATTAAGGATCTATCTCTCGATCGACAAAACAATAAAATAGCCAATGTTTAATGGTACAAATTGCAGTGATCTTACTCTTCAAAAATTGGCTTTCCCACTGCAACATAAAATATTCACTGTGCGCCGTACGTCACAGTTAAACTTCCATTATTCCGATCTGACTTGACAACCTCAACATCATTGATGTAACTTCCCATCGCAACTTGCTGTGGGTTGTATGTGCTACTCTTGATCTTATATTTGGAGGTTATCGCGCACTGAATTAACGAGAATTTGGGCTCAAAGAAATCGCCCATGTGATTTCCCGATGTAGGTAAACTAGTTTGGATTACATGAGGTAAACGCTATAACGGTTTCGACATCGTTTAGATAGTTGTTGGCGTGAGTTAATATTGGTGAAGGACAGGGGTAAGAATTAGAACTAGCCTGCATTGAATGCGCATGAGTTCTATACTAGAATCGTAACTTCATTCGGCTCGCTGCATCGCCGTAGAAGCCCACGAGTTTTTCTTCTCCTTTATTTGTAACGACTGAAGGAGCTACATTGATTTCACTACTTTGTAAAAAATCGAGGGAACTTCAACCTCGAGTAGAGTGACAGGGGTAAATAAGTATTGAAGAACTCAAAGACTGATGATAGGCGCAAGAACAACCCAATGAAATTCACCGCATCGAGAGCAGAATTGTGAAGTAGGACATTGAAGTCTTGAGAATCTGGAAATCGGATTTTACGATTAGAAATACTGCAACGATCATTATTTCGATAAAATGATGGAGCAGGCACCCATGTGGTATACCTTACCATTGCGAAATTCTCCATTGTCATTGCGAGAATTTTTCCCGCCGTCAACTGACAGGGCGTGTCCGTTCTCATAATCACAAGACTGATAAGCTTCTGTGTGCATATCGATGTGTCATGCCATTCTGTTTGGTACCTGAAACGAATCACAACTTCTTCACGTCTCGTGGCACGGATGGCGAAACTTAGATATACGAATTTGTCTTAAGATAAGAGTTGGCAAGCTAATCTTAGAAGGTTCGCAGGAAACCGACTATCGATAACCTGGACCAGGTCCTGGTACTAGTCCTGTGGACGATTTGAGGCCACAAAACTTCAAGCGTAATAGTTAACTACATGAATAAAAATCCATCTTTGAAGTGGAAACTTCCTTAGCACTGTTGTGATTTAAAACCGAATGAAACGAAAGAGTGACGGTAAAAGTATGTGTGTTAGTACGTGCGTGTGCCCCTGCGTATAACAAAGCCTTGGGAATAGGCGTCATAACCAGCTTGCAGCATTGTTCACGTGTATCGTTTTTGTAAATTGTTGTGCCTGTGCACCGCGTGACTAGGTGGGAACGGGTGATTAGGCGCGTCAATTACTATTTTTATTATTTTTTGTGGGTATCTGCCGCAAAGAATGGAAATTCACGTAAATCAATGTAATAGTTAATTTATTTGATAAAGTTCGTTTGGATAGTTTAACAATGTTATATAATTTTGTCTCAAACTTATACTTTGACCGGACTGCGTTACAAATTGGCCTGACGCCTTGACACTTCTTAAATGTAGTTCCGCGGTTCGGGAATCCTCTGAAGAAGGCAGATCCCTACAAAAGTAGGGAGGCTACGAACAGAACACTAACAAGGAAACCGTGAGATGTGTCCGCCTCCGATTTTGATCAAGCTCTTCACGATCGTAGAACCGGTCAAAATATTCGACACGTATTTTTAAAGTGAAACTTCTTATGGCACATAGAGAGGAGTAAAATTGCCTGGACTGAGAAAATTTGTAAGCGTCATCGTAAGGGGACGGATAGAGAATGGAGGACGAGACGATAGTACAGTTTGTAGGCGCGGGGTAGTTCGGAGCGAGGATTAAAATAGCTCGGACTGTGAAAACGTGTAAGCGTCAGAGTATCGGGATGGATAGAGAATGGAGGACGAGACGATAGTACAGTTTGTAGGGGCGGGCACGGTCTTATATACAGGTCTGGAAACGAAGCCCGTATTTCACTGATGCCGTGAGGCAGATCAACGGTCGGCGCTATTATTTCCGTTCGCAGCCACATGCATCGCTGCTATCGGAGATTGTTATTGTTTCCCGCATAGTGATGCAAAAAATAATCTGCACCAGACCGTGAGCTGCACTTGAGTAAAAAATTAACAAAAATGAAAAAAAAAACCGAGAAAAAATTCGCGGAAATGTCGAAGCCACGGTCTTATATACAGGTCTGGAAACGACTCCGATTTGGTCGGCATCGTATACGGCTTCACATTCATTTCCATCTTTCGCCACCACAGGGCACTGACATCGGAGTATGTTAAACAAGGACAGACTCTTTTGTGAGAGGGACAGGCAGAGTAGCTTCTGCCTGTCCCTCTCACAAAAGAGTCTGTCCTTGTTTAACATACTCCGATGTCAGTGCCCTGTGGTGGCGAAAGATGGAAATGAATGTGAAGCCGTATACGATGCCGACCAAATCGGAGTCGTTTCCAGACCTGTATATAAGACCGTGGGCGCGGGGAAGTTCGGAGTGAAATGACTATAGGATTAGAGTAGGAGAATATTCAACGTAGTAGAGTTAGGGCGCGGGGCGTTCGGAGCAGGACGATCGGTCTGAATGAAAAGTAGAATAGTCAGACGTGTGCGTTACCGCTTAAACCTACAGCTCGCCGATTTTTATTAGGTATTCATTGGTTCAAAATAAAATCAATATAGTAATTGACACTTTCGTCGCCCAATTTTAATGAGCCATGTATTCAGCTATTGGGTGTCACCCAGATATGGGTGACGTGGCGACAAACGTGTTAAATTAAACAAACTAATTTTTCAGTAAAAATTTCATTAAAAATTCGAGAAGAATTTTCAGTAGTTATTCACTGGTTTTAAATAAAGTCAATATAGTAATTAAATTAAACAAACTAATTTTCCAGTAAAATTCCAAAAATAGGAGAAGAATTTTTAATAGTTATTTACTGGTTTGAAATAAAACTAATATAGTAATTGAATTTGACAAATTAATTTTTCAGTAAAAATTCATTAAAAATTGGAGAAGAATTTTTAATAGTTATTGACTGGTTTAAAATAAAATCAATATAGTAATTTAATTAAACAAACTTGTTTTTTCAGTAAAACTCCATTAAAAATTGGAGAATAATTTCAATAGCAAATTTTATTAAAAATTGGAGAAGCATTTTTAATAGTTATTCACTGGGTTAAAATAAAACTAATATGATAATTGAATTAAACAAATTAATTTTTCAGTTAAAATTTCATTAAAAATTGGAGAAGAATTTTGAATAGCTATTTACTGGTTTCAAATAAAATCAATATAGTTATTAAATTAAACAAACTAATTCCAATGAATTGAATTTTTGTATGGTGGTTCGGCTATTTCGGTGTTGGATTATCAAAGAATGGACATTGACGGATAATACACCAATTTTATTTCAAGCTTTGTACATACAACTTGAATAAATGTTTGTAATCCTGGGAATCGTAATTATCTACCAATTTAATCATACTAGTATCATTTCTTATTTGCTCTCCTTACTTAGCGACGAACTCATCGACAGAAGTTTCACTTCTAACGCGCGTGGCGACCACGCACGCCCGTTTTTCTTTAATCTGCTGAGTCGCCTATTCAGGGGGTGGGAGCTGCCCTTGAAAATCGGGGAATTTTTCGTTTTTCGATTATAACTCATGAACGGGGGGAGATAGAAAAAAAATTCCAATGGTGGAGTTATTGCATTTAATGTGCACTATACATTTGTGACAGGAACGATCAATTACTTGAAAAAAAATACCATTTTTTCCTTAAAAAATGGATTTTTTTCCATATTTCCGAAGGTTTTAGTTCGATCGAAATGTG
Source organism: Sussaba pulchella (assembly GCA_963971145.1). NCBI lineage: Eukaryota > Metazoa > Arthropoda > Insecta > Hymenoptera > Ichneumonidae > Sussaba > Sussaba pulchella. The sequence goes on from OZ020170.1 coordinate 6,604,788, forward strand.
ACTTTATCAATGTATACATGATCAAAAAATAAAGTTTACGTGCTTTTGGGTTTTTCTATATTTTGCATATTACGGGGTGTGAACCACCCTTGAATTTTTCGGTGATATTGTATCATAATTGGGAATTCCATTCGTAATATTTGGATCATTTCGTGTCTGTAGCAAGGGTTGCATTATGATTGAACATTAAGGAGTGCAATTTAGTAGACCGACCTTTTCATGGGCTGAAAACCACCCCTTGAAATCGTAGGAATCTTCGTTTTTCGCTTATAACTCGTAAGCGGGATGAGATAGAAAAAAAGTTGCAATGGCAAAGTTATTGCATTTTACGCGCACTATACATTGGTGATAAGAACGACTCTTAAATTTGAACAATTGACCATTATTTATTTGAAAAATAGATCTTTTAAACATGTCTTCAAGGGTTTTAGTTCGATCGGAATGTGACTTTGTCAATGTATGAATGATGCAAAAACAAAAATTTCATATTATTGGTTTCATTCATATCACGCAATTAAGGGGGTGTAAACCGCTCTCGAACTTTTCGATAATATTGTACCATAATTGGCAATTTCATTCGTAATACAAGACCTCACGCAAGTGTATTTATCTCGTTGCGGGATTGGCAAACGTATCCTGAACTAGCGATAGCCCGTATCGAATGTACATTCGGATTATGCGTTTTCATATTTTGCGAACAAAGATGCGTTGTACAAATACAATATACAAATACGTTTTAAATCACAACGGTGCTTAAGAAATTCCACTTAAAAAAAAAAAATAAAAAAAAAAAGTCGCACAAAGCTTAAGAAAAGGTGTACGTGAATGTCGTGCACGCGAAAAGGCATTACTATCATATTTCGAAAAAAAATTATAGGAAATTTCATGATAGTCGGAGAGCAACAGTATCCATGCGAGCTGAGTTTCAAAGGCTGAACCTGAATCGACTTGAAACAAATGAGAAATTATCGTATGATTTTATAAATACAAGGGAAAGGTTGTTACTGTTTAACTTTAACTGCCAAAGTTTACGAGCTCATTTACAGGATATTGAATAAGGCAGAATAGCATCGTCGTCTAATTTTCTAATTCTTTCCGAGCCATGGATGAATAATGAAAACATTTTTGACATTCCAAATTTTGTTATTGTAGTTCCATATTGAAGACCCCATACGAGGGTAGCCGGAGTTGCAATCTACCATAATATAGATGACGGAGCTCATGTTGTTATTCCACACATAGATCGCAGTGCACAACAACTGGAATCACTATCTTTTCAGCTTTCTACAGTGGGAGAAATATGTGCTTGTAAAAGGGGATTGGACGATGATAATTCAGTTATAATTGCGGCAATTTACATTTCTCCTCACCAATCAATAAATACAATTATCGAATTTATTAACGAGAATTCAATAAAGTACATACCAGAAGTATCGGGGATTCGTAAAAAAAATAACGATAAAATTCCGATGATTTTGAGTGAGGATGTTAGGGTGAATCTTGCATTGGATACAGCGCTCCCTTTCATTTAGTTCCTCAACACCGAATAAAATTTAAAAATATGCAGCACTTGCACTGAATCGATAACAAGATCAAAACCGGTAACTAACGCTGTATTTCAAAGATATATTGATCAAATCCAAACCAATGCATTTATTTTATTCTTTAGGCACCGTAAGCCACTTGTGTCATTTGTTGACATTGAAAACATGGAGTCTGCATAATAAGATGTAAAATAACTTTGAAACTTGGTACGAATATTCTGATAAATAAACCCTATAATTATCCCACTTGATACCGCATTCGTCTTATTCTCTTGCAGTTTATTTTTCTAAAGGTTTTACTTCTACCGCCTGTGAACTGCACGCATGTTTTAATTTTATCTAGGTTCATTCCATTATTCAACGATTTGAGACTGTGGCAATTTGGCTTTAGTTTCCATGATTATATTCGAGCGTCCTCCTTTTATGATTCTCTACATCATGTGCATGAGACCCGACCTGCAGTGTGACTCAAACGATGCTGCGAATCGGCCCGGGTTGAAAATTCTGGTCTCAAACGACGTTGCGTTTGATACTGTAAGCACGAGAAAATCTGAGAAAACTCGACTCAACGAGATGGGATCGGTTAACTGGTCGCGAAAATCGACACCAATGGAATACGAAATTTATTCGAATTTTCTAAGTCTTTTCATCCTAATAAAATTTAATACTGATTACTCGATTATGACATTTACAATTAGGTATCACAAACTGGGATTGTGAGCTACCGTTTAAAACTCGAAGGTCGGAAGCGCGAGGTCGGGCGCTCTGGAGCCAAGATTAAGATGGAGTAAGCTGGGTTGATAACGACGACGTTTGCGACATGATCAAACAGAGGTGAAATTACGCGTCATTTCGACATGGAGTAAAGATGACGTTTCGCTAACTTGACATGCACTTCGTGCAGCCTAGCATGCTGGAGGAAGTCAAACTGCCACCAGCCTGACGATTGACGTTATTGGGTTTTTCAAGGTCTTACTGGACGGATCATCGGGCAAAAAGTTAGTCCACAACCGGCGAATCGTGGATTGACAATCCTAGATCATGCCATACATGTTTGGCCTTACAAATAGCTAAATTAATATTGAATTAACACTGAGAAATATTAATTATCTACTTTTAATGAGAATTGAAGTCAAATTGGACTAAAATAGCGTGTGCATGACTGAGATTTTGTCCGTGACTGTACAGCTGTTTCAACCGTCCGAGAAAAAAATGTCTTAACACTTATTAGTATCCATCCAGTAATACCTTAATCAACGGTTATAGTAGATACTGGGTAAAATGTGAACCACTGTCGGCCCCCACTCTTGCCATTCTGCTAGGCTTCCATGCAATTGTTACGTCCGAGTCGCGTATATGATAAGTTTTCCACGCGACGAAACTAAACTGGTGGCGTCACTTACACGTCAGGGCGCTAGTATCTTACTGCGGGGACGTAGACCTTGCGAAATTATGGACGAATATATAACTTTTCCTAGGGTTGGTGGGAAACAGGCTCGCAACAGATGGTTTTTCTTGAAGGTGATATCCCGCGCTATGCTGACTGCGAGTAGATGGCACAGGCAAGGGGTTAGAAACGTTCCGTTTGACGTTTTCAAAGTACAATTCAGTTCGGTTTTACGATACTCGCACAGTCGGCTTACAATATCTGTTCAAGCGCAAATAATATTTTATTTGCAGATCTTTTTACCAAGTTGGATTGGTGACCCGACATAATCTCAGAGTAAAAATACCACACGACTAGATATCACGCTTGTAAGATAAGTCATCATACCATATCGACAACCAAAGTTTTCCTGGCCTCTGGCGAGTGAAATCAAAAGATTACAGCAGACTTTCGTTCTTTCTTCAATTTTTTGGCACATATTGCCATTATCGTCACTATGAGTTCTTCTTCCATAACGATTTTGGGACGACTGAGCGAAAGACTGAGCGAAAGTTTGAGTCGTGTAGACGCACGATTTGTGTCAGTCTTTTGCTCCGTCTTGGCTGATCATGCAAGACTGACGACAAGACGGCACGTGTAGACCAGGCTTAAATCAATTGGGAATTGAAGTCCGGGTTAGAACTCAAAATTCATTTCGACTCGCGATTTTACCCGAGGTAAAATATAAACATGCCGTTATGTTGTATTTTGCCCGGCTGAAAGTCCACAGCATGTTGACGCTCGGATTTTACGACGGTCGAAATTCCAAAGCTCTCGTGACTTTGGATTTTCGCTCGCTTAAATCGCTCCGGGGCTTCAGATTTTGCCGACCCGAAATACAAAATACATCGGGACTTTCCCAGACTTTAAGTACTTCCTGGGTTAAATTCCCCGAAATCACATGAATAATTGAAATTTCAATTGTTTTAACATTCGATAAATACTATTATCCATTTGAAGTTGTCATGATTAAATAAATAAATAGATAAATAATTTTTTTTGGTCTCATTATGAGAGTACACGGGTACGTATGGATAAAATAATTAATTATAAAATTGATAAATGAAAATTAATTTTCCTTTCCTTTCAAGTGTGCGAGTATGTGCGAATGTATGTAAGGGTGTGCGAATGTGTGCGAGTGTCGGCGGGTGTGTGCGAGTGTGTCCGAGTGTGTGGAGAGTAAGCAATGTATTCACTTATTTATTTAATTATTCATTTATATGTATCCATGCACCCTCATATACCCTCACTTATATTTATCCGACGGGTACATAAGATAAATGTCCCAATCATTGAACAGTTAAGGATCTGGGGGATTGAATTCGGTGACAAAAATATAAAATCAAGAAAAAAACCATCTCTTTCGTGTTCAAATGAAACTTCGATATTTTTATTTCCGAAAAATCGCCCTTTACATTATTTTTAAATGATTTCAAATGAAAAAAAAGAATAACAATGTGAAGCATGCAAATGCCCCCATTATTAAACACTGGAAGTGCCTATGTCCCTAATATTGAACAGGCATGTCTGAGTTATTGAACACTCTCGAGAATTCTTGTTCCGTTCTGAAAATATTATGTTAGGTACAATATTAAGAAATAAAAGCAAAATCAATCGCTTGAATAATCTTTCATTAATCGTGTAAAAATACAAAAATAAATATTTAGTCTCTTTTTTATGTCCTGTTTTTGTTGGATTTTGTCGCAACTTTCTTATTTTTCGACTCCAACTTTTTTTTTTTTTTATTTTCAGCTTCTTTTTTTTTATGTTCTTTATTTCTTCTCTTCTTTTCCGCTTTTCTTTAATTGCTTCGTCTTTTTCTTTTTTAATTTTTTCTTTATCCGCATGGGATGCCAACCATTGGTTGCTTGTCGCAACTGATGGAACTTTTTCCTTTCTTTTTTTTTCGTTCCTTTTTCTTCGTTTTTCGGCCAGAACAAAGTTTCCTTGAAAATATCTGGAACGTCGCTCGGCACAGAAATCTTCGATTTTTCTGAAAAATAAAAAAAAAGAAGAGTAATTAATTATCAAAAGTTAAGAAGATGTGATCAGTGATTCAATTACCTGGTTTTTCTTGTTCTTGTGTGTTGTTGCTGTGGTTTAGGTTGTTGCTAGTTATATCGTTGTTATTATTTTCGAGGACGTGGGGAGCCATTGATTCCGTAATGCCCAAAACTTAAAAATGAAAAATGGCAAATGATTTAAATGTCGTATTTAAACCAATTTCGTTGAACGAAAAAAAAATAAAAAAACGTCCGAACCTTCAACGTTGCTCCCAGTCGCAGAATCGTCTATAAATTCAAAAATTATATTTCCATCTGTCTGTAGGTGCTCTTCGAACAAATTTTGGTCGATGTTGACTCCGCTTGTTCTTTGATTCTCTTCGCTGTCTATAATTTCTCCTCTCTCTTTGTTTTGGACAGTTTTTTCACCTACACAAATGGCCAATCCCAAAAAGCCTACAAATCTAGCGAAGCACTAAAAATATATGTTCGAAACTATCCTATACGAAACGTGATGAAAAAAATGTATAATGTTAATTAGAGCAGTTTAAATATCACTCTGAACTTTTAATTTCAACCAATAAGCGAATAAGCCTCTATCGGTAATCTGAATCTTTTCAGCTGACCCTTCCGCTGCTTTGAACCGCTCGAGTGTTTCTTCGTCCAAATTCTCTTCGAAGAGCCGCAGAAGGGTGTCTAAACGATTTGGCTCCGGTTCAGCTTCGACAACTGGATTTTTATTCCCTCGGTTTGAAACATCATATGAGACTGCATCAGGTGAAAATGGTTGTAAACCACCGTTTCTGATGCTCTTCTCGATATTTGTGGAATCTAGAGCTTTTTTGAGCAACGGGGCAAAGTGCCCTTTCTTGAGTTTCTCTCCGCAGTTTTCGAGTTTCCAGTCGTTTACGGTATTTTTCCATGCGTTTTTCAGAGGGTGAAAAATTGCCACATCTAACGGCTAGAGAATGTGAGTCGAGTTTGGGAACACCACCGGTAGGGTCAGATAGGAAGAATGTCCATCGACGTACAATATGGCCGGAAACTGTATCGAGTTTTTTACCAGCCATGGATAGAAACAATTCGAAATATATTCAAAAAAAGTTTCCGCAGTCACCTCCACCCTTTGTGGGACACTCCTATCTGCCAATCTTTTGGAAAATTTTGTATGATCGTGTGTGGTATACGCTTATACGCATACATCACCATGGGAGGAACCGTGGTACCAGCAGCGTTGACCATGAACAGCGTTGTCAAACACTCTATCTCATCGGCGGTGGCAGGTTTGTAGACAGCTCTTCTCCGACGCTGTACGATGACTTGATCCGGACCAAATGCTTTTGGACAAAGCATCAACGCGCTCTCGTCACAATTAAAAATCCTGCTCGGTTCTATTTCCGTCAGATTTGAATTCTCCAAGTGCTGTTTCACTTCATCGAACCGATTCCCAATTCGTCCTTCGGTAACAGAAGCTCGAGTGTTGGAGAGATTTTGCGCTGTGCGAATAGTTAAATTGTGGTGTCGCCGGCGGAAACCTTCGTACCAGTTTCTACCTGGTCTCCCGTTCGTGAACAACGCTGATCGCCCCGTTTTTAAAACCGACAAGTGAACGCTGTCGAGTAACTGCGTTTTCGTCACCGAGAGGCCTCTTCCTCCAAGAAAAAGTACCCAGCGAACCAATTGCTCGGCTTCCTCCGGTGTTAAAATCATCGGTGGTCCTGGTTTTGTTTCCATCGGCACTTTTCCTCTCCTCTTGAGTGACAAAGTTGCTACGGGAATGTCGTACGTTCGGCTGGCCTCTCGTAATGATATTCCCTTTGCTACCGCATCCAATGCGGTTTTTACAACTTCCGCACTATATGCGGAGCGACGTCTTTTTGTCGCCATGTTTATGGCGTTTTATTGAGAAAATGTTGTCCCTGAAATATTGGAGAGCAAAAAATATTGAACATTACATTCGTCTTTTTAGGTTATGTTTAGGTTATATTCTGTTTTTACTCTATTTTAAATGTTTATTGCACGAAAATACAAATAAGAAATATATATATGACGATCTTAGAGTTGTTATTAAAAGAATAAAGGTAAGTTTATTCAGGAACTTACCGTTTTTGTTGAATAAGTCCGATTCACCCGATTTGTCACACGTTTCTCTGTCACACTGTCTCGATGTTTTGATGGGTTTAATAATGCCATCTGGGAGAATTTCAGTGTTCAATAATTTGGACACACTGCATTTTCTATTGTAACGAATCGAATTGTCGAGCGTTATGATTTATTTTCCTAGGTAAAGAAATGGGATCTTGAGGGAGACGATTGGCGTTTGTGTGGCCCGAGATAAAGAGAATCCTTCGAGATGAATATTGCATGTTCTAATAATTATTTTAAATTTCATCGAAACAGCAGTATAGAAGGATATTTGCAAACAAAGAATAATTCTATAATGATTAACAATTCATTAATTTCTTAGTAATTGATTAATGAATATGATTTAATAATTCTACCAATGATTGACCACAAATGGGTCTATGAAACGACGAGTAGTCACTCTTCTTCTTGCAAAATTAAATTAACGGAATATTATCTATAATATGATTATTATCGTATAACAAATGATTGGCTCATATAGCCGAAAGAAAGAACGCATTTATGACGCATGAATATCGAGGGACGCCGCAACTGGGTTGTCGCAAACGGATATTTCGAGGTGGACGATTCGTTGCGTCGAATACATATTATATTTTTTTAGAATTTTTTATTATTAGACGGGAACTTCGAAGGACGGGAACATTCCCAACGAGCCGGTAAATACGACGCGAAAATCATACGAACTCACACAAATCAGCAATAACTATTCACTACCGTGAATTGCATTAATTAGCATGGTGATCGAAACCGGCCTCGTGGTGCGTGTGCGTATAATGGCGGCACGTCGTCGCACGTAGGGATGAAGATAATGAAATGCGTTTTCGGCGGTTATCGCCTATGCGGGATACCTGGAGATGGCTAGTTGCAGCTTTTGGAACCTGGGTTCAGCTTCTTCCAACGATGGATGATCCGAGCGGACTACGCCCGTCGATGGAAAGATGCGGCGTAAGATCTTCCTCGATCCGCGCATACGACACGTGGTCGTTGATTTTCGTGGGGTCGGGATCCTTGTAAATCCGATGATGTCGTCGTCGTGCAGACGGGAAAGTACGTCCTGATGATTAATTAAATTAAGGTGATCGAAATTGATAGCCACTTGGCTCGAGAACGGCGAATCGGTGCCGAATTAAATACGATATAAAATGGCGGCCTAGGCCGCTGACGAACGCCGGGCACGTGTTCCGCTCCCTTGGACGTTGATATAAGAATGATCCCGTCGATTGCGGCGTCACGCGTCGTCGGCACGGGCAACTAGCACCTAGATCGCGCACTCGATTAGTTTCGCGCACTTACGCGGCGCGAGCGACACCTCGCGCTTTTATTCCGCGGTGTATTACCTCGGATTGGGGGCCTCACGCTGGCCGATGACGGGGCGCTATGATGTTTTATAGACGTCGATACATTCGACGGTCACACTATCTCCCAATGATCGAACACCGTATTTTTTAACAAATAATTAATTTTAAAAAGTTTTCTAAAATTGTTATTTGTAAGAAATTTTCGGAGGAACCTGAAACGCCTTTACTTTTTGAGATGCGACAGTTTTTGAATTTTTTAGGTCCTTACGCATGAAGCGGCGCGTCGTAGCAAAAACGATAAGCAGTTACCACAAGACGACAAATCGGGTCACCGTTGCTGATCAAATATTTTTTTTCTCTATTAATTAAAGCTTTTCTTGCACAGGTAAGGTAACATTCCGAAAGATAAAAGTTTCATATACGTAATGAAATTTTTATAAATAAGTAAATGCATGCAGGTGAATGAGAAATAATAAAAATACAAGATAGTGTTCAATAATTGGGACCTGTTTAATAATCGGGTCATTTACCTTATTAATATCTACAATTTATTTACTTATTTATTGTCGTGATTCATATGTACCTGTCGGGTACATATAAGTAAGGGTATAAATAATAGAATAATTCTTTTTTCGTCTCTTCTTATGAGGACCCATTATATAGGTACATATAAATGAATAATTGAATGAATGAGGAAATAGATTTTTTACTCTGCACACACTCGCACACACTTGCACACACTCGCACACACCCCCACACATTGGCGAACACTCGCACACACTCGCACACACTTGCACACACTTGAACACACTCGCACATACTCGCACCCATCCACATACACTTGCACACACTCGTACACACCCGCACACACCCGTACACACTCGCACACACTCGCACACATTTGCACACACTCGTATACACTCACACACATTTGGACATGCTTGTACACACTTGCACACACTCGCACCCACCCGCACGCACTTGGACACACTCGCACACATTCGCACACACTCGCACACATTCGCACACACTCGCACACACCCGCACACACTCGCACACACTTGCACACACTCGCACACTTGAAAGAAAAGGTGAATTACTTATTTTTTATGAATTTTATAATTAATTATTTTATTTATACGTAACCTCGTACGTTTGAAATTGAAATTTTAACTATTCATGTGATTTCAGGAAATTTAACCCAGAAAGTACTCAACGTTCGGGGAAGACCTGATGTATTTTGTATTTCGGGTCGGGCAAAGTCCAACGTCCCAGAGGGCTTTGGAATTTCGACCGATATAAAATCCGAGTGTAAACATGCCGTGGACTTTAAGCTGAGCAAAATACGAAATCACAGCGTGTTGATATTTTTCCTCGGGTAAAATCGCAAATAGAAATGTATCGCGGATTTTCGAAGACGCAAAATCGATCGTGCCCATCCCTGCTAGTAGGTATCAGCAATCAATGGCAAGAGGCTGGGGAGCAAAGCCCCTCGGTTCTTTCGGGTAACTTCGGTTATCGTAGGCCTTGGTTACTTAAAAATCATTTAGGGTTATTTGTTTTACTTAGGTTATTCACCATTGCATATCATTTTGCATTGTTGATGACAATGACAATAACTTTCATGATGATTTGTCAAATTACGAGAACACACGACTAAACAAATTTAATCCCGTTATACGATATTTCACGGGTGTTATATTTTTCAATGTGATATTTGGTTCTGTGATATTTGATTGTGTGATATTTTTTCATATGATATTTTGCGACATAAAGTCGATATTCTTTTGTTCTGTTATCGAACGTGACCCAACCACTGAATTCATCCATTTGTTCATTGAAGCGTAACATGTCACCCACCTGGGGTGAGGCCCGAAGTACTATTTGTATAACGTCGTAATTTCTGTTTTCTTCCCAGTCATTTTTCTACAAACGGTTTGTAGACTTGAAAGCTTTTATACCGACGCAAGAGATTTTAACGAATGACGATGGTTAATTCGTCTCGTGTTAAACTCGAGTTAAGTGTATTCAAAGCCAATTTGCTAAGGCGAGTTGACTCTTCCTTTTTTAACAACTCGTACGAGGAAATTCCCCCGTAACACCCTCAAACGTGTCGATTTTAGAAAAGAGACAGTCTTTCTCTAACTTCCAGCAGCCGAGGGACTACCACGTAGGCGACGATCGTTCGCCCGTTTCAAACTGATGCATATGCCTCTGCGAGATTGGGGCCACATCCGCTGTTGTTTCGATAACTAGCTGCCTTTGGTGAGAAAGTATCAAGCAACTGTAGAAAGAAAGGAGTTCACGTATTTCGTGGCTACCAGGGCGAAAGAGTCCGACGCTATGGGTCGAGTGGCGCGCGTTACTTCTCATATTTACGAGCTGTGGTTACAGGCCTAGCTCGTGGTATAGAACAGGGACGTAACACCATTTCGCAAAAAGTTTAATATGTAAATAAGTGTTCCGATTCGACAATTACTATTCATCGACAATTTGCATCGTTACAAAGAAAAAACAACGTTTACTCACACGTATTCGCGAATTTGCTCGCTATGATCTTTCAGTTTTTGCGAGAAGTAACTTTGAAAAAATAGATGGAACATCTCGCCCAAGGTAAATGCAGCAAATCGCATCGCGTCTTTAGGATTTTCGTCCATGGTCACGACCGTCTAATTACAGCAAAAATAATGTTTAAATACAAGAAAAGAATGGAGTACATTGATTAACCGAAGCTCGATTATCATTGCTAACGAAAATTCACCTGATATCCGGTGACGCTCATAATTATCACGCTCAATCCAACGATGCTGAAAAAGGCCCACGTATAAGAAGTCTCGATGAGCTCTCCTAATCTACGGAATTTATTGATTTTGATTAGTTGGACGGTCGAATACTGTGCGAAATGAATTTCAAATTCGCCGAAGTTCAGAGTTACTCAATAGCTTTCTTGTGTTTCTTGATACAATCCACCATGTATTGAAACGTAACGTCGTCCTTCGGTCGTGAGTGGAGCATGTCACTGTTTTTTGTTCTTTCGCGCATTAGTTGCAGCTGACGACTGAAAAGAATCGTTATTGCATTCGGGAAGTTAATACCTTAACTGCACAACTGTTAGACTAAACAATATAAATTCAGATAGATTATATTCTTCACTCACCAGACTACGACGAACATCCCACAAGTATGTTGAACGTGTACCATAAACATTGTATCCGCGGCTATGAGGACTGTGATGATTACCGTAACACAAATAATGGAGTGTACGAGCGCGTAGTAATAATAAGTTTCCATATCGATACCATAATAATCCACTGGGAAAGGAAACTCCCCCGGGCGGGATCCATTAATAAGCTTGAGTGTTGCCAATATTTTTGGCGCAGATGGTTGGCCCATGAAGAGTACCAGACATACGTACATCATAACTTGAAAATAAAATTTTGTAAGAAAAAAGTTGTAAGAAAAATCACGATAAAATCAACCTGTGACATAATTCCGTAAAAATATTAAAAAATATCATGACGATCATTTCGAAATAGAAATCTATGATAAAATCGAAATCCCATCTTCATTTACCGGTGTAAACCATTGTGAATTTTCTGCCAATCTCGGCGTAGTCGTGGAGGGGCCTGGAGATCTCAGGCTGATTAACCAGGGACGCCCAATCGATTTTCATGCGCTCAACGAGCTCAAGCATCTGTTTCACAAAATAATTTGTTTATCAAGGCGACGTATTTCGGAAATTGAATTGAGAAAAAAACTACCACGCACTAGATAACCTACGTGGAAAAAGCGTTAATATACCGAATTCAATGTGTTTCGATAGTGTGCTTTCGTGTGTTGGTAAGGAACGAACCTTATCGAAGTTGAACATAATGTTCACGACTTTTGTCATACAAGCTAAGTCGGTGACAAACGGTGGAATACTTTGAAGAACGATATCCGAGTCGTCCCACGATTCGATGACTGCTAATATCTAACGTTTCAGAAATATTATTATGTTGTGTACTAGCATAGAATATTCAAATTACTCCTAATATGATAATTATTTTTATTATTACTCTCATTATCAATATTATTATTTATTTTTTCTACGGGGGAGGGGGGAGGTGGGAAATCTTCGGAATGTTATATCCCCGGATGGCCCGTGTCTCCTTAGACTCCTGGAGTAAGGGTCAGGAGGGATATGTTGTTTTGGGATCACTTGCCAATTACGAGTAAAACTCAAATAAATATTAATGCGGTTCACATTTATTATGCTTTCCGAATTTTACACAGTGTAGACATGGGTTGTGATTACACATCTTAGTACTCGGGTTATCGCGGTGCGTCGTATCACTCGATTACCGCGCCGCGGGTTTAACTCGGAGATTTCTGTTAGCGTTTTAAGGACCGATATGGAAACTCTGTTACGGCACGGAAGTCTACTGTACGGAGGGCCGTTCAACTAGATCGTTCGTTCAAAACTGTTTTTTCGATCGCGAGCTTTCGGTTGCTCGAGGCTTGTCGAAAAACTGGTTTTACAATTTTGTGGTCGGCCCGTTGCCAGCCAATCGCATTCCTTGTCAGCGCTTTGGTGCTGGCTGCGGGCACGGTCTTTTGAAATGAATTTTTGAATTGAATATTGTCGTAACGGAAATGCCGTCTTTCCGTTACTTGCCATAAGTGATTTCGATTTCCTTTCAATCGCGTGATTTTTTGTCAGCGATATAAAAGGCTTTGATTTCTTGTTCGTTTAATTCTGACAATTTTATAAAAATGAATTTTGCTGTCTGTAAGGAAATGCCATCTTTCCTTTCATATCTCCTGATTCGGAATCAGCGATGTTCGATCGCGGGAAACAATTATATCGTGCATATAATTGTTTCGTACATTCATTCTATAACTTTTAAATAAATGTATAAACCCAATGAAAATTGCGGGGCACAACAGGAAGCTACTCACTGATAGTAGTGTGGGTAGTGTCGGGATTTCACCCCCTAAAAAACCTAGCCCCCATCCCCCTTGAGAACCGCCAACCAAAAACTTGGTTACTACTACTTCTAATGAGCGGGTCTATCCGCGTGCGTCTTGTAGTCATTCCTGTTTCTGTTTCGCCTGTGCAGGATGGTCTCCGTGTAGGTGACAACTAGTTGCCACCGTTTCGTCCCGTGGAGCATCACCTCGACGATTTTTCCGGGGTTGATGCACCCTACGGTCGTTTGTTGTCTGTCTGAGTCCTCCCGAGCGGTCACATTCGACGAACGTGTGCTCCACGTTGTCACGATCGTGTCCGCGGTATTTGCAGTCTGATGTTCGTACTATGTTAACGTTGTAAAGGTACGGTCTGAACTAGCCGTGTCTCGTTAGTAGCTGAGTACCTTACAAATTTACGTTCCCGAACCCCTGGTGGGTACATGGTCTCAGGCCCTGTATTCTGCATCTTGTCCAGTTCTCTGTCGTTTTTATTGTTCAACGCTGTTGCCAAGTATGTATCGTCCAGTTTTTGCCGCGTCCTGACGTCTGGTGTCCGCGCTCCTTTAATAGATCCTCTTGCATTGAAATGCAAGTAGGTCTATAGGAATTACGCCCGCTATCACGAATACGGCCTGTGCCGAGTTAGTCCGGTAGGAGCAGGCGATCCTCGGCGCGCTCCGTCTCTGTACTGTAGTCGTTACGTGTCAGTATTTTTTTGTCGTGAGAGCTTACGCCCAGATCTCCGCGCCGTAGAGAAAGCTTGAGCGTCGTCGCCATAAGAATCTCCGTTGTCCGGGTCTTGGTCCGTTCGTGTTCGCTATCAGACGTTTTAGAGAGGCAATCTTTGCGGCCGCCGTCCGGGATGTCTTCTGTATGTGAGACCAGGAGGTAATGTTTCAAGGTCACCCCAGGACCCCCTTCGCCTTGAGCTTCGATCTTGCCTGTCCCGACTGTTAATCGGGAGTCTCATCTGTATGTGATCACTTGTGAAAAACACCAGTTCCGTCTTTTCCGTCGCCAGTTGCAGTTCGTGCTCGGTCATCCATCGACCAACCCGTGTCATTGCCTGGTTCAGCTTATACTGCGCCAGTTCTGCGTATGCATCGCTGTATGAGACGAGGAGTACGCCGAGCGGAACGCTGGCAGGTACGGGGGAACACGGAAGCCGCTCTTAAGCACCTCCTCCATATTCACCCACCGCGCCGAGTAAAACGCGTTCCCGACGTCCAGTGCTGCCAGCAGCACGATAGGTCGCGCCGCATGACAGTGCCTGTCTGTGTCCTCGAAGAAATCCACCATCTTCTGTATGGCTCAAGCCGTTGAACGACCCTTTCGGAAGCCGCACTGCTGGCCCGACAGGCCTCTACCGGCCTGTATCGCGTCTGTCAGTCTTGGTCTCAGTAGCTGTTCATAGAGTTTTCCTGTTGCGCCCAGTAAGCTCAGCGGCCAGTAGGCCGACAGCGTGCTGGGGTCCCCTTTACCCATGCAGATAAGGACCAACCTTGCCGACATTCACCGGTCACTGAGGGTCCCTGTCGTTAAACACGTATTGTATATGTCGAGAAATATCTCCGGCCGTTGGTTGACCATCAGACGGATAATCTAGACCGGTACTCCGTCCGGTCATGGGGCCTCACCAATCCTCATTGCGTTGGATGCTCTCGTGAGCTTTCCCGCGGTGAAGATGGGGACCGGCAGTGTCTTGCCGTCATACGTTGCGGCCGTTCGTTTTGGGTGTGTGGAGAATAGTCCGTCGACAATCCGTCGAGCGGTTCTTGCGTCCATAAGGTCAGATGGGACCCGGATTCCTGGTTTCCCGATCACGATCGTGTAACCAGTTCCCCACTGGTCGCAGTCCGACTCCTCGCGGATCTTCTTCCAGCACCGCATCTTGCTGGCTTTGAACGCGTTCGCCAGTCTTCTCCGTTTTATCTTGTTTGCAGCCTGGAGGGTTTCCTCTTCGAGTCTACCCTCGGTTATCGTGCTGTATTATTATTATTATTATTGCGTATTTATCATTGGATGGTATGCATTTTAATAATTTCAGGGGCCGTAAACTTAGTTGAAATTATAAATTCTCATTATTGCAGGAATTTCCGCGCTGTATAGCAGGTCGATTATCACAGCTTCGGGGATTTTGTCTATGGTACTTAATTCTAGGTTCAACATTTTGATATTGCACTGGAGATTCTCATGAACGATGCCAATACCAGAAACAATCAGAAGAACTATTCTAACTGATTTCAGGTTTGATTGGGTTTTAATTTCTCCAGCTAGCTCCGATTGTTTAATTATTTCCTCGCTGTACGTTTTGTCCAGTTTCTTATCCAGCGGTATGGCTATGTCGATTATGTACGCTTCATTCTTCCTTTTATCGACTATTGTTATGTCAGGTCTCTTGTGTTCTCCCCTGTGTGCTGTGTAGAGGGTCCGATCAAAGTATATTCTTACGCTGTCAGTTTATATGGCAGATCCAGGTTCATATCGGAAATATTTTGGGTCGTTGCTGATTCCGTATTCTTTTAGAAGTCCGATGTGAGCGCGGGGATCGCGTACGTGTGGGTTGCCTCACTGAAGTTCTTTCCATTAAGTCTCGACTTGGCCAGCTTGTGGATTCGCCCTATGACTTTATTTGTCAGTTTTTCCTTCTTTTCCGTACGGTCTATACGTTTGCTCTGGGCCATTCCAAGGTACTCGTACAGCTCGGCATGCTTCATTGCCTGGATGTCGAAGATATTCTCCCTCTGTCGCCCGCATTTTGGTTCCATTCAGCTGATTGTCATTGTTTTACACTTGTTAGTCCTGAAGGTCATTCGGATGTCGTCGCTGAAGAGTTTGATTATTCCAAGGAGGTGCTCAAGATAAGTTTTGGTTGATGCGTAGATTTTCAGATTATCCATGTAAAGAAAGTGGTTGGTTTTGAAGATGTCTGGACTGATTTGTTTTGTCTTGTATCCGTATCGTTTTATTCAGTGGCTCGCTTAATGGGTTTCGGGCGACGCAGAACCATTGCGCACTCAGAGAGTCTCCTTGGAAAATGTGACGTTGAATCGATATGATTATGAATATTATTATTATTGTTATTTTTATTATTATTCAGAGAGCAAAACATAATTCCTCCATTCTTTCAAGTTTGAAAACACACGGAGTTGGAACATTTTTTAACAAGGAATCTAGTGACATACGCCGAAAGCTTGTTTGCTTCTCTCGGAAATTCTTTGTTATAAATCTGTACGATTTTTCTTGACAAGATAATTTAGTGTCGAAACAAAATAGATACTTTTTTCACTCTGAACACAGGTACCTCTAAAAGGAAATACTTTTCAAATCCCCCCCCCCCCCTTCAAACGCTGTTCAAACCCTTTTTCCGTCACACTACGAAATTATATCACGGCCGTTACAACGGGTAGAATTCACCCGGTCAGTTTTCAAAAAACATACGGGAGCTATTTATCCGTCCGAAAGGGCTAACAAAGTTTCAGAACATTCTTCGAACATTTTTAGAGATGTACGAAATTTATTTATCGGAAATGAAGCGGGAATATGGTTAAAAAATGCATAAAAAGATGAAAACGGAAGAAATACATCTTTTCAGTCCTAACATCATCAGTCCCTAAATTTTGAATTTTTGAAGCTGAAATTTGGACGTGATACTTGTTATATGTAATAGTTTTGAAGAAAAAAGAGTAGGACAGTAAGCGTTTCAAAAAAAGTATTTACTCCCAAATGTAAAGCTGGTCGATTTTTGAGTAGGGAAAAATGTGGAACTATGCAGCAGTATGGTTGTCGTCTGACCCCCGTTGAAAGCATGCCGTTTCGCGCATGTGTTACGGGCGCCAAGTGGCGTCATGTTCCTCCCGTAACACGCGCGTAAATCCTCTTGTTTTCAACAAGGGTAGGACGAAATAGTATATTAATCACCGAGTGCGGAAAGCATATGGGCTTAGGTATTGAAAGAAGCGAAAAATGTATTTTTCTTATGTTATTTAAAGGGGAAAGAGGGCCCCCCTTTGCGACGGGCCAAAAAAAAACATTTTCGAGTGTGCTCTTCGCGAGGATTTTTTTTAGGCCAACCACTAGCTATAAAGACCATGCATCCACGAAAAAAAATTAATTGTTGCTTTGACGCAGTCTAGTGTGCATGCGTATGTGTGCGTGAGTATGTGTGTGTCCGTGTGGGAACGTAACACAAAATCTACAAGTTTATTAGAAATTTTTCGTATTCATTAAAAAGATACATGTGTGTTGTCAAGATTTCATATAAAATGAAAACAAAGATAAGGGCGTTTAAAGATTTTCATATAAAACAGCAAAAGTTTCCGAGACGTAATGAAAAGCGTTCTCGTCTTGTTGCGTATTATTTTGATCCGCAACGCACTCAACTGACGGTGGAATATTTTCGATAGAGTCGAACTCTGACATTGAGAATGAATCCTCATAGATATTGACTTCTTCTCTTTTTATATAAATAGGATAAAACAAAATAGACATGAAATTCGCGAGATAAATGTCCACGCGCAGTCAAAACGTTTTTGCATGGGCGATGTGAATACTGAGCTGGAACTCGTTCGAGCGTGTTTCTTGTTGAGAGGATCGCATGCGGAAAAGAGTGATAGAGACAGACAGGTAGTGAGCGCGGAGCGCGCGTCTGGTGGGGGTATGCGATATATAATAAAAACTTTTCCCCTTGGGGGCTTTTGGTTTCTTATTTGGAGGTCGGACTGTACTTTCCATCACTCAAAACAACCGACATTTCTCTTGTATCACTTTTCTGCCATCTCAAATATGTTGAAATCGCCCGCTAAACAATAAGTATATGCCGTTACCATTATACAATTCAATGGACAGCGTCAACGTTAAGTTAATAATGCTCGTACTTCGACCAACTAACGAGTAATTAAAATTATTTCTCTGAACAAGCTTTAATTACCGACTTTTGCATTAAGGTCAGAGAAATTCTCACTTTTCTGGCACGTGTTTTTAAAAAAATCATCATAAATTCATGGAGATGACATTGATTAACGTTCTTTCTCCAACTTGCATGGATTAATGGAGGATTAAATTTCATACAAAATGTTCTGTTTTCGTGTTTTCGACGAAAAATATGGGAAATCTTACTTACCTGTCTTTACGTAAGCAGGGGAGCTTGAACTGTGCGTTATGGTCCTTTCATTTTCTCATTTATGCATCTATTCCGATTAGATTTGGTAAGAACACGTAGATTGATGATCCATAGAAAGAAATGATAATATTTAAAAAATAATAGTTCCAAAATTATCATTTTCCTGGAAACCTTAAAAAATTGTGAGGAACGACGGGTAGGAGGTATGATAAGTAAAACCAGTTTGTTTCCTATAAAAGTTATGGTGCAGATTTCACCAGTGATTTTGAGACCACTACAAAATACAGTGAGTGTAAAACGTATTGGAAAACCCATCGTTTTCAGATAAATCACCTTTTTTGATCGGTATTAATGATATTTTCTGCTCGAACGTTTGGGGTACTCTTGGTGAGAATCAGCACCAACAATTCCATCTGTTTTATTGAATTGTTACTGATGACTCAATGACATCATAAAAATAACAGCGAAAATAACGAGCAAAAAGTATTATAATTCCACCGACCGCGCAAAGTAAAATTCATCTACTCGTGTTTTTATTTGCAATAACGAAACTGCGCAACATTTCAGACATTACTCTCAGTCAGCACGATCTTGTTGATAACCCGGTCGCTTCAATAAACGTTAGTAGGCACCAGTAACCGACGGAATGGCAAGGAAAGGCGTTGAAACGACAAAAGAAGAGCGAAATATCATGACTGAATTGCACAATCAGTATAAATGGTTAATCACATTAGTGGAGCTGTGGGGACAACAAGGTCGACTATCCGGAATATTCTAGAGCGATACGGGAAAACAAAATCTGTAGAAAACAAAGCGAGGAAATACCATTGGCCGTCGGTGAAACGACAACGCGTTTCATTGTCCGAAAAAAAAGTGAATCCAAGGTTAGCGCTACAAAGCTCAGAAATGAGATGGAGACTGAACTTAAGGTGAAGATAAGTGCGAGTACGGTGAGAAATGTATTGCGGCAATCCGGGCTACATAGGCGGGTACCGCGGAAAAAATATTTGGTGAGCGAAACGAATAGGTAAAAGCGACTTAGCTTCGCTGAAGACAATATTGACCAGCCGTTCGATTATTGCGAACGAGTTCTCTTTACCGGTGAGAGCAAATTTAATATTTCCGGATTGAATAGAAGGGAAAAAGGAGGAAGACCGTAAAATACGGAGTTTGAGAAACGACAGTTATCACCCACGGTTAACCGCGGCGGTGGTCTGGTATTACTCTGGGGGTGTATAAACGCGGCAGGATGAGGCAAATCGTATTTATCGATGGTGTAATGGACCACAACATATACATCGATGTGCTGAGGAAAAATGTAAAGCCATCGGTGGAAAAACTGGGCTTTTCAACGGATCACATGCTTATGCAGGATAATAAACCGAAACATAATGCGCTGAATTCTAGACTTTGGCTAATTCACAACACCCCGAAATCCCTCCCAATTAATCCTTAATCACCAGACATTAATTCCATTGAATATCTATGAGATATTTTGGACCGTAATATCATAAATCGTCCAATACGGAACAGAAAAGTTCGAAAAATTGACATTTTCAAAGAGTGAGAAAAGATCGGTCGCTCCGCCTGCGAGATATTGGTTCGATCGATGATAAATCGTCTAAAACTAATAATAAATCATCGTGGAAACCCAACCAAATATTGAAGAGAAAAAAAGTTGGATTAATAACTGCTTGAAATTACGTTAAAATCCTTTTTTTCTTTGTCTGCTCCAATAATTTATGCTCATTCATTTTGTTATTTTTTTTATTTTCTTTATTTTCCAGTAACAATTGGATAAAACATCTTTCTGATAAATGGAATTGTTGATGCTGATCCTTACCAAGAGTGCCCCAACTGTTAAAAGGAAAAAATATCATTAATATCCAGTGAAAAACGTAATTTATCTGACGAATGACGGGCATCCCAATACTTTGTACTCTTACTGTATATGTGAAGACCCCTTGGGAGTTGATTACCGACAGTTTAACCCTGGCCCACGGTCACGATTACGTTTTTAATACATATGTCACATTATACACTGTGTAACAAAACGATACCGTAGTGCGGGGTAAGGCTGGCACACCCGGGGTAAGTATGGTACAAGCTAGATTATTATGTCTATAATTGTAATTATGGCATGTATCGACTCGGCAATTGGTCAATGTGTACCTTGAAATGTTCCCGACAAATATCGCAATCTGTTATCAGCAGGTATTTATTGTGAAAGGAGAAAAAAATCGTGTAACAACGGAAAAAACCTCTACAAAAACTTGAGTGCGCGAAACTTCTGACTGGACTGGCTTATCAGACAGCGCTATATATAAAATGTTACATGTAAGTGTGGACAAGTTGATTGTGATAATGTACACGCGGTGGCGTAATTTCTCAAATAGTTTTTTTTTGAGGAAAGTGCAAAAAACGGTTATCAATCGATACATGGATCATTTAAAAGTGACAGTTGCCGGTGTTTCTCCAGAGAATATCGTCAATTATGACGAAACCAATAACTCTGATGATCCGGGAAAAAAAATCATTCGCAAGCGGAGAATAAAATATCCAGAAGTAATAATGAATTTGAACATCCTTGGGATACGTGGACTGCGGTAGGACCAACGGACGCACGGTGCAACCGAAGCAGCTACGGCCGGTTCAATGCCCGCACTTTTGAGGATTGGTTTTAGCCCCACCTGCTTCCGATCCTCAAGGAACTCGTTGGACAGAAAGTCGTCATCGGTGACAATTTGGCGAGTCACATAAACATTAAAGTTTTGAAGGTCTGTGAAAAGGAAAACACTTAGCTTGCCTGTCTTCCGCCGAATTCGACCCACATTACACAGCCCGTAGACGTCGCATTCTTTTAGCCATTAGAAACCGCGTGGCGAAAAACACTTTTAGAGTTTGAGGAAAGCGATTATGGGCAGCGCTTCGCTGTTGTCCCCAAGGACAAAATTGCTTTGCTGTTGAAGGTGTGCCTTGACCGTCTGGAATCGACACGCCAAGAACACTTCAAAGCGGGTTTCCGCAAAACGGGAATATATTCATTCCATCCAGATTCAGGAATAGCCCGGGTTACTTTGCAAGAGATGCCGGATAAGGATCTCGCTGGAGAATCCTTTCTTAGAAGGATCCAGGAAACCCGAGAAAATAGTAGCCCTGTGCAAATCCAGAGGAAAAGAAAATTAACCGTTCCTCCAGGAAAAAGCATCCTGTCTTCTCACCTCGGAGCAGCGACAAGTCGAACAATAAACGCTACCGGATCGTCGAACCCGGGGAAGTCGAAGAAAAAAAAGGGCAGGAAGTTCATAGACTGGTCTTTTTCGTCCGATGATGATGTAGAGAACACAAAGTCGAGCACCGAAGAAAACGGAGGGGGAAGCGTCCTTCACGAATCTCATCTTTACTCGGAAGATGACCGCGTGGTTGTTTTGTTCGACGTGAAACATTTAGCCGGTAAAATCGTTTCCGTTAGCTCGGATGGGGCTGTCGTCTCCCTCATGCAACCGACGAAAAAGCGTGGAGGTGGCCGGAACAGGCTGACGATCAATTAATTTCCATGGAAGCAATAATTAATGTTATTGAGGCTCGAAAGAAGAGGGGAAAAGGTGACTATTGTCTTGAGGTTTGATTGCCTACACAATATCCCTCGAAGATATTTGAAAAATTTCTTAAAATTAATTTTTCAGATATTAAATTGGATTTCGAAAAATTACCGTGTTTCGGTTTCTTTTTTATCCATCATTCGTAAATAAAGAAATATTTTCTATCGATTTTTCGTGAAATTCACTCTAGGATATCTACACGGAGGTATACGGTACAAGACAAAAAAAATTAGCTACTAATTTTCATTAACGATAAAAAAATGTGTACTAGACTTGCCCAAAACACGGGGCAAGTCCGGTACAAACTTCAAGTCAATGTAACAACGCTAAAAAATTGGGTTCTCGTTGGTTTCTCGTTAGAAATTTGTCTAACTCCCTGCACGTTCACACATTGTGAATAAAATTAAAGGATGATGTCTTGCTCTGTTTTTACCCTCAGCACAGAGCGGTTCAAAATGTTGACTGTTTAAAAGTGTTCCTTCAATTATTACGAGGAACGTATTTGCTCAGTATTGTCGCATACCTGAGGAATTATTTGAGACATCACGAGGATCGTGAAAAAGGTTGTTCTCGCGTATCTTACGCGCTGAGACTGGTAGGGCCACAACCCGAGTATAGAGAGGAACATTGTATTGACTCTGTAATAACGGTGCTGAAAAAGGTCCATCATAACTGTTGAAGTATCTGTTACTTCAGTGCTGACTGACGTTTCCGATTTTACAACGTCAACGTTTTTCTTTAGCTAGACTTGGAGCAATGCCTCACTGAGGTCTGTAATGACGTGAAACACCGGGTGTTGACAACTAAATAACTGTATTGATTGACTGTCAGAGCAACGCAGAGAACTACTGCATCGACCCGACGGCCTTTCGTGAAGCCACTCTTTATAGGGTGCATAGCAAATTTGTTTTCACCCTTTGTAATCTTTACCTCGCAGTCGCAGGCTTGAACGAGAAGCCAATAGGAAAAGGAACTCCATTGGGTCCGTGTCAACGTCCTATCGCACTCATTTTTTCTTCGCTTGTACTTCTCGTTTACTTTTCGGTTGATTAATTGTCTTTACGTTACCCGAAGGTCATGCTGCTCCTAACCTCCTTGAATATTTTCCACCGTCGCCAGTTATGAAGGAGTGTTGGTCGACAAAATGACAAAATATATGAACTCGTAGAAGCCACTTTGAAAAAGTGTGAGAATAGTGTCGAAGTAAATGAAAAAGTCGGACCGCCGACAATACAGTGATAAAAAAAATGTAAAAATATACGTTTCCGTAAATTTGATGGTTTTCTCCGGCACCGATTGCCTGCTGTTTAAACGATTTGAAGGATATATTCACCGACAGCAATGGTCGATCATTTGAAGTTTGCCGAGAGGTTTGCCAGTCCGGTAATAAATATCTGTGGCAAGTTGGAAAAATCGAATAAGTCCATAAAATGTGTTTTCGAGATATAACGATTTTAGGTTGCGAACGCTCTGACACACTGGATAAATCGATTTCCAAAAAAAAATCATCGGGTTATACTTTGTTTTTGGTACTATTATCGGTAGCATCCGGTATGATTTTAATAGTCTGTAACTTATCGACTAGAAGAAAAAACATCGTTGGACTTATCTGGTTTTTCCTTCGAAATGGACTTATTTGGTTTTGCCACCAAACCACACATATGGATTTGTTTGGTCAGGGCAGGCGCAAGAGGTGGTGGTAAAACCCACCTAAAAAATTCCTAAAAGCAATGAATAATGACCCCCCCCCCCCTACCCTCAAAAGCGATTGGATACCCACCCGGAACAATGTTTCTCCGGCCCTGCATTTGGTCACTCGTTCTGAGATCGTTTGAAAATGGAAAACACATGAGCTCATAGCTTATTTTTACAAACACAGCCACAGTTAAAGCCCCCCCCCCCTTCTCAAGGGCGGCCGTCTGCCCACTCGTCGTGCTTTCTTGCCGCGCACTGCGGCAGTTGAATAGAATAGTTCTTCACGAAGCAATCTGCGAGGCAGAAAAGATATAATTATTCATAAAAATTACCAATGAAAGTGGAAAAATCCCAGCAGTATTTCAACAGTGTTATCCAGGTAAGTAATATGTTTAGTCTTGCGAAAGCATCTTCCTTCAAATCACATTGTATAGTTTGTGGTGAAGAATAATTATACCATTTTTGTAGGTTAAGTTTTCGTTATAATATCTCAAATCAATTTAGAAAGCAAGTTGTAGATTCTTATCACTGTATAGAATAATGAAAGTGGAATATTCTCGATGAAGGTTTTAGTTTATCTTACTAAAGTATTTTTTCAGATTTTGATCTTAGTGTTTATCTCAAAAACTTGTTCAATGGATGTTATAGCGCAATATCTATTTTGAACCGCGTCGTGATTGGACGATGGACTTGATAAAAGCGTACATGTCTAGTCCTTCGAATGCAGGTTCTCAAGGTAGGTCTCAGTACAATGAAAGATGAAGATTTACATTTTTGTGAAGACCCATTGAAAAATATTCAGTTGTCGGTTACTCTTCCAGCATCAAGGACTTCTCAGGAAATTCCCAGTATCGAAACCGAGTGTGGAAAAAATGATTCTTCGGGAGCAACGAATCAACCACAATTCGAATGTGACGAATCAAACACGGCAAATGGTGGAAATAATAAGTTTTGCTTCCTTATAGAGGAAGCTTTGTTTTCGCGGAACAAATTTTTCTCGTGATGTTCATGAAAACGTGTTCAGTATGTCTCAAAACATCTAAAAAACACATTTAGAAGAAATGTCCGGATGTATGTGTGTGTGTGTGTGTGTGTGTGTGTGTGCGTGCGTGCGTGCGTGCGTGCGTGCGTGCGTGCGTGCGTGCGTGCGTGCGTGCGTGCGTGCGTGCGTGTGTGTGTGTGTGTGTGTGTGTGTGTGTGTAACATTGGCTGAGCGTTCATAACTTGAGAACGGCTCGAGATATCAAGCTGAAACTTGTCACATGTGTACATGGTTCACGGCGCATAGCACGATTAAATTTTTAGAAGATTCCACGGTGTTCTTTTGTTTTACAGCATTTTTTTAAAATTCGAAAATTTATTTTCGGTCTCTAGCTCCCACTATTTTAGAGATATCGAGCTCAAATTCAGTATAATGTTGTACGAGTACAGGGAGATGCTCGATACCGAATTTGGAAAAAATCCACGCATTGCTTTTGTTTTAAAGCATTTCTAAATGTGAAAAAAACGGTGTTTACACTCTAACTGGCGCAATTTCTGAGATATCGGACTTAAATTTGGTAGGAAGTTGCGCTGGTATCCAAAGAGATACCCTATTGAATTTGGGCAAAATCCATCAAGCCATTCATATTTTATGGCGTTTTGAAATTTTTCCAAAAATCAATGTAAGTGCTCTAGCTTCCATAATTTTTGAGATATGTGGCTGAAATTTAGTACGAAGTTGCACTATCATCAAAAGAGGTTTCGCATTAAATTTGGACAAAATCCAACAAGACGTTCAGATTTTATGCGAATCAGAATTTTTCAAATTTTACATGAATTGCCCCATGTATATTGATTTCGACCTACATCACAATCACAAGGAGCCCACAACGTCACAAAAGTGAACAAGGGTGCAAAGTAGAACCTTGCACATTGCTTCCTCATAATTTTGTACAGTTTTTAAATAATTGAGATGCAAAGTAGAACCTTGCTCATGGCTTCCTTATCATTTTATTATTTTAATTTTTGTACGTTTGTTGAACTCAATTCATTTTATCTCAATACACCAAAACTGAATTCGATTCAGCTCATGAGTCAATACAACATTCATTCATTCGCTACGAAGTTCGCTGGGTCCGCTAGTTATTTATATATAATCAATACTTAATCGATAATAAAATAGGCCGAATAAATAATAGCTTTAATTTTATTTTGCTTCCTCTTAGAGGAAAAAAGCATCCGGACGTGTTTTCTTTACCCGTTTTTTTGCATCAGGATTTAAAAAAAAATAAATCATCGAAATTCAATCAAAGATTGTTATAAAAAATGTTGATAAAGTTAACGAAGATTAATCAATTTTCAAACAGTCGGTTTTAATCATTTTATTTCTATCGTTTTTTCTGAAGTTTTATCGTCGAATTTTAAACAATTAACAGTCCTGATAATAGTTATAATTGGAATCATCGTTATAATAATTGTTGTAATTGTGCTGGCACAATTTTCTAGATATCGAACTAAAATTTGGTATGAAGGTGCACTATTATCAAGAACCGTTCAGGATTGAATTTGGGCAAAATCCATCGAGCCATTCATATTTTATGTCATTTTGAAATTTTTCAAAAATCACTTAAGTGCTGTAGCTTCCACAATTTTCGAGATATTTCGCTAAAATTTGGTTCAAATTTGCACTACTATTGAAAGATGTTTGGTATTGAGTTTGGGTGAAATCCATCCAACCATTTATATTTTATCTCGTTTTGAAATTTTTCAAAAATCGGCGTGCGCGCTCGAGCTTCCGCAATTTTTTAGATATTTGACATGGAATTCACCATATATTTGTTCTGGAATAGATTGATTCACGAACCAATTTTATATAAGAACAAGGGTGCAAAGTCGAACCTTGCACATTGCTTCCTCATAGCTTTTTGAATTTGCCAAAGCTTCCTCTATGAGGAAGCCAAAATTGATCGACACAGTTCGTCATAGAGAAAGCTTTGACAAATTCAAAAAATTATGAGGAAGCAATGTGCAAGGTTCGACTTTGCACCCTTGTTTTTTACTTCATTTGAAGTCGTTTCATAGAACTCATAAAATACTTTTTTTTTCCAGATCTCCAATGAGGAATAAGTTTATTGAGCTTGACAAAAAACAGACGACAAAGTAATAAAAAGGCACGAAACAGTGGTCAATTTGATATCATTTGTAACGCGAAATAATTCGCTGCATTTCTCGATCCACGCTCACAGCTCTCGTCACGACGACACCGACGAGCCCAGGGTCCGATTAGGGAATAGTATATTACGATACAAGGGCGAAAATATTTTTTCTGACGAATGTGAGTTTGTAGCACGAGCCGAAGGCGAGTGCTGCAATCACACGAGTCAAGAAAAGGTTTTTCGCACGAGTATAGTATACATTTTTATTGCACGAGGTGTGTAAATGCGATTTGACGCGAACGAAGTGAGCGGAAAAATCGCATCTTACGCACGGCGTGTCATAAATTATATTTCTGTTCTAATTATTTTTCTTTGTTTTTTTTATTTTTCATTATTGTAATCGTCCCGGGCGGCGAGACTTCACCGCAACCGCGGATAGTACCGGAGACAGCGGGTCGGGGAAAGGAGGAGAGCGTTCCCGCGGGGGGTAGCCACGCCGATCAGCGTGGCGGGGGCCCCCCATCAAGACGCCTCGTCAACCTTCTCCGACGTCAGAGCAAGCTACGGGAGATAGAGCGTGCGAGGACCCCCGAAAATGTAGGTGCGCGGGGAGAGGTCAGAGTTGGTCGCCTGACCCCCCCGGCACCGTAATGTAAGAAAAGTAGGGGTTCAGGGGGCACGAGCCATCCGTCACGGCGTTGTTCAGGGCTGTTCTGCGAGAGTCGTCGTGACGGGAGCTTGGCGTGGGAGAGGTACCGAGAGGGCGAGAAAATTAAGAGAGCGGTTTGAATACCCGTGGTCCCAGAAGAATTGTACGGCGAAGTCCCGGTCCCGGAAGTATCGGGGAAAATTGGGTTGTCCCGTCGTTGCCGGTGAGTCCCGTTTGTTCAATTTCCATCTCGGGGCGAGGATAGGATATTATTTTGGAAATTGTAGCTTTTTCTTTGTCGCCGTGGCAGCGGTTCGGCCACGAGGTCGGACGTTGTGTTCGTCATTTCTTTTGCGCCGACTCGGGCTTCGTCGGTTACGAATTATCGCAGAATGATCGTTATTTTCTTTTGTTATTTTTGGATTTTGTTTGTTACTTTTTGTTGGATTTGTTAAAGTTGTTAGCTATCGATATAACGCGCGGGGTTATTTTGCCGGAGTGGCTGGATCCGCGCCGTTATTTATTGTTACCGGTGTCGAGTCTAACGACGAATTCTCGGATCGGGTGAATTGTTGTTCCGCAAGGGCTCGGGCATCAGACATTTTCTGTTTCCGTACCGGCGGTGTGAATTGTGGTTTTTTTTGTGGGATCAGTAACAGTCATTTACTGGCACCGTACCGGTGTTATACCGAGTTTCCGTTTCGAGTAGTGTTTTTCTCCGGGAGGGGGCGGGTATCAGATATTTTCTGGTTCCGTTCCGGTGACATAATTGGGTTTTTTTTCCCGTTGGTTTTGGGGTGATATTGAAATCGTTCGATCGACGCGGATCGTTCGCTGGCGTGCGCGGATCCAATCGTCTTCGGGGTACCGGCCGTTAGCGGGGTGTAGCGGGGAGACCTGACGATCCGAGAGCGTGTGTAGTACCGATGTGCGTGTGATCGCGGGTAAAATTACTTTTCTTTTATTATTTTGTTGAATGTTTTTTTTATTACCGCGGTGGATTGAGCAGCCGCAATCGGGAGTGAGTGTCGTGAGGTTTTTTTTGTATTATTTAACCCGTTTCGAGTGTGGGAGTGAGAGTGAGGGGGGTGGATCGTCGGTCCGAACCGTGGGTAGGCGAGCGAGTCGCGAGAGTGTGTGTGGGTGCGAGAGTGCGTGTGCACCGACTTATATTTTCTTATTGTTTTTTCCGGGGTTTTCTTTGTGGCGTTTCCGAATTAAATAATCTCTTGGGCTTTCATTTATTTTCTTGTGTCTGGGTTTTTTTTAAATTTCTTCCCTCCCTGTTCTTTCGAAAACCTGTGCGGTACTAATTCCAAGGATACCGCCAGTCTACCATCGCCAGAGGGCTGCGGCTGGCCGGTGCACAGCAGCTTGGCTCGGAGGTGGGATCTTTCCCGGCGTGCAAACGCCTGGCGCCCATTCTGAAAAAATTAAGGGGGAGATCTCACGAGCTTTAGCTTGTGGCGTGAGCAAAATTCGCGTTACACACTCTAAACCAAAGAGCAGTTGAGGCCAGAAAAATGATCCGTTTGACTTCATGTCGTAATAAATGTGGAACAACTGTGTCATTGGAAAATCAAAAATAAATGTTTGATTCATATTGGGACCAAGGCACATATGAAATGCGCATTGAATATATCAAAAGTTTATTGGACCTGGAACCAGTTGAACGATCTCGACGACGGTTCAGTCCTGGAACATGACAACAACAATTGGGGAGAAGATACCACGTCAAATACGGTTTGATTGTCGAGGCACACCAGATTAGCGTAAGCAAAAAATGTTGTTTAAACATTCTCGGGGAAACGTCTCCTTTTGTTGACAATATTGCAAGGAAAATGTGGATTGCTGACAAGGGGACCACATGACCATCGGATTTTTGTAATTTTTCATACTCATCGTACGTAAAGTTGACACCCCAAATATGAATATGCCGAAGCAGTTCGATGCCATATTCAGAAGTTTTCGAGAAAAACGACTTTAAAGTTTTGCGAGCCGCTTATGAGGATGAACGAAATTGCATCTATCAACTGGCCGGGCAGTCGAGCGGGCAGATAGTAAGACTAGTAATCGGAAGGTCCACAGTTCGATCCTTACCGTGGGAAATTTTTTTTTTTTCATTTTTTTTTTAAATTTCGAATTCCTACGTATTTTAAATATAAGATTCATAAAATATATGCTAATTAACATATTATCATTAACAAATTATTATTTTCTATAAAAATACCGTGAGAATTTTTTTTTTTTCAAATTTCGAATACCTACGTATTTTAAATATAAAATTTATCAAATATATGCTCATTAACATGTTATCATTAACAAATTATCATTTTTTATGAAAATTGCACGTGAGTTAATACAATTATTTGAAATGAATAAAAATAAAATTACAAATAAAGTTTTGGGAACGAAAATGAAAAAACCTGGGGTAGAAAATGAAAAAACCTGGCGTAGAAAATGAAATGCTTTTTATTGAAAGTTATCGAAGTTGTATTCATTTTTCGCATTCACACGAGCCACAGTGATAAGCGTCGTAAAAACACGGGAAACAATCATTTTCACGGCATCTAGCACACCGTATGAATGCTGCGTTTTTACAGGCGCAATGTTTTTTTAAAATATCAATAGGGAACGAAACTCCCGTTGGGGAATTCCCAAATTTTTTGTTCCCGCGCAGCTGTGGATCCCTTCGCAGGTAGTTTGGTAGCTACGTTCTATTTCAATGAATTGTAAGCGTCAGGCTAGCCAAATAACTCTTCGTAAAGAGGAGCACTCTAATATTATTTTTCCGCTCCACCAACGTGCAATTTTCATAAAAAATGATAATTTGTTAATGATAACATGTTAATGAGCATATATTTGATGAATTTTATATTTAAAATACGTAGGTATTCGAAATTAAAAAAAAAAAATTCTCACGGTATTTTCATAGAAAATAATAATTTGTTGATGATAATATGTTAATTAGCATATATTTGATGAATCTTATATTTAAAATACGTAGGAATTCGATATTTAAAAAAAAAATTAAAAAAAAAAATTTCCCACGGTAAGGGTCGAACTGGGGACCTTCCGATTACTAGTCCTACTATCTGCCCGCTCGACTGCTCGGCCAGTTGTTAGATGCAATTTCGTTTATCCTCATAAGCGGCTCGCAAAACTTTAAAGTCGTTTTTCTCGAAAACTTCTGAATATGGCATCGAACTGCTTCGGCATATTCATATTTGGGGTGTCAACTTTACGTACGATGAGTATGAAAAATTACAAAAATCCGATGGTCATGTGGTCCCCTTGTGAGACAAAAGGACCAATCGATCTTACAAGGAGAGACTACGACCTCGGCATTTTTGTAATTTTTTATACTTATTGTACTGAAAGGTCAGCCCTCGAATAACAATTCCCTAAAGCCGTTGGGCCAGATAGCCAGAAGTTTACGAGAAAATCGACTTTGAAATATTTCGAGTCGCTTATGAGGACTAACGAAAACGTTTCCACCCGGCCGAGTAGCCGAGCGGGTAACGAGCACTACTAGTAGTCAGAAGGTCCCCGGTTCGATCCTTACCGTGGGAAGTTTTTTTTCCATGAATTTTACTTTTCTCTGATACGTGTAAATTAACGTTTACAATTGTTCGAATTTATGATTTTTGGTTAAAAATGTGTATTTTAAATTTTATTTTGGTACAAAAATGAAGAACGTCGGTTAGGGTATTACGAATGTTTTCTTTATTGTTTGACAAATGATGAGTATAACCCGACAACAATATTACGACGGATCGCAATTTTTTACGCCGCAGCCGGGCTTTCGCAAGAACTCGGGTGATATTCGTCGTAAAAGCAACGAAAACAGAAGGTTAAACGACACCTTGCACACTGCACGAAAGACGTATCATTGCACGAGCATTTTTTTTTCAAAACATCGGTAGGAAAACACACCTCGTTCACGTTTAAAAAAATGTCTCTTTCGTCACACAGTTTCGAAGCAAACCATGCGTATCGTAACATTTTACCAAAAATTGAGGAAGACAGCTGGCGATGTACGATGGATTGTATTTTGAGGCAATCTTCTCTGGCGTTTATTTCTCGTTTTTTTTCTATCAGGTACGCGCAGTTCTGCAGTCGCTTTATAAAATTTTTTACCTGCCGATAAAAATAGACATCGCACGGCTGTACCAGAGGGGTGCACTTTGGAGGGATGACTTTTAAAGTGCACGTTGGTAATGGCCTTTCATTTTTGAAAATCTCATCGTATAAAACTGGGTCAGTCTGTCCTCCCCAAGAAATTTTGAAAGAATTCTTTAAAAATTGTTTTTTCCGTTTTCCAATATTACGAAATATTCGAAAACGACCCGTCGACCCCAAGTTCTTACGATGAAGGACACGTTAATATCCTAACGAAAACAAAATAACTGTTTATAAGTATAAATTTGAATAATTGTACACGTTAATTTACACGTATCAGAGAAAAGTAAAATTCATGGAAAAAAAACTTCCCACGGTAAGGATCGAACCGGGGACCTTCTGACTACTAGTAGTGCTCGCTACCCGCTCGGCTACTCGGCCGGGTGGAAACATCGTTTTCGTTAGTCCTCACAAGCGACTCGAAATATTTCAAAGTCGATTTTCTCGTAAACTTCTGGCTATCTGGCCCAACGGCTTTAGGGAATTGTTATTCGAGGGCTGACCTTTCAGTACCATAAGTATAAAAAATTACAAAAATGCCGAGGTCACAGTCTCTCCTTGTTAGGAGAGGCAAGGTCCTGCATACAAATAAAACCTCTACTGAAAAGGTAGAAGAAATCAAGCAACACATTGCTAAATTCCCAAAGTATGAGAGCCATTACTCCCGAGGGCATACGTCAAAAAAATAGTTAGCCGTGGGTTTGAGTGTCAGAAATATGTGGTTAATGTATCGTCAAGAATTTGAAAACCCTGTGGGTTATGTACTTACTATAAAGAGTTTAAAAAACCGGCTTGAAATTCAAACTACCTCAATTGGACACGTGTCAGAAATGTGACACGTCCAAATCATTAATTAAATATGAAACTGATTAACTGAAGATCAGGCAAGTTCGAAGGGAACAAGAGGCTCATCATTTTGATGCAGAGCAAGGGTATCAGAGCAAAAAGTTGACAAAATTGCTGAAGGAAATAGTGGAGGATCCTTGCTGGCTGCTTCGTTTGATTTAGAAAAATGTTTACCTACTCCATCTCTTCAAAACTCTGTGGCTTTCTATAAAAGACCTTTTTGGGTTTTTGATTTAACTATAAATAGTAACAGCCCTAGCAGCTTGGGTGCCGTAGTAAATGCCAATTGATGCCCATTAAAATGCCTATCAGTGACTGACTAAATGCCGTGGTTATTCGAGGCATTTGCGGTCACTTTGGTAGGCATTTTTGTTCAAATCGTGACGGTAAGTGCCTAAGAGTGACCGACCCCGAATTTTTACCCAAAAGGCCGGCACTCAACGGCATTTTTTTAGGCATTTACCGAAAAAAGAATGCCGGCGAATGCCTAAAAATACCGCTGAGTGCCTAAAACTGCCGAAGAGTGCCTAAAAATGCCGGTGTGTGCCTGAAAATGCCGTCACATTTCAGCATTTCGGATGATAGTCATTCATGGGCACGTTTTGAACAAAAGTGCCTACCAAAATGCCTTAGGCATTTTTATAGTGATTTGATACGCACTCAATCTGCTAGGGAGAGCTAGTAACAGTTGCTTATATGAATACTTGAGTGATTTTGATCCAGCAATAAATCACGTGATATTATACTCGGATAATTGTTGTGGTCAGAACGAAAACAAAATAGTTGCTGCAATGTTTGCAGCTGCCGCCGCCAATCATGCGACTGTTGAGACGTTGGATCACAAGTTTTTGGAATCATGTCATACGCGTATGGAATGTGACACCGACCATGCTTTAATTGAAAAAAAAAACAATTAGCAGATGAAATCCATTACCCTAATGACTGGTATAATTTAATTCGTGGTGTTCGCCGTGAAAAACCTTTCGAAATTAGAGAAATGAGAGGAAAGTTTAAAGATTTTGAAAAGCTGCTTCATGGACCTTTTATCATTGGACAAAATGAGAAACGAGATAATAAAATTGATTGGAAAAATGTTAAGTGGCTCAGATATGGATCAGAGCAAGGAGTTGTTTTGGCAAAAAAACAATTTGACTGATGATGGTGAATTTAGACTCATCGATTTCAGACGTGAAACCAAAATGTTCGAAACAGAAAGCTACGCGCAACAAATTTACACGCAGCGAAATGGAATATCAAAAGCTAAAACGCAAGATTTGATAAGTATGGTTCAATTTATGAGACCAGACGCACGAGATTTTATTATAACTTGACATCTGAGTCAGCGGCACCGGGAAATGAAAAAAATCTCGATCCTGATCTGGATGTCATGGATAATACCGAAGATAATATCGGGATGGAATTGCAACCTAATGTTTCTTCCGTCATCCAGGTCTCATCGGAAGATACGATAAAGAAAAAAAATGCAGGAAAAAAAGAAATAGCAACAGCGCTTCTCTTCGCCCAAATATAATTGGGGAACCACCCACCAAAAAGAGCAAAAGGATTGCACCGAGGCCAAAGCATAATTATTACGAGTTATAAGTTTAGTTTTTTCGGCTTTCCAGCCCAACAGCATCGTCAGGCGCCAGCCAGCCTCTCGAGCTCGTGTTGACTCATCTCTTTCTTTTTTTTTTCTTTTTTTCAACTTAATTGTTATTGTTTAATTAATGAAAGAATTGATTAATGAGTTGAATTAGTTGCATTTATCACTTTTTCTACCCGTCTGCTTGCATTGTATCCCATTGGAAATTGTAAATTCATTACGTGACCGATCTTTCGAATTAGAACAATTTTTTACGTTTTTAATTATTGTTGTTAATAAAAAAAAATTCTTCACGGTACCTATTTTTTTCTATTTCAAGGGAACGTAATACGATCGATTACACTTAGTTTCGATGGCCGGATACTTATATTGGCTGAATGCGGCGCTTATTACTGGAAAAATAATTATCTCACGTGTTATTCAAAGGCAAAATCGACTTCATCGCGGCGGAACCTCTTAGAATGGTCCGATTGAGCTCAAATTTGGACAGGAGTCTTGTTATAGCATCTACTTTAAATGTGAAGAGTTTCGCGAAATTTTTTTTTCCTAAAAACCAGTCTAATATATATCTATGGGGCATTCCATGGCATTCCGGGTAGTCGCGTACCCTTGACTCAAAATTGTTGCCCCACGATTTTTTCCATTGATCTACATCGAAAATGAAGAGACACGTGTTTCGAGGTTTGCCGTTTTCAGCGCCCGCTAATGAGATGCAGTAGATTGAAGGTTGCCAATTATTGACGATATTTCGAATTTCAAATCGATATATCTCGACAACCGCCAATAATAATTTAAAAAACTAAGCGAGCTTTTTCTTTAGTCTTTACACGGTCTATGCAATAAAAATAAATACAATTATGTTGCACTGTTTGAACTGTTATTAATTAACAATTAATCGATTAAACATTGAATATCTCAAAAAATACCTATTTGATTTTTCTTATTTTTTTTTCCTAAATTCTATGAATAAAAACGAAACGATTGAGACCAGCCTCTACTTGGGTATGGGCTTAGTTTAGACGTTACAGATTTTTTTGTGATAAAAAACACGTTTAATTTGGTTCATTTCTCAGCGATAATTCATATTGTACTGGGAACTATTGGCCGCTCGTTGTAACGAAAATTGGTAACATATATACGCATAGATAAGCATATATTAGTATACAGATATAAATATATTAGGGATTCCACGGTGAAACGGGAAGCTGCATACCGTCGAATCAACATTTTTGACTTACGATTTTGCTTCCTCATAGAGGAAGCTTTGTTTTCGTGACAACATTTTTTTTCGAGATGTTCATGAAAACGTGTTCAGAATGTCCCAAAACATCTAAAAAACACAACTGGAAAAAATGTCCGGATGTATGTGTGTGTGTGTGTGTGTGTGTGTGTGTGTGTGTGTGTGTGTGTGTGTGTGTGTGTGTGTAACATTGGTTGAGCGTTCATAACTTGAGAACGGCTCAAGATATCAAGCTGGAATTTGTCACACATGTAGAGGGTTCACGGCGCATAGCATAATTCAATTTTTAGAAAAATCCATACAGTTTTTTCGTTTTCACGCGATTTTTAAAAAATAAAAAAAATTATTTTTGGTCTCTAGCTTCCACAATTTTAGAGATATCGACCTCAAATTCAGTATAATGTTGTACGACCACAGGGTGATACTCGTCATTAAATTGGAAAAAAATCCATGCAGTGCTTTTGTTTTAAGAAATTTCAAAAGGTGTAAAAAAAATGGTGTGCGCACTCTAGCTGTCACAATTTTCTAGATATCGGACTAAAATTTAGTACGTAGCTGCACTATTATCAAGAGACGTTTCGGATTGAATTTGGGCGAAATCCATCGAGCTATTTATATTTTATGTCATTTTGAAATTTTTCAAAAATGAACGTAAGTGCTCTAGCTTCCACAATTTTCGCGATATCTGGCTAAAAGTCAGTACAAAGTCGCACTATTATTGAAAGATGTTTCGTATCGAATTTGGGCAAAATCCATTTAGGCGTTTAAATTTGATGCGACTTTCAATTTTTTAAATTTGACATGTTATTCACTATGTATTTATTCTGGACTAGATCGATTTACGAACCGATTTTATAGAAGAACAAGGGTGCAAAGTCGAACCTTGCACATTGCTTCCTCATAATTTTTTGAATTCGACAAAGCTTCCTCTATGAGGAAGCCAAAATTAATCGACACAAGTTCCTCATAGAGGAAGCTTTGTCGAATTCAAAAAAATTATGAGGAAGCAATGTGCAAGGTTCGACTTTGCACCCTTTTTTATGTTGATATTCGTCGAAAATGAAGAGACACGTGTTTCGGGGTTTGACGTTTTTAGCGCCCGTTATTGAGATGCAATAGAATTAAGTTTTTCCCACCATCAAAGCGTTTTTTATAATGAAGCGCGGTGGGTTGACGCTCGTTAGGAAGAGTACGAGTTTGTTTTTTTGATTATAAAAATGTTTTTAAAATGTCCGAATGTATCGGTTCTCGATAGAAAAACATTTAAAAAATTCTCAGTATCGGAACAACGACCGAGCATTACATTGTCGGTCGATTTTTTCGGGTTACAATAAAAGTAGTAATTTATATCTTACAATTCCAGAAAATCTTAAAATTCCTACGAAAACAAATTAATAAATAAAAGTTTGAGGAATTAAGAAAAACCGTACAACGAAAAAAATTTCGTTTTCGCCATGCCTTTTATTCTTTTGAGAAGTAATTATTCGAACCATTATAATTTAACGCTGGGACAATCGATTTACTGCATTTAAATTTCCTGAAAATATGTAATCATAAAAAAATCCAAAAAATAATAATTGAATTAAAAATTCGGTACTTTCCGAATTAATGAAAAATCAAAGTTTCACGTCACTCTCATGATATCCGCGAGAATGCTATATATGAGACATTCCATGAATTTCGGACGGGTCAAAAAGTTGTCCGCTCCCAAAAAAATTGAAAGTTTGTCACATCATTGAATTATGTGGAACAAAGTAGCGTACATTTTTTATAAATTTATGAATCGCATTTTTTTGAGTTTTTCCAAATTTCGAAATATTCTGAGTACCGTTATATCCTAAAAGCACACGATTAAGCAGAAAAATGTTTTAGACGAAAAAGTTGCATTTTTACGTAAGCTTCGTGAAAATTTTTTTTAAGAATTTTTCGAGTCTAAAAGATAACCATTTTCATAAAGACTATACGAAAATAATTTTTTTCAGTCGGTATATCACTTTCGATTTGTCTCAAAAAATTTCAGAAAATACTCCGAAATGTGCACAATAGACACGTTTTTACGTTTAGATAGCTCGATTAGTTGTTCTAAAGCTATGCTTTATTTTATTAACAAAGATTTTTTTTGTTTTTTTTTGAAAAATCAATTATCATCGAAAATCATACTTTCACAAATTGTTTCTCTCAAATTTTTAGATAAGCGTACATCGACAATAATGATATTTATGTTTTGGCGCTTATTGGAGCATAGTTCATCAGATATTTTTTAGATAAACCGAAAGTGGCATACCAAACGAAAAAAATTAATTTCGTACATTTTTTATGAAAATGGTCGTTTTTTCGACTCGAAAAATTCCTGGAATAAATTTTTCACGAAGCTTATGTTAAAATGCAACGATTTTGTCTGAGACATGTTTCTGCTTCATCGCATGCTTAATAGATATAACGGTACTTAGAAAATTTCGTAACTTTGAAAAACTCAAAAAAATTGGGATCCACAAATTTTGAAAAAATGTACACTACTCGCTTTTAAATAATTAAATAATGTGACAAAATTTCAATTTTTTTTGAGCGCGGACAACTTTTCGACCGTTCCAAACCGCATGGAATGCCTCATATGTAACATTGACACGATTATCATGAGAGTAACGTCGGCCTTTGTTTTTTAATTGATTCGCAAACTGTCCATTCTTCATTTTGATGCTTTTTTTTTTATTTTTTTACGATTACATATTTTCAGGAAATTTAAATGTAGTAAATCCATCTTTCTGTTATCGAGTTCGATCGATAAAGATCTCGCTCCGTTGGGAAATGATCTATGGAACCTGAAAATTTCATAAAATTAGAATTCTTATTTTGCGTTTAAAAATAATTTCACTGAAGAAAAAATGAGTTTCAAGCTCGCGTACTGCCCGCCGAATCGTGAGGCTAAACAGGATGATCCGCCACGGCTCACGAGATTCGTTGATGTTCGTTTGTCTCTTTTTTACTCTCGCACGACAGCCGCGGTGACGCGCTGTCTTTGTAATTTTTATGTCCCAGCGTTACATTATAATGGTTCGAAGAATTACTTCTCAAAAGAATAAAAGGCATCGCGAAAACGTAATTTTTTTCGTTGTACGGTTTTTCTTAATTCCTCAAACTTTTATTTATTAATTTGTTTTCGTAGGAATTTTAAGACTTTCTGGGGTTGTAAGATACAAATTAATATTTTTATTGTAACCCGAAAAAATCTACCGACAATGTAATTCTCGGTCGTTGCTAGGATTCTGAGAATTTTTAAAATATTTTTCTATCGAAAATCGATACATTCGAACATTTTAAAAATATTTTTGAATCTAAAAAACAAAGTCGTTCTCCTTCCAACGAGCGTCAACCCACCGCGTTTCATTATAAAAAACGCATTAATTGTGGGAAAAATACCGCTCGATAAATTTGATGCGTAAAATCGATTTTTCCGTTATCGAGTTCGACCGATAATGATCTATTGGGAAGTTTTCAACAGATCCTAAAAATCTCATGAAATTAGGATGTTTCATCCCGAATCCAAGTTCGATTTATCGAATGTAAAATCAGTCTCGCGCTGGCTGTGAAACATCAGAGCGTCAAAGTTCGCATGCATATACGCGAACGGGTACATGTGTGTAGCTTCGACGCTAGTGTGACGCGCGGTCGCTCGCGGGGGAGCCAATGAAGTCGCCTTACGACCCCCACTCCACGCGTTCCCAGTGTTCCCACCGGCAGCAACCTGTTGCTCAGCTCAGCTAACATCAGTATCAAGTCCTACGCCGACAGAGTGACACGCGCATCGATCATGAAATCCAGACGAGGTCGCGGAAGGACCGGAAGAAATGGTAAGTTAGCGCCAATTGCTCGGTTCATTATTTTATCTTCATTATTATTATTATTATTATTATTATTATTGTTATTATTATTATTGTTATTATTATTATTATCATTATTATTATTTCTCATTATTATTACTATTATTATTGTTAATATTGTTATTTATATATTGCAGCTCCGACCGTTAGGTCCAACGGCCGGCGACCGCCCTCTGTCGTTCGAGAAAACTGGCCACCTCTGGTTCCGGACGCGGCGGAGGTTCCGGCGGATGTCCAACCACCAGTTGCACCCCAACAAGATCCCCAGATAATGCTGCCGCCGGGGTCGCTTGACGCCCCACTCTTCCGCATCCACTACTTTGTGGTTCGGCTCAACAGAAGAGCCCCGCGCAGTCAATAGAGACGCACGGGCCTGTCTTTTCACCGCTCCGCTAAGTCAGACTTTCCGTTTCGTCACGTGAAGCGAGTCGGTAGGCCTGGCTTGCGCTGATCCCTCCTCCCCTTATTGTGGTGCAAAGTTCCCTTCCGGCCCGGCCCGTTCATTGTCGATGAGTCGACAACGCCCATGGTGCCTAATCTGTCGGAGCCTCCCGCCGCAATTCTTGCCCGTGGGTTCTCTGTCGCAGTTCCATTGTCGTCATTTTTGGTTTGTTGAAAAGCAATGGTGCTTATTTTGTTTTCACGAGCTGGTAGGTGTAGAGATCCACCCCAGAGGAGCCTGCTTGCGGAGGCTTGATTAATTCGGGGGTCGCAAGGTACCCCAAGGGTATCGTATGCGACTCTCTATAATCCCAGTGCCATTCAGCCTTCGGCACGATAGCTCACACCTCATCTTGGGGAGTCGGTCAGCTACTAGTTTTTAGTCCCCCTACCTCGGCTTTTAGGCCAACCGCGGCTTTTAGCGAACTTCGCAAGAAGTGCCTTAAACATGATTGTCCCACGAGCAATCTCGTATTATTCGGATATAGATACCGTGGACTAGAATGTAGATTGCATTTTCGTTGTAGAAAGTGCGAATTTAAAACTTACGTGTGGAGCGATAGCGACAATGGGCCGCTGATGGCAATTAATAAAAGTGCAGTATGCGGCACGTTAACTTCAGGAATAGGGCATGCGACTTTAACAGATGTCCTTGCCGTCTATGGGTATTCCGGGTATGGCGCCTCACAGGTACTGGAAAACCGTGATGCGCTGTACTCGGAAATCTTAAAAGTTTCCGACGAAGAAATGCATGAAGCAGCGAAAGAAGAGGCAAGAATCGCTATTGCAAAGGAAAATGTGGTAGATGGCATACCCTTTATCCCCGTCGTAACCGACGGCGCCTCAGCTCAACGATCGTTTGCCGCCGGTAAACACGATGCCTTGTCCGGTGTTGGCGTCATTATTGGCCACGCCACGGGTAGGGTTCTCTTTGTTGGAGTTCGGAACAAGTAATGTTCAGTTTGCGCCACAGCTGAACGACGAAACAGACTGACTGCCCCCCCCCCCCCCCCCATGTATGTTATAAGAACTGGGGTTGCGTTCAAAGTTCGAGTTCGATGGAGAAAGACATCATTGTGGATGGTTTCAAAAAAAGTGTAGAGCGTCACGGTTTGATTTATCAAACGTTGATCTCTGACGGCGATTATAGCTCTTTCAATTCCATTTTGGAAGCTAATCTGTACGCAGAGTACAAAATCCTTCCCCGGAAAATTGAGTGTAACAACCACTTGTTTCGGAACATGTGTAAGAAACTTCGAGTGGCGTCGGGAAAAAAGATTCCTCGAGTTTAATACGCTGTTCTCCTAATGACGGTGTCCACATTTCGTGCACGAATTTCACATCATCTGGTTTGAAAATTCGCCAAGGTGTGGAATGCGCTCGAGATGCTCGCAAAGCGGAAAACATTCCGGAAATTACAAGACATGCCTTGTTACAGCAGGATATCTTGATAGTTTTCGAGCATGTTTTTGGCGATCACTCGCGATGTGATTTGTTGCCGTTCAGTTGCGAGCCTGAACAAGCATCAACAAATCTCATCGAAGGCCTTCAGGACACAACCATTTATGGTGATGTCTTTAGAGCCGTGAGTGATCTGAGTTCAAATGCGCGCAGTTTGTTAGAAAACGTAACTGACAACGCGGCAGAAGCTTGCAACGCACTGATAAACAAATGCAACTTTGGAAAACGTACGAACCAGTGTGCAAGAAATTCTTATGAAATGAGATGTCACACGTGCGTCATCCAGCACAACACGCTTCGCGCGCTGTCGCGTATACACGTTGGTTCAGATTGCGAAGTACCATATACCGTTTTGGAAATGGAAAGAAGTCGATCGGTTCACGTTAACAATAACAGTGTTCACCGACAGCGATCCGGAGGATCGAAAAGACATAAGTTTGTCGGCACGGAGAAAGATTACGGGCCGTCGGCCAAAAAGGATGATGTAGAGCGTGACGCTTACAATGGCGTCGTGGAAGCTCACAGGAGGAAGTTGAAAATCGATGAACTGAATCGTAGTGAAATCGAGCGAGCGACCGTAGCGCAGGCCGACTGCGATCGTTGGCATTATCTGCGAACAGAAAGAATCACTGCGTCTCATTTCGGACGAATATGTCGCATGCGACCGACCACTTCTTGCGCGGCGATGGTCACGCAGATCCGTCGGGGTTCTATGATCGATTCCGAAGCTGTCCGGTGGGTTATCGCGAACGAAAGTGCAGCTAGAAAAGAACTGCAGGTGAAACTCGGTAAAACGATTGAGCCTAGCGATTTTTTTTATCGATGAGCAGCTTCCATACCTGGGAGCAACACCGGACGGTTTGATCGACGACGACGGTGTCGTGGAAATTAAATGCCCGTATTCGGTTAAGGATCAATTTCCGGAAGATGCGCTCCGACAAAACCGGAAAATGAGATCCATTTTTGATAAAAAAAAAAGTCTTGGCCAGATGAGTGAAATTCATCAATATTACTATCAGGTACAGGGTCAGCTACGTGTCACAGGGCGCAAGTATCGTATCTTCGCGCTCTGGACATCGATGGACCTCATGTACATTAGAGTAGAACACGATGACAATTTCTGGAAAAACAATTTGGAACCGTCTTTGTCTCGCTTTTACACGGCATGTTTACTACCTGAAATTGTAGACAGCCGGCTGAGCAGGGGTATGCCCATCAGGGAACCCGAGATCGTTACGAGCGCTCAAAACAAACGACTACGTCGCGCTGGACCTAATGTTGGCGTCAAAAAACCTAAAGTCGCTCAGGCGAATGCCGCTATCCCGGTTTTAAATGAACCTTGCACCTCTTGTCTCAACGGCATCTAACAAAATGAATGGATCGCAGTTGAAGATAACGGTGACCACAATATCGATGGTGACCGTGAAATAATAGAGGCCGCTAGGCGAAACATTTCTGTCGATGAAGTTATCGATAATATAAGTCATCTGGAAAGTTTCTTGGATGACTCTAGTATCGACATGTTTCTGGAGATCGTCAAAGAAAACTCATATTTCCGAGACTTTACCGAGGCTTTAACCCAGCTTGTTATACTGCATATGTAAGCCTTGTCGACGCATGCAATGTCGAAGAGTCTGATATGCAGATAATAGGCGGAAACAAATCGCGGCATTGGTGTTGCTTGTATTACGACGGATCTGATCTGATCGTCTACGACAGCTTATGCCGATGTGAGTACATCCTGCTGCATGAAGAGGAAAAAAAATATATAAGAAAGCGTTACGGCCACGTTGATGAAGGAAATATCAGTGTTCCGGTTGTAACAAAACAACCGGATGGGTACAGCTGTGGGATATATTCTGCTGCTTTTGCGACAACACTAGCGTTAGGGGGCGATCCCACATGAATGCGTTATTCGCAGGACCCTGCGGAAATGCGGGCGCACTTAGTAAAAATAATTCAATACTGAAGATTGTCGCCTTTTGAGACGAAATGAACTGTTTTATTTACCGAAAGCAAATTGCTGATCGGAAAATTATTTCACGTGAAGGTCATTCAATTATGAACTCCCGCGTTTATAAGCAAACATAAAAGTTGTCAACAGAATAACTTTTTACTTCACATAAGACTGTCTCTTCCGGGGAGTGCATAATGCCTACCCAACAAAATTTGTAGATTAAACAAAACTCCCGAATTGTACATAATATGCATGTTGTGGAATCGTACTGAAGCCGTTGGCTGAGTGGGGAAGTGTGGGTGGGCGATTCCAGGGCGTTTTCATACAACCCAAACATTACACAATAAATGGATATTACATAGGGATGCGTTTCACAATATAAACACAGTTGATGGAAAGAATGGAATCTGTGCGATCGACACGACCACGATCGATTTAATTCGCAGCTGTCTTTTCCAGGGAGAGCTTAATGCCTACCCAACAAAATTTGGAGACACAGAGCTCGCCAATAATATGGCAATGCAATCAAAATTTCTTGCATTTATGAAGGAAAGAATTCCAAAAGTTCTTTGCTTGATAAAAATACATGAGTTACCTTATGCGAAACTGTCCTTTCCAGGGAGAGCACAATGCCTACCAACAAAATTTGCGGTTCGAACAAAACTCCCCGAAATATACATAATATGTGTGTTGTGGAATCGTACTGAAGCCGTTGGCTTAGTAAGGAGTAGTATTTCAAGTTTACAACTTTATTTCAATACAGCTACTTCAACCAAAGCAGCAGTATGTCTAGTATGGGATTTTACATTTTATTTCCCAAGATATACGCAAGGTGGCCCTAACTACAAGTGGAAGACGATAAAGCCCGTGTTATCAAAGCAACAAAAGAAGTGGATTGACGAATTCTCTTACGATGTGGTGAGTTTATACTAATTGATTGCATGTGCGGAAGAAAAAGATTTGACAGCTTTTTGTTTTCTCCACAGTCCCAGCTCAGCCCCAGTCGAAGATTGATCGAACAATCGATTGTACAATGGATGCATGTTTGTATGCGTACTGAAGCTGTCGCCTCAACGGGTAAGTACGGGTGAGCATGAGTGTGGGGGGAATTCTAGGGCGATCAATTAATTTAAACAATTGACC
The DNA here is from genome assembly GCA_963971145.1 of Sussaba pulchella. NCBI lineage: Eukaryota > Metazoa > Arthropoda > Insecta > Hymenoptera > Ichneumonidae > Sussaba > Sussaba pulchella. The sequence continues at coordinate 6,649,113 of OZ020170.1, forward strand.
ATTATTTATTAGAAAACGGTGCAAAGTCGAACCGCGCACGCTGCTCCCGCATAATTTTTGGCTACAGCTTCCTCTATGAGGCATTCCGTGTCGATCAGTTCTGGCTCCCTCATAGAGAAAGCTTTGGCAAAAAAATTATGAGGAAGCAGTATGCAGGGTTCGAGTTTGCACCCTTGTTCGCATATAGAATCCACATTAAATCTGACCGTCTAAATAGATTTTGTCCAAATTTAATACCAAACATTGCTCGACACTGATGCAAAGTTGTACTGCATTTTTATTTGTAATTTCAAAACGACATACAATATGAATTGCTCCATGGATTTGATCGGATTCGATACGAAACATCTTTCCATAATAGTACAACTTTGTGCAAAATTTTAGTCTGATATCTCGAAAACAGCGCCATCTAGAGAGCGCACAGCGATTTTTGGCACCTTTCAAAATTCTTTTCAGCGAAATCACTGCATCGATTCTTACCAATCTCAGTAATAATCATCTTCACGTAGTGATACAAGATCCTACTGAATTTGAGCTCAATATCTGTAACATTGTGGGAGCTAAGGCGGAAAAAAATTTTTAGAATTTGTTCAAATCGCGTAGAAGTAAAAGAACTACATGGATTTAAAAAAGAATTTGATCATGCTATGTGCCTTGAATCCTTCCCATGTGTGACAAATTTCAGCTTCATATCTCAAGGCGTTTTCAAGTTGTGAACGTTCAACCGATGTTCCATACATCAACACACACACATGCACACATGCATTCGGACATTTTTTCTGAATGCGATTTTTCAATGTTTTAGGACATTTTGAACACTTTTTCATGAACATCTCGAAAAAAATTATTTTACCGAAACAAAGCTTCCGCTATGAGGCAGCAAAAATGGTTTTTTTAAACATAATTTCGAAGGTTTTAGTTTGATCGAAATGTGACTTTGTCAGTGACTGCATGGCGAAAGAATAAAGCTTAGGTTTTTTTGGTTACATTCATACCTCTCACTTAAGGTAATGGGTTACATCGCCCAGTGCGAAGGTGACAGCGCTATCGGCGCTCGCTGCGGAGCGAGAGAGAAGGAGAGAACGTTTGTATCCCATCGTCTTAAGGGGTGTAAACCGCTCTCAAATTTCTCGACAATGCTGTACCATAATTGGCCATTTTTATTGTAATACGAAATCTAACAAAACTGTATTTATCTCTTTGCTCGATCAGCAAAGGTATTCTGAGCTAGTGAAAGCCCGTATTAAATGTAAATTCGGATTATGCGTTCTCATATTATACCAACAAATTACAGGTACCACGGGACTGATCCAGCCTCTAGATGTGGATGGCTCTCGTACTTAGGAAAATGTTATAAATCACATTGCTGATGCTGCAATATTATTAAATGACGACGTGAATTTGTATATCAGGGACCATATTGGTAATTTACAATCTCTTATGCACAATCAGTATTCTTCGCCAAGGTTTATAGATGTTTCTAAATATTCGTGGTATCAGAGCGGTTACGTAGAAACGAGACCACCAAAATTCGACAAAATGTTATCAGTCATGTGGGAATCAACTGTTGTTCTGAATGTTTCAAAGTTTCGTCGTAAATACCAGAATATTTTCTTAACGAGAATCATATCTACATTATCGTGTCTACAATTTGTTCGTATAATATGCGAACTAGGGTGTCTTGAAAAAAAATCCGATTTCAAATGGAATACATTCACTGCAGAGCATCTTGCATCCGGAGGATTCACCCCAAAGATGAACCCGATCCGACCATTTTTAGGGGTCGCGGAGATTTTCAAGTCTTTTCATTTGATTAAGGTATTACTGGATGGATATTAATAAATGTCAGAAATACTTAAAAATTTGAGGAATCACAGCTTTTGATTGCACAAAAATATGCGACCACGAAAAAAAATTACAAAAATTTTTTTGTACAGTGTTATGAGAAAATTCTGTGACGTGTCATTGAAGTCAATAATTGAATAATTCAATTTTCTACTTCTTCATAATAAAAAATACATAAAAATTGAATCATCATTGATTTTATTTATAATTTTTTAATTATTCTACCTTTCTCACTGTTTTTCCTACAAAAGATAGGGCTAATTGATTACCGATTTTGGAACAACAAAATTAGTCATTTAATTTTGAAATAATTAAGTGCCATGTTTTTTTATGAAAATCCCATTTATTCCCCTTTTCAATATCCATTTTGAATTATTCATTATTTTTCACAAAGTTATGATTTTTTTAAGTAAACTAATGACTTTGTCCTTAGTTGCTTTCTATTTTGTATGAAAATTATATTTAAAAAATGTATTTCTCACAATTTCACAATGGAAACTTCAAATTCAAGGTTTAAAGAACGTTCGTGAATTTTTTCAGATTCTTCGCAGCACTTTAACAGTTTAAAAAAACGTTAGGACGAAAACGACCCACGTTTCCAGGCTAAAGGTGCCATAAAAACGTCTCCAGACTAAGGGTTAAAAAAGTGCAGTGATGTAAAACCTAATGATGGAATATTGGAAGAACAAAGGTAAATCGGAATGGGTTATCACGCGAGGAGAGCAAAGAAGCTGTTGAAAAAATTTTCTTATCATCAAAGGTAATTAATATTTCATTTTATTCTATTAACAATTTATACAAAAGCTTGTTTAATATTTATTTTAATGCTGCATTGTGAGAAAAATCCTAATTAATAAAATTTCCAATCGACCGTTGACTACGCCGGGCAGCAATTTCTCATTATTACTGTGAACAGGTTTTATGGCAAGGTCGTTATGCAACTGACCAAATTTACAGATGAAGATCAACTTTTTCATTGCTTAGGCTCACTCATAAATACCTTTCTTAAAGAGGAAAATTTTGACAGTGCTATCGAATAGTTTGAAGCTTAATGCACATCAATGTTTCATAGTTTAAGTTCTCATAAATTATAAATTCATTTTGTCATGGAAAAATTTTATACATGCTTTAAATTGGTAAATTGTCACTTCCCGAACAAAAATTGATAAAACTATTCAACAATTAATACAAAAAAAGGAAGTCGAATATACTGGCACATTATTTAATTTTGGTAGGTTATAAAAAATAAAGATGAACATATACTAGTCAATACTGTCATTAACAGTCGTGCCAAATCCTGAGTTAATGCGATTTTTTTTTCTGTGTGTTCGCAGCTGTCAAATGTTTGACCCAATTGAGGGATCATTTTTTTCGTCATTTTTATTGATAAAAAAGATCCGAACATGTTTGAATCACTGTATCTCTACAAAAAAATTATGCATTTCTTATGAATCAGAGCTTTTTTGAGATTTTTAATTTTCATGAATTAAAAAAAATTCCGAAATCTCTTTCGCTTCCTGCTGCTACATCCTCAACGGTTAAAGACCTAAAAAAAAAGTCATTTTTTAATTTTTAGTGAAATTTGGAACCATCTGTAGGGCACAATTTTTTTTTCTTAAATGGTTTTTTTTTAAAAGTCCTTAACGATTTTTCCTGACTGGGTTTTAACCATCAAAGGAAGATTGCATTTGCGTGTGATCGCGACTTCCGTATTATCATTACCTTAGTAAAAAAAACAGTTACCAATATTTAAGCTGTGGAACTGCCGGCATTAGCGTTATCCATGGGGTACCACGAGTAGGTTGCACGGTCGGATTTACGCTACACTGTCCCATCAGTTAGTCTTCGTCAGTCAAGTCACTGTCTCTGTCAAGTTGTCTGTTTCGTAACAGATTGTTCAGTCGTGGTTCTTTTATGTCTCAACCAAAACAATATAAGCCCGTCGTTGTTCTGCGACGTCCCAACGAAGGCATAATAGGCGAGCTGTTATTAAATGGGGAATCGGCAAGAAGGACTCAGTTTCCTCAAAAACGAGTGCTCCCACCACGAATTTGAATAACCGCTCCGAGTCTTTGTCGCATATTGATGCACCGACGAATCTGACATTGAGGACTCGCATGCCAAGCTCGGCGAAGTTCATTCCCCAATTCTGCGAGAGTCCTTGGTCGATGCAGATTTTCTCGAACCTCCTCGTGGTACGTTATGGATAACGCTGATGCCGGCGGTTCCCCGGTTTAAATATTGGTAATTGTTTCTCAGTAAGGTAATCATGATACGGAAGTCGCGATCACACGCAAATGCAATCTTCCTTATTTGATGGTTAAAACCCAGTCAGGGAAAATCGTAAAGGACGTAAAAAAAAAAACTATTTAAGAAAAAAAAATTGTGCCCTACAGATGGTTCCAAATTTCACTGAAAATTAGAAAATGACTGTTTTAGGTCTTTAACAGTTGAGGATGTAGCAGCAAGAAGCGAAAGAGATTTCGGAATTTTTTTTCATTCATGAAAATTAAAAATCTAAAAGAAGCTCTGATTCATAAAAGATGCATCATTTTTTCGTACAGATGCAGTGATTCAAACATGTTCGGATCTTTTTTATCAATGAAAATGACGAAAAAAATTATCCCTCAATTGGGTCAAACATTTGACAGCTGCGAACACACAGAAAAAAAAATGACAATATTGACTAGGAAGTGCTAGGTCCACAAAGTGCATACTATCAGAGTCAGCGAACGCGAGACTGGCAAAATCGAAAGCAGAAGAAGCGACACAAACTCTTATGAACTACTACAAGTCCTGGGGACTCCAGTATAACGCAAGCAAAACGCAAGCGATGATTGTAGGACGCAAACAAAACCAACGAACTATAAAAATAGGCGACGAAAACATGCCGCTCCGCGATAGCATCAGGTACCTAGGCATCGATCTTTGCTGTACACTGAACACGGCACGGCATACCAAAACGATCATAGACATAACACGCAAAAGAACATATATGTTGTCCGGGACCCTAAGCTGGAACAGCAAAATAGAGGAACACATAAAATACAAGCTCATCAGAGCCTGCATACTACCCATACTAGACTACGGCTTAGGCTGCATGTATTCACTGTACAGCGAAAACAATCTTAATAGGTTAGAAATAGCATATAAAACGGTAATTAAAATAGCAGGAAACCTACCTAGGAGATTCCTGACCATGGACCTGTACGAAATGCTTGACGAAGTAGACTTCAGAGAAAGAGCTATGGCTGACTTTAAATCACACTTAGAAAGAGTTTCAGCATTGAATCATAATTTAACCGGAATCGACAATGAGGTCCCACGACCGCAAAACTCTGTACTATCCTTAACACGCTAGGATCCCCAACCATACCATTTGTTAATAAAATCTCATCTCATATCATTATCACCACCACTCTACGTTGCGAAACGCACCAATAACACTGGTCATTATCGGAAAAACAATAAACTACACGGCACTGTCGCAAGACAAACCTACGAGAATTATAAGGATCTCATCACACTTGTTCGATCAATTTAAGCCAAACTGGCATACTGTAAATGTAACCGAAACATCGAATAAAATTATTTTCATCGTTATCAGGTCCACAAATGATTTTGCAATTTTTTACAAAATGGCGGCTACATAACTGAGCGAAGAGAGCCATTTTTTTACATGTTTTTGGAGTGTAAATATTGCGAAGACAATTTTTTTTGCTAAATCTCGTGTGAGCATTTTTAAGAGGATAATTTTATCTTTCCAATGGTATCCGAGAAATTGTTGTACAATCATTATTTCAGGAGATACGGCGCTTGAAAAAAAATGTGTTTTTTGCTTTGGGAGTGAATAACTCATTAAAAAAAAAATGGCACAGCAACAAATAAAAATGCATTTTGCACAGAAATGGACAGGCTATCAAATGTTTGGAATACATTTTCTGTAAAAAATTTGTCGAACCCCGCGCACCTTCCCGAATTTTCATAAAAATTGAGACAACCGTTTTTCGTTCGTTTCTGCCCTTGGCACAGAGCAGCAGGGCATGATAAAAATCGTTTAACCTTTGATTCAAGAAGTCGAAGATTTAAGCTAATAAACAAGTTGTGAATTATCTGAATCCGACGATTTCTCGCGGAGATACAGATGCCTGAAATTTGACAAATTTCGACTGTTCTCAAGTGGTCCTTTAATTTTTTTGATGAGTGTATATATGAAACCAGTCTTGCCAGATTGCGCGATTTTATCGCGCGAGTGGGCGTGTCCGTTACCCTTTCCAGCTATATTTTTTGCCGGACTCCTGACGAATCACTGGCTCCGGCTGTGAAGCAAGCTACCCAAAATCGCCGCAGCCGATAGCGTCGCTCTCACCATCCGCTTGTCGACCGTCCTAACCTACTCCGCTTACGCGCTAATATTCAAAATATGTTATCGAGCCTCGGACTCGGACACTTTGCTCGGATTCCGAGCAAAATCAACAAGCTATCACTGCAAACTCATAATGGCTCGATGATGCACAGGGAAATTGTAATTTTGGGGAAAATTTTTTACTCGTGCTTAATACTGTTACCAGACTGGGAACTTCCCCGCATGTGGGAGCTGTGCTATCCCTTTAAACACGAGTGCAGCATGTTTCTCCAACCGCGTCCGACCCATTGACATATAGATATGGACCGATAACACTGCAAGGTAAACTGAAATCGTAATAGAAAGAGAAGAGACTAGGTGGGTTTATTTCTCTCTCTGTTTCCCGTGAAGGAGAGGGTGAGAGAGGGATAAACCCACCTAGTCTCTTCTCTTTCTATTAGGATTTCACTTTTTCTTGCAGTGTTATTGGTCCATATCTCCATGTCGATGGTCCGACCAATCAGCAGACCGGCCTTACGTTTTCTCGCAGCTGACATAGGGCAGATCAAAATAATGGCGTAGCTCTTACCATCCGTCGATCGTCTGTTTTTTCTACCCTGCTACGTTTGCGCGCCAACATTCAAAATATGTATTTGATCAACATCAACGAGCTCTTATAGCAAAATTATTTTCGATCACTGACGAATAAAAAATCTCAAGCTTGATAAATCGTGTTCATTTTACTTATTACTGCAGTCAGACTGGCATTTTTCCCACTTATAAGAATTTTATCCGTAAGAGAGTATAACTTATCCAAACGGCACGTTGTCTGCTGTTTTGTCCATGCGGTTCCGCATGCGGCCAACAGGTGTCAGGCATGTCAAATTGAAAGAACACGCGCGCATTGTCAAACGCCTTAAAACGTAAACAGGAAGTGTCGATCGTTGTTTAGCAGTGTTAATTACCGTTAATTGTTAAGTACAGCGTGGTGATTAGTATGATGGAACCAGAGGATCAGGGCTATAGCCCTAGTAATGAACAGCACATCCAAGGAGCACCGCCGATTAAACGTAGGAAATCAAAAACTTTTCAATCTGCCTGGTCGGAGCTACCGGAGTTCTCCGGCTGGTTACAACCAGTGCCTGGTAATCCTGATGTAGCTTTTTGTACAGTTTGCAAAAAAGAACTCAGAGGTGGTAAAAATGAATTATCTCGACACGCTTCGGTTAAATATCACATGAAAAGAGTAGGAGTCGGATCCACTGCCGATGTCGACCCTGCTACCGACTCACCGGTGAATGACGAACGTCGTAATCACAATGTAAACGTCAAGTCATTTGAAATAAAATTAGCAGCCTTCTTTGCCGAACATAATATCGCGATTCATGCCGTCGATCACTTGCTTCCGCTATTAAAATCATCGATAAAAAACATGCAAACGTTGCACGACGCGACACTCGGCCGGACAAAGTGTACGAGTTTAATGATTAATTGCATTGCCAAGCGCGAAAAAGAAAAAATCATAGAGTCATTAAAAAAAACAGAAATTCTCGGTGATGATCGACGAAAGCACCGATGTCACCGACAAGAAGTTTCTGTGCGTTCTTGTTCAATTTTTCTGTCCGGACAAAAAAAAAGTGGTCACAGCACTTTTTGAACTTATAGAATTAGACGCACAAAATTGTTCCGCTGAAGCTGTGTATAAAGCCTTCAAGCATTGTATCGAGTCACAAGGAGTCCCCATCACTAACGTTGTTGGCATGGCATCTGACAACGCATCGGTGATGACGGGGGTACATAATTCATTTATGACTCGTTTAAAATCAGACGCGCCCGGTTTCATTACCCTCAATTGCATTTGCCACACCGCGGCCATAATAGCTAGTAAAGCATGCGCAACTTTACCTCCCTCCTGCGAACATTTGATTAGAAGCACTGCCACGTACGTGTCCGGCAGTGCGAAGCGCAGTGCAACGCTCCGCGATTTTCAAGAGTTATTAGACGTAGAGACGCGTAAAATTCTTAAGCTATCAAGCACGAGGTGGCTCTTGATGGAACGATGCGTCGTCCGTTTGCTCGAAAATTGGGATGTATTGAAAATGTATTTTGCCCTCGCTGTCACCAAAGACAGACTAAAATCAGCAGAGATAATTTCGGAAAGTTTGAGCGATCCCACCATAAAAGTGTACCTCCTTTTTCTGAAATATTCATTAAATTATTTTAACAGTTTCAACGCTCTTTTTCAATCGAAGAAGCCGCTCATTCACCGGTTGGCGGAAAGAAGTCGGGCTCTCATCGCACAGTTGGGTGCGAATTTTTTGCAATTAGACGTTATTGACAAATTAAAGGCGGGTACCTTGGATGTTGCTGACTCGCGACACTTCCTCCCCCTCGACCAAATCAATCTCGGTCCGGAATGCGAAGCCGCGCTGGCTACGATTTCGGAAATCCACGCCGTCGAAATCCGCCAAACTTGATTGCAATTTTATGCTACGGCCGTTACTGAGATGGCTCGTCGACTGCCGCTAAAGTCTTCCCTCTTGGATCATTTTCGATTTTTGGAACCGAGCATCGCTCTCATTTCAAAAAATAGAGGAAATTGTAGAGATTTGTCAAATGTTGCTCAACAATTCGGGGTCTTCAACCTGTCTAAATTAGCGTTCGAATGGAACAAGTTGCCGTTCACTTTTGAGGAAGAAAAAACGCAGGAGCTTCTTGCCTCCGATGTCGAGTCTTTTTGGAAAGAGGTCACTCAGACGATACATTTTTCGGGCGAAAAAGAATTTCCGATTTTAGAACAGATAGTTTCAATAGTTTTATCGCTTCCCCATTCTAACGCAGAGGCGGAACGAATATTTTCCATCGTCACTGATGTGAAAACAAATAAAAGAAATCGTATAGGCCAAAGGTGCCTTGATGCCACTTGTCGAGTCCGATTAGCTTTCAAAAATGCCGAAATTAATTGTAGTACTTTCACAGTAGATGAACGACATTTGGCGCTGCATTGCAGCGAAAATTTATACCCGTCGCAAGAGCCGGACGCCGTATAAACAAGTTTGGCGATTTCTCATTGTGTATAACGTTCACTGCTAGGCAACGATCAACGCGTTTTAATAATCATTATTAGTAAATTCTGAAATTAAATAGACGAATACGATATTATCACCGGGTAAAAATAGAAAAAAAAACGGAAAACGTAGTCGATGCTGGAAATTTCAATATTAAATCAGTTTTATATATAAAACATATTAAAGGCGTATTAAATACAGAAAAAAAAGATATTGACACATTAACAAATTAATTGACAAATGTTTAAAAGGAGTTATAGTATCTAATAATTTAATTTGAGATATATATCGTTATACGTTCATATTGTTGAATTTTATTATTTTTTATTGTAGAATAATGAATTTTTATTTTATTAGGTGATGAAAAACATCACGTTTATGACCAAAGGAAATGTTATTATTCTTAATCGTTACAGTTATTTCATATTTTATTTATTTATTTATTTATTTTTTGCGGCTAGAGAATGTCGTCGCATGCCGAAAAGCAAACAGAGGTTCAATTTAATTTTATTTAATTGTTTTATTTTTTTTCATATTTTATTTATTCATTTATTATTTGCGACTTGAAAATGTCGTCGCATTCCCAAAAGGAAAAACATATTTTATTTTATTTTATGTGCTTGTTTCATTTATCATTTATTCGATTATTCATTTTTTTAATTTTTTAACTCTTCAATTTTTTTATTTTTTTCACGTATTATTTGCGATTAGAAAATGTCGTCGCATTCCAAGAATGATAAAAATATTCTATTTAATCTATTTTATTTTCATTTTTTGCTTTGCCTTTTCTTTTTATTTTTATCACTGGAGGGTGGGAGTGGGGTCTTCGCTGTGTCCGTATTTGCTTTGCTATGCGCACACAGCAACGGCCCCACGGGCGGGTCCTCATGCAGAGACCTCCACGTGGTAGGACCTGGGAAATAAACAGTGCATTACAATCACTTTCGGTCAGATTACAATGCATAATCGACGAATGCGGACTTGAATCTTTATCTAGAAAAATATATATTTGCACTGTTTATTTGCAAACGTCTGCAACACATATGGTATGATCATACTAGGAACGATATTTACATTTAACTGCTATTCCTAAGTACTTAGATTCATTATTAATAGATGTGCCAATTACATTCCATTTTGGCGCCGCGTACGTTGGGAAAGCCGACGAGACTTAGCCGAGTCGACAGATCTTGTTCGCATGCACATGTTGAATGTTAGCGCGCAACGGAGCAAGTCAGTGAAGAAACTACACGGAAGTCGATAGGCAGCGCGTCGAGTAATGCTATTGACTCGATGCGTCTGGAGGCGGCGTTACCAAGCTGCCTCTCCTCAAGCGCCTTTCGAAAAAGGCGTGGTGGGGGACTCTCCAAAACGTCCCTTCCCCTCAATCTGGCAACACTGTATGAAACTAGCTTTTTAAGTTTTCAATATTAATTCACAAATTCAGTCTTCAGTGAATAATCGACCAATAGAATGCAAACTTAAATACAATTACATGAAAATATGAAGAATACAAATTCTGATGTTAAATTATTTCCGTTTAAATGAAATTCAATCTTGAGTACAATACTCAACTAATACAATCAAAAAACCTCAAATACAATTACATGAAAATATGAAGGAAGAAATTCTGATGTTAAATTATTCAGGTAAAAATCAAATTTAATCTCAATGTAATAATCGACCAATACAATCCAAACTTCGAATAAGATTGAATTTGATTTTTACCTTGATAATTTAACATCAGAAATTCGTTTTTCATATTTTTATGTAATTGTATTACAGTTTGAATTGTATTAGTTGATTATTTACTCGAGATTAAAATTGATTTTTACTTCAATAATTTAACATAAGAATTTTCTTCTTCACATGTTTATGTGATAGTATTAAAAGTTTGGATTGTATTGGCCGGTTATTCACTCGAGATTGACTTTGATTTTTACGGTAATAATTTAACATCAGAATTTATTTCTCCATATTTTTATGTAATTGTATTACAGTTCAAATTGTATTAGTTGATTATTCACTTGAAAGTAAAATTGATTTTGACCTCAATAACTTAACATCAGAATTTTCTTCTTTAAATGTGATATTGTGTACCAATATGGATGGAGGGAATATGGGGTAAATAATATTATCACACTGCCGATGTACTCAATGTATGTTTGTTTATTCAAAAAAAAAAAAAATCGCCGTAGCGAAGAACGTAAATTAGCAAGAAATGTTAATAAATAAAATAAATGAAAAAATACTGCGCGGGCTCCTAAGCGTGGCGACTTCGCCGGGGGGGGGGGGGGGGGGGGGGGGGGAGATGTCTCTCGACTAATGCGAGACTAGTGTGCGTCGATCTCATTCAAAAAATATGATTCATAATACAGAAATACGAAGTCCCAAAGTATGGGATGTAAATGGGAGGGTGTATGGAAAGGAGGAAACGCTTTATTTAGCGCATTTAGTGAGCCACTTTAGACAGCGGTTCACAGACTGCGATACTAGTGGCTTGCGCTCCGTTTTTTATACCCGCGCGGCCGCTGTGGCGGCTCGAAGTGCGGCGTAGTAGCCAGGTTCGGGCCTAGGCGCCTAAGGGGCCCTGGGTGATAAAATCGAATAGATTTCGCGCAACGCCCACTGCTGGATTATTCGGGATGGTGTAAAGTGGCCCTCGGGAAAGTGGCCCCGTGTCAGTTTGCCCCAAGTCTCCCACCCTTTTTCCGAACTCACCCGAAGGCAAATCGAGCAGTGGGTCTCAATGTGCAGTTCGTCGTCAAAATTTCAGAGCCCGGAATTGGCGCGAGTTTCAAATTAGCGCAGACGGACATAATGATTAAAATTGGATATCCATTGAACATTTAACAAAAAAAACTATGCGCGACTGTTCATATTCGATTTTTATCCTTCGCTTATGTTAAAAATAAATCGTTTTCATCCCGTCGCGTGAGCTTTGGCGACAAAAGGCGGTATCTTAATATTTTAATATTTTCTATAAAAATACTGATTGGATAGAATGGGAAGGTGAGTCGGAGAAAAATACATATATTTACTGTAATTTATACTTTAATTCGTTATCCATTAGACATATTTCACATTCATGCTTGTACATCGCTACGATTGGTTTGTTTTTTGTCGAACGATAATTATTACCTCCTTCTAGTCGGTTTTCTCATCCATTCGAAATGCATTACGAAACATGTTTCCCACCGAAATACATGGTTGTGTCCATACCAAAAGTGCAAAGTTTTTGCGGGATCATTTTTGATATAGCTTAAATTTCGATATATTTTTGTACGAAGTGAAGGTCTGATTCGTGATTATCATTATTATTATTATTTTTCCTTTCACTTTGTTTCGAACGATTTAAAATGTACGAATTAAAAAAAATCTTAGATTTTTCCCAAATTCTTGTAATTTCGGGAATAATGGTCCGAATGCCGGGTTTATTTTTCTTCATCGTTGGTTATTTCTCCAAATAAATAAAAAGCTCGAAAATTGTAAAAACTGTTGTTGACTTAAATTATTGCATTTTTGAGCAACCCAATTTTTTTTTCTTTCACAAAAAGAATTATCCACTTTGATTAGAGAGAAGAAAATAATGTATCTGATTTTACGTATTAAGATGTTAAGTATGTTATACGCTGAAAACAGCGCTACTTATGTAATATCGAATATTCAAGTTTTTGAACACGCACAAACACACACGAATTCTCACACACTCGCATACACACTAATACGCTACCGTGCGGGTCGCCGGCACGGCGAGCGACCGCACGCGGCAGCGCCTAAGCGCTGCCGCCTACCGCGGGTTAGTTCCCGCCCAGCCGATAGATGTCGCATGGCGCCTCTGCTTTCTCGCAAGCGGGCGGCCACCCGCACGCCTATTTAAACGGGAGCTCATCGACGAGTTTTCATTCCGCTCCTGACATATTGTATCTGAATAAACGTCTTAAGGAAACGAATCAACTTAAGGAGATTTACTGCGACTGGTCGCGACTCCACCCGTGCTTGCACGTCCCATCGTATTCTTTCCTTACCCCGGTGAGGATTGATGGCCCCGAGTTCCTCTGTTGTCAAGATCCACACCGGGGACGATAGCCCGAGAGATCTCTGGTCGCTGCTACTTGCAGGCCCCAGGTGTGCTTGGTCGATGCGAACGATTCGCCTCAACTAATGTTGGTCGCTGCCTCTAGTTAGCCCCGGGGACTCTTGGCCGCTGTCAATCGCTGGCCCCAGGCATTGCGTGATCGCTGCGTTTAGCTGGCCCCAGGAAATCTTGGCCGCTGTTCCTCAGTCTACCCTCTCCTCCGTTCATTCCCATTCCCATCCCGAACCACCCTATCATCTCAAACGTCGAACCCGGTTTCACACCGGCAATCCGTAACACTCGCATCGATTTCATCCGTCGTTCGTCATACTCGTTAATCAACCCGTCTCGTCAATTGCACACCGAACCCGAACAGGAATCTCACGTGTGTCAAGTATTTGGTCCTAAAAATGGAAAAATTTAAATTTCATGTATAATTTATTTCATAAGTATATTACTGCAACTCAACAGAAAGTTAACAGGAGTGCATAGCAGTGACTATAACAAATTATAACGGCAATAATCTGCACTAAGCCATCTGCACTAATCTGCATTATGCTTATTTCACTGTATCATTTCGATTGGGATTATAATGTAAAACAAACATGGTGAGTATGCCCTGAAACATCGACAAAATCATATATGCATTAAATGTGTAAACATTAGGGTGGTCCTTATTTGGCCTTAAAACAAAAGTCTCACTCCCCACCTTCCAAATGATTCTATACCATGAAAAATGGATTTTCATATTTTTTTGCGATTTTTAAATTAACCCTCTGCTTTGCCTGAATTCATTTGAAAGTTTTTAAAATAATTTATATCATATTTCCAAGCTTAATACGAAAACGATGGCGGCAAAAAATCTGGAAAAAATGAATATTATAAAAAACTATACCACAAAAACAACAAAAAATGTTGGCAGCTGTTCGGCAAACATAAGCTAAAGAAAAATCGACATTGAATTTTTTTTAGGTGTCACGCAACCGGTAAAAAAATCTAAAACAAATATCTGTCATAAAAAATGATGTCAGAAGGTAACGAAAAAACTTTTGCGATTGTACACAAATTTGAAGTTAGCGGAAAAAGTTTTTGCAAGAAAGGAAACATTTTTTTCAAGTTCAAGTCAAAATTTCAGGATCACCGATTTTTCCAACTTTTTTTGACTAAAAAAGTAGTCAAGTAGCGTGTTGGGCATGCAGATCATAGGGTTCCGTAGCGTAAAAGGTACATTCTGAAGTTTTTTCAGATTTTTTGCATCGACAGTTTAAAAGTTAGAGGAGAGGACACTGCTAACGACTTTGAAAGCTAATATCTCGTAAGCGAAGGGTTAAAATGAAAAAGTCTCAAAACGTTATTTGTTGAATTTGAGGAGATCTATCTAAGGACACCACACTCAATGGCGCAAGCAAACAAAATTTCGAGTACACGTTTTAAAGTGCGTGAGAATTGTAAAAAAAATTTTTCTCCCGAAAAAATTTTTTTTTGTTTTTAGGTCGACGATCTTCATCTGTGTACCAAATTCAATCTCAATCGGTACATAACCGAAAGGCTGGGAGGACTGTGACATACAGACAGACAGACGGACGGACGGACGGACTTGGCGAAACCATAAGAGTTCCTAGATTTCTACGGAACCCTAAAACTCTCAGTGATGTCTATGACATATGAAATGTTCATCCAAACCGGTTGACCCGTTGAAAAGGTTTACAGCTTTTTCTTAATTGGATCTTCAATTTGAAAATTGAAAAAAATTATGTGATATTTCCGATATCAATGCAATTTGGAACTCAAAGTTGAAGGTTCCCGTTTGTCAGTGGCTTTCATCTTATCTTACGAGTAAGGAATCAAAATGAAACATATCGGGTATTTCACGGTACTTATTTTAGGAAATTTATTAAAAAATTAATAACTATTGCACGGATCAACCGATTTGAATAAAAATTGAATATGTCATAGACGTCACTAAGGTTCTTTACTGGAGAAATCAGTGAACGTAAAATTTTGACATAACCTTAAAAAAATTTTTTTTATCATTTCCAAATATTTTTTTCGTGAACTTCAAATTTTCGTACAATCACCACATTTTTTTCCGCCCTTTCAAACATCATTTTTTACGATACATATTTTTTCTAGATTCTTTTACCGGCTGCGTGACACCTAAAAAAAAAATCAATGTCGATTTTTATTTTTAGGTTATGTTCGCCGGACAGATACTCACTTTTCTTGGTGTTTTTGCCTTATAGTTTTTTGCAATATATATTTTTTTCAGATTTTTTTTCCCGACCTTTTTCGTGAAAATAGGAAATATGACATAAATGATTTTAAAAACTTTCAAATGAATTTAGGCAAAGCAGAGGGTAAATTTAAAAATCGGAAAAAAATATGAAAATTCCTTTTTTATGGTCTAGAATCATTTGGAAGGTGGGGAGCGAGACTTTTTTTTTAAGTACCACCCTAGTAAACATATATATGTACATTACCGTCCAAAAGTATGGAAACACTCGCTCCGATGTCGAGCCACACAAAAGTTCTATCGTTCTCACTTCGTTCGCGTCAAACCGTATTTACGCACCTTGTGACGTAAAAATTCGTATGATACTCGTACAAAAAACGTTTTCTGGACTGGTGTGATTGCAACACTCGCCTTCGGCTCGTTCTGCAAACTCACACTCATCAGAAAAAAAATTTTCGTACTAGTGTCATGAATAATATCATGCAAAAACACAAAAAATTAAGGAGCTCGCTGCGGATGCAGAAAAGCTGGCCTGATATGTTTGATTATGTGTTCCAATTGTAGTGGAGAAACATGCGACGACGTGCCAGATGTATTCGATGCCATCGCGAACGAAATCGAAGAAGACGCAACCTTCCATTCATCTTCTTTTCAGATGGTGGAGGAAGAAGACATAATTCTACAAGGCGATAACTTGCCTCGTAAAATAACGCGCCACTTTAAAAAAAAAAAAATATTTCAATCCGTTTTTTTACTTTAAAAAATCAATTTGCATCGATTGAATTGATCTCTTCCATCCCCTTCTCCACCTTTTCCTTCCCTTTATTATTATTATTATTATTACTACTATTATTATTTGATCCAATGAATTTAATCAAAGATCGATAAATTATTAGTTGTTCGTCACATTATTCACTATTCTAATTGATTCACTATACAGCGTTGATATTTTCCTGAACACTTTATGCCGTTTTTCGTATACTACGAGCAACATTGCCACTGATAATTTACGAGGCTACTTTTACCAAGTTATAGCTCATAAACTATAAATGACACGGCAAAAAGTTTTGGATGAAATTTATAGGAAATTCTATGCTCTACAAATGTGGTTACCACATTTTTTTATGTATCACGAACCGTTCACGATCTATTTAGCAATAACCATAATGAAAAAAGTTTGGAGCGCTATAAATAAAAACCTATGCATTATGCAAAAAAAAGCTTCCGATAAGAGAGATGGAGAAAATGTTGTTATCTACAAAAATGATTGTTACTTTTTTGTCGTACGATGCACGGTTCACGACATATTCGATAAAACGTGTTTTCCAAGATGGCGGCTGAAGCTCGCGCCCCCCCGTCCCACCAACTTGGATGTACATTCAGAGGATACCCCTAAACATATTCCAAAAAGAAAATCCGTTCTGTAGAACACTGCGAAAAAAAAGTACCCGGCTCTTGGCCTATATTGGGACTTTCAAGGGTAAGCGCGATGTTCTTAGTACTCATTTTTGCGACGCGCGTTGCGCGCGCTCGTCCACAACTCAGTCCGACAACAGTGGATATTATTCGATTCTCTCCAGAGGCTGAACATCTGCGCAATGAGACAAGGAATTTGAGATTTTTTTCAAGCGGGGTTTTTTATTTCCAAAAATAAATTTTAGTAATGAAAACTACCGAAACTGATAAAAATGTATTTGAATTCTTTTCACAAATATTTTTTCCTGATAGAGCAGTTCAAAAAGCACATTGTAACGTGCTTACGATCCAATTGAAAATATTTCGTTCCGGAGATACGTGCACGTTTCCCAATTAGAATGAACTTCAGAATTCACGGAAAAATAGTAGATATCAATCGCCCATTCTCACCAAGGGCTCAACATTTTCGCAATTGGATACGGAATTTGGAAAAAAATGTAAAGAACAATCAAAAATGTAGTTTTTCCCAAAAGTCAAATTTTATTTTTGAGACGTGAGAATAATTTTTTTAAATCAATACATTTTGTTCACAATATTTGTTTCTAAAAGAGCAGTTCAGAACGCAAATTTTGACGAGGTTTTTTTATGACGCACTTCAAGGGAAAATTTTTTTATTCGAATTGAATACTGGTCGGGTTTCGACCGTGCGATTCGCCGTGGAAAACACCATATGCTTTCAAAGTCGTTATCAGAGTGTCCCATTCTCTAATTTCTGAGCTATCGATGCAAAAAATCTGAATACATTCCAAAATGTAACTTAATTCTTACATCAAATCAAAATGTTACTAAACCCTGTAGCAAAAATTGGTTATGGAAAAGTTAGAAATAACTCTTTTTCGGCTACAAAATTCTATCATGTGCGTGTCCAATACGCTCTTCACCAATTAAAGAGTTTATTTTTTTCAAAATTCCAGTTCATTTATTAAGTACGTTTTGTCGATTATGAAGTACGGTTTGTTTTGATATTGAGGCAACTGCGAAATATATTTTGAAAGAATTTCTTATTTCATTTTCACTTCGATGTGTGTAGTCTCACCTGCCTGCCCTTCGGACCGTGCGGACATTTTTTCTAAATGTGATTTTTAGATGTTTTGGGACATTCTGAACACGTTTTCATAAACATCCCGAAAAAATTTTTTTTCACGAAAACAAAGCTTCGTCCATGAGGAAGCAAAACGGCTATAAAATGGATATTTACCATTATTTTGTCTGACCCCTCTAGAGTTGATTATCTACAGTTCCGCCGGAGTTCATAATCACTTTTAATACCAAATATCGCCAAAAAAAGCATCAACCAAAATTATCCCATTCTATTCCCAACTTTTTGAGAACCACCCAGGTATCAAAATCAATGCCGTAGGTGTTGCCGTATGAGAGAGATCTATTTTGTCCCTGACTAAAATATGAAGAGACTTGGTAGCGTCTCCAGACAAGTACATTTCCTTACCTTACCGGCCTCCTCTCCAGACGCGACTGGAGTTTCATTTACTCCTTACATCTCTATTTGACCTTATTTCGGATGGTTTTATAATTTCAAAGCGTCGTTCATAAATGTTTCAATGTTCATAATTCCAGCTGCAAACGTTTGCGAAGCATTTGAATAGTATATTTGGTGTGGTAAAGTGAAATAAGAAATGTTCAATACTTTTTTTTGGTCAAAACGATTTTTTACTTGTTCCAATAGAATTTAAATATTTAGACATTTGTACAGTGCGTCGTACTAGAAGTCTGTAATACCGTTCAGCATTTTTGTTTATTCGATTATTCTCAATAATTACTCATAATAGTCTATGATCGTTGAGAACTTAAAGCATCAAAAGCAGCAGCATCGAAATCAGAAAGTAGCCTTTGTTATTGCAAACTGCTTCGAAGACATCTTATAGAAGTTCTCAACTCTTGTTTCGAATCCACTAAAATTGCATGAACATTGCATTGCATTGCTTGACATTGCTTGAATTGAAGCTCGCACTCAAGAGTTTGCGAACATATTATGAACAATCTTGATTCTTTATGTCACTGTAGAAAACGAATAGAAAATGCAGGCATTAAAAAAATCAAATAACAGTAGTGGCCTTATTCAATGGTCATAATTTATTACCGATTTGTATGGAATACTTGTCTATACCAATCTGACATACAATAACATTGACAAAATTTTTACACAAGGAGTCACCACGATAACATTGTAAATAATTGTATGACGGCTATAGTTACTCGAGTTTGCCGAAAATAAATAGTTTAAAAAGTAATACAGTCTTAATAATTCTCTCTGCAGCCCGACCTTACATTACGAAGCTTATATATTATTATATATAAATAGTCAAAAAGTCATTGAATCCCCATAAACACACCACGTGCAAAACAATCGTGACATGTACATTTACCCTAGCGCGGACCAACACATGCACAAAGATTTGAGATGAACTGAAAACGTTGAACACGTGTAAAGTCCGAACTTCCAATAAGCAATCAAAAGGCCCCAAGGAGAAGAGTTTTTTCTTATATATCGCATACCCCCACCAGGCGAGCGCTCACTACCTTTGTCTGTCTCTCTCACTCTTTTCCGCATGCGATTCCCGAACAAGCAACACATTCGAACAAGTTCAAACTCAGTATTCGCCTCGCCTATGCAAAGACGGTTTCGATTGCGCGTGGACATTTATTTCTCGAATTTTTTTTTCTACGTTAATATACTCATTGATTATTATTGTGCATTAATTGATATTACGTATCACGCAATAGCAATGATGTTCATGAACGGCCTTTTCTTTGTTCTTTGTAATCTTTGTTTTCAACAAATAATTAATTAATAATAATAATTAACAGTAATTAATTGTTGTTATGTTTGTTTCAAATAAATAATAAATTAATAATAATAATAAATAATAATTAAATGTTGTTATGTTGGTTTTTAATAAATACGTGTGTGCGTGCATGCTAATCTAATATCTCTCTCTCTCTCTCTCTCTCTCTCTCTCTTTGTGTGTGTGTGTGTGTGTGTGTGTGTGTGTGTGTGTGTGTGTGTGTGTGTGTGTGTGTGTGTGTGTGTGTGTGTGTGTGTGTGTGTGTGTGTGTGTGTGTGTGTGTGTGTGTGTGTGTGTGTGTGTGTGTGTGTGTGTGTGTGTGTGTGTGTGTGTGTGTGTGTGTGTGTGTGTGTGTGGATGTAAGCGCGTGTGCGGTCCAACGGTGGTTGATCATTCATCTGCGAAAATAAACAATTTCATTAACGGGGAGAGCTTTTCTAAATCATTACATCCTTCATCATTTAAACAATCTTACGTCGATTCCTCTGAGCCCGCCGGTGCTCCGGGGGGTGGGGCTGGATCACTCCCAGGCTTTGCAGCCGCCGTTTCTTCCGCTGATTTTTTTTCTGACTAAGCGATACTGAAAAATTGGGAAAATGTGTTAAAACTTAATGACAGAGAGAGACGTTAATCGTTACTTACTTTGCGGTGTCCCGGGAGTGCTTCCGGCCAATCCCGACGGCCCGGCAACCTCCTCCACTATTGCTGGGTTTGGTGGCACTGGGTTAATTGGTTTAATGAAACGGATTAGTCACTTGATAATGAGAATTGATTGAGGTGTCCGATTTGTTGTTTTTTACAATTTAAACATTGATAAACAGTAAAAAACTCCTGACTGACTCACCATCGGCTGGTCCGGTTCCGTCACATTACAACCGCGACAAAATTACCGCGACAAAATAACCGCGACATTACAACCAGGGACAAAATAACCAAAGCACAAAATAACCGAAAGACAAAATAACCCCGACAAAATATCCGGGGAAAAAATAACCTGCAGATAAAATAACCCCGACATAATATCCAGAGGAAAAAACAACCTGTAGATAAAACAAACGCGACTAAATGAAAATCCAAAATATCCTGATAAAAAAAATGATCAATAGAAAAAAACATTTTAAAAATGTGACCAAAAACTAACAATAACCCTAAATCCCCGAGTACCCAAAAATAAATAAAAAAAACTAACAATAACCCTAAATCCCCGAGTACCCAAATTACCTTAATAAATAAAAAATAATGAAACACAAAAAATTCAAACACGAAACACGGGAAATCAAAAATCTTAACGGTTATTTGGTTGCGGTTATTTTATCTACAGGTTATTTTGTCCCCGGATATTTTGTCGGGGTTATTTTGTCTTTCGGTTATTTTGTGTTTCGGTTCTTTTGTCCGCGGTTGTAATGGCGCGGTTATTTTGTCGCGGTTGAAAAGTCGTGTCACCGGCTGGTCCGGACCCCCCGCAGGCATCCTCCACGCTCTCGTTTCCGAAGACGACGTTCTCCTGATCAACCTGTTGAGGTGTGTCGTCTTCGGAAACGACGCCGTTATTGTTGGAGTCATCCTCTCCGACGGCTTCCGCGTCGTCGGCGAGGGCAACCCCATTCGGTGGCGGTTCTTCCGAGGATGCCCGCGGGCATTGCTCCACCGGCGGGCTATCAGCTTCTACAAAAGACAGAAAACGAAAAAAAATTATTTTTAAAATTATTTCCTATAGCAAATTTACTTGATCGTTATATTTTTACCTAATTTTTCTGTTCCGACTTGGGAATCAGCCCCGGAATCTTCACCACCGGAACTTTCTTCCCTCTCTAAATGTTGCCTCACCCGCTTTATGAGGTTTGCGGCAACGTTTAGGAATTCCGGCGTTGTGATAAGTTCGTCCCGGAGCTGACTCCATGCTGAAATAATAAAAAAAACACGTTTAAGTCGGAGATCTTCCATTCCGTGCTCTTCTTCGAACTCGTGAAGATGCAACAAACCTCTTTTCAACTCCATCTGTTTGAATTTCGTTGAATAACGCGCCTGCCGCATCACGCGCCGTCCGAATTCCAGGCTGGCACAGTCCTGTCGCGCTGCTTTAGCGAATTCCGCAAGTTTCACTAGAAAAAATAAAGATATTCAATTTTTCTCTATTATTACATTTTGATCATTACAATGATCACTCCCACGAACTTCCAGGGGCTGGGGTGCCGCCCCAATTTCTTCAGGAGCCGACTGTTGAAGGACTCGCAGACATTGTTCGTTCGGTCTGCGAGTCCGTAAACGCTGAAGCCTGCCGGCTTCACAACTTCCAGCCACTGGCGCTCGAAGTACACCCAGAACGGACTAAGTTGTTCAGACAGCTCTGGCGACACGCTGCCCTTGACTTCAAAATACGCTTCCGCGATGAAAGTCGCGGGCAGGTACGCCAGAGCTAAAACTTTCTTCATGGCCGTTCTGGCGGTATTATTATCTCGCACCAGGGCTGAGCGCGCAGTTTCTTCAGCTTCTTCAACACGGCTTGCAAAAAAAAACAAAAATCTTTAGAACCTGATAATTCCCGATCACGTTGTACAAAAATTATCGGAGGTATCGAAATTGCACTTACCCTGTCGAAATGGGCGTTGCACCCCTTTACGTGACTCGTGGAAAATGCAGCGCCAGCCGCGTGACGCAGCGCCAGCTCGAAATCGGCCATGACATTTTTTAGGGCGGCAAGGGGTATTACTTCTTTGATCCCTTCGAATACGGCGGTGTATGCAGCCCCGATCTTATTTGCCATTAAAGCAAACGCGAAGGGCAATGCCTAAAAATAATCATTGCACGTTCCTATTAGATAAGCAACGTCAGATTTTCAAAAACCTCCGCTATCTGACAATAGCTTTTATTTCCTACCATACACTTACGTAGTTGAACCTAACGCCAAGGAGAGAAACCAGCTGGTAGACACCTCGCAGCCGCGGAACTGTCGCGAAAGTGCCGTCCTCAAAAATCCTCTGTACGTCCCGGAATTCGCGAACGAATTCCGGATCGTAACACAGGATATGTGTCGACCCGGCACTGTCTGCCACCCGTCGAGCCACGAGGTGACCTCCGTTGTGTTCCAGAAACCGGCGACTTGTCGGTTTTACGAGTTCATCAGCCATTTCTTCAATCGTCCCCGGATTTGCCGGAAAGCGCTGCCTCCGCCATCGCGCGAAAGATTTTACGATTGATGCAAACGGGATTCGTATAAGGACATCCTGTGAGAAGCTACAAAGATTCGATGGGTTATCAATAACTTCGTTACTTACATCGATGCAAACGTTCTTGGGAATTGCATTTGTACTTACGATGCTGCCACCGCGTCGTAAGCTACTCGTAGGGACGAATAATTTGCCGAGACTTTCAACTTCAGAGCCGCGCGAAACCGGCTTAAATCATTGAGGAGTTCTTCTTCGAAGCAATTATCAGAATGGTCCGTGGTGAGACGTATATCCCCGTTGTCGATTCGTTTAGCTGTCGCGAAACAATGTTGCGTGCCGCAGCGCAGATAACTAAAAAAATATTTGTTACAATAAAATCGCGGCGTTGTGACTACGGAACCCGTGACATTGTCATTATCATTATCATTATCATTATCATTATCATTATCATTATCATTATCATTATCATTATCATTATCATTATCATTATCATTATCATTATCATTATCATTATCATTATCATTATCATTATCATTATCATTATCATTATCATTATCATTATCATTATCATTATCATTATCATTATCATTATCATTATCATTATCATTATCATTATCATTATCATTATCATTATCATTATCATTATCATTATCATTATCATTATCATTATCATTATCATTATCATTATCATTATCATTATCATTATCATTATCATTATCATTATCATTATCATTATCATTATCATTATCATTATCATTATCATTATCATTATCATTATCATTATCATTATCATTATCATTATCATTATCATTATCATTATCATTATCATTATCATTATCATTATCATTATCATTATCATTATCATTATCATTATCATTATCATTATCATTATCATTATCATTATCATTATCATTATCATTATCATCATTCATATTCGTGCTCGTTCCCGGAATTGAATCTTCGAAGTCTGCAGATTCAAATTTATCATTAATGCTTTTAGTTTCTTCAGTTAAAAGTGATTTACTAGCAACTTTGCGGTTTTGTGACACTGCTGATAAGCGATAACCGGAACCGCTCGATTTGTTTTCGACGATTGACGGACCTGGTGCGATATCTGCTGATGATTGTTGATTCCAATCACAAAACGTAGTCGGTGAAAATTCGACCGTTGGTGGCGTTACGTTGAACGCAGTAGGCGAATTTGCATTTGAATCGACATCAATTTCGATAATGGTACCCTGAGGAATATCATCCGTTTGATTTGCGTCAGGGAAAAGTAACGAAGGTACGGATCCATCCTTCAATCTCTTCAGCGTTCCGCACAAGTAATCATCCGCACGAAAATGTACATTACAAATCAGGTAGTGATTATTTCGCACCTCTTCGTACGTTAACATCTGTAATTCGAGGTTACCGGTGGCCATCACCCACTTCAAACCAACGAATTTATTTTTCGGAAATCGATGAGATTTCACTTGACGAGTCGAGTGACAATTCACGACACAACACCGATGTTTATCACGTGGAACATTCATTTTAACGAAAAATTTATTCCGACTTAAAAACGAAGTAAACGACAGAATGCGACGGAAGCAATACCAAGTAATGCAAGCAATACTGACAGTTAAATCAAGTTAAATACAACGAATGACAGACGTCAAAACGTTCGTTCACATTCGTGGTTCTTCCTTGGTGGTCGGAATGCAGCGGGGTGAAGTAAGGGGAGTGTGGAGGTCAGCGCCATCTAGCGAGTCCCCGGAGCAGGATCAGACTATGTTACTTCACGTTCGCATATACTAGTGGCCATACCCTGGTTGTGTGCGACTGACAGCTTGTGTATGACGCACACTAACAAAACGAGGCTGCCGCTAACAGCGCCACCACTTTATGAAACCCGTTTGTTTCCGGTGAAAACGCTGTTCCGGAAGTCCAGATGCCTGTGTCCGACGCCTGGCCTATACTAGTGGCCAGGCCCTGGAGAGAACTGCCTTCTCGAATCTCTAACAGTACTGTACTTATAGACTTTCCTCGGCCGGCACCGACTCCAAAAAAAAGTTATTAGATATAGTAAATAATTAAGTATTAATAATTTTGTATATGTTTTCCTTTAATGCTCTTTCCTCCAAAGTAATAAAAAAAATTATTTCTAACTTTTTAGTTCCAGTTTATACATAGAAGCAAAATTTTAAAGTCGGTTTTTATTTTTTTTGTAAAAAATTTTTGTAGTTCAATTTGGTAAACATTAAAGGACTCGTTAAAATTATAGAAACAAGCTGCGAGTTCAAACTTGCAATTTGTCTCCTACAAATCGTGAATAGGCAACGAAGATTTCTTCATGAGGAAGCCAGAAAAAAGAACGTGAAGCACCTTATAAATGGCAATCCAAAAAATAAATTCCTTAAAAATGCTTACCTCCCACAGGGCGCCGGCTTCCATCCCATACCATTCAATTTAATGCTGATTGCCAGCGTCCTACTGTCCTCGTTCGTACGATCGTTGTGGTCGTCGTCGTCACTCTCCATCGATGTTTCGGCCTCGCCATCGTTCTCGCTGACCCCATTGTTCGAATGTATTATTGGTGCACTTGTCACCACGCTTCCTCTTTCGTTCGAATCTGTTATAGGTGGACTTGCCACCCGACACGGTATTCCTAGCTCCGTCTCAACGGCAGATTCGTCGTCCGTCGAGTCGTATAGGGTTGGTGGTAGCCTTATTATGGGTACCCGTCCTTCGAGGTTGCCGTCGCTCGGACCCGCTTCGGACCACTCAGGTTCGCTGTTTTGAGTGATGGACGGGTTAGGCGGACAATTGGTATTATTTTCTGTGCTTCTATTATCCTCTACGGGCGGACGCCGACGTAGAAAGTACGGCATGTACGGTAAAACCAGATCCGAAAGACCATTCGACGCGCTTGTTGGGTGAACCGATCTCGTATGGATTTTAGGGTTCCACTTCGTGGGCTCCCGAGGTGGCTTCTCCAACTTTTGAAGAGTCGTCACTGCTAGTACTAGAACTTTACCAGAGGAGAGATCATTGTTTGCGAGTCTTCGACGTTGAAACTTGTTGGGAAAATATTTTCAAGAGAAAAATTACCGTCGCAAGACTGGAGCGTCCTCAAAACGGACGTACGTAATCGTTCTGTAAATAATTACAAAAATATGAATTTTACGAAATTGCATGTGAAGCGTATTTACGATTAGAAGTTGGATCGATCGCTTGCTTTGCAGAGCAGCACCAGCCGCGGAGGTAGTTGCTCATGGTGCACCTCTCTGAAAACTTCTTCGGTGAGAGTCTGCGATTAAAATTACATTATTACGTATGAAAGCGTTCAAATGGCGAATCGTTCCCCTTCTAAAGAAAAAGTATTGGATATAATTGGGAACGGTTGAAGGGAATTTTCAATCGTTCCCAACTGTGTTTCTTAATTGTGTGCGGAATGATTCAGAATGATTGAAGCCGTTTATCGTTCCCTACCGTTCCGAATGGGGACGTATGATTTATAAATTATGTGTATTGGTAGCAACACGCTGATCGCGCGGGAATTATTTGAAAACGTCCACCCAATTTTGCAGCGAAATTATTCCACTTTTGAAACAAATGTTGCTCAAATTTCAAACATTAGAAATTTTTTATTCAAATAATTCCCATGCAATCAAAGAATTGCCACCAACATTATTATAAATAGTGTTATTAAGTTGTTTTACGAGGACCACTAATCCTTTATTTTATTATCATTATCAGTATCATTATCATTATCATTGTTACGTCCTAGTAGTAAATACGATGAAGTATTCACCCGAATGTCAACGCAGCTAGTAGTTTCGCTTTTATGCCAGGGGATACACCCTATGCATGGGGACGGAGACCAAGCCTTTTATGAAAATCGAATTCCAAACGAACGATGTTTGCGATGTCTTGGATTTCTTGCGCAGTCCCGAGTTGTAGTGCTGGCGCCGGTTGCCCCTGCTGCGTCGAAAGGTCACTCCAGTGACACACTGCCGAAGGGTCGGGTGGTTTGAAGAAAAGGCACAACAGTTTATGGCACAGCAACATAATCTATATTGGTCTTTCAATGGTTTTACAGATTTATAACAGATGTTACAGTTTCGAAACTTACAACAACTTCGCACTTTCCGCACTGTAAATGATCTAGTCTGTTTAAAGAGTCTCTCCGGTTACAATGTTTCACGCGATTGAAACGGAACAAATTAAAGACATATAAACAATTAGCTTAATGAGGCTAATGCTATAATTTCTTTAGTTTTCAAATTAAATTCGCATGGTTTGTCAAGACTTTAATTGATTGTTAATTATCTCTGGACTCTCTTGGTCCCTTTTCAAATTCAATTGTTTATTCAAAATTATTTACTTGTTCTGGACTCTCTTGGTCCTTTTCAATTTAATTCAAACTTTATTTACTTTCTTGGATTCTCTTGATCCTTTTCAAATGTGATTCAATCTTTTTTTACTTTCATGGATTCTCTTGATCCTTTCCAAATTTTATTCAATCTTTCTTTACTTTCATGGATTCTCTTGATCCTTTTCAATTTTTATTCAAACTTTATTTACTTTCATGGATTCCCTTGATCCTTTTCAAATTCAATTCAATTATTCAAAATTATTTATTTAAAACTTGGTACTCAGTATTGTCACACATCTTTATTCATCTGTTTCAATTATGTAATTATTACTTTGCGGTAATCAATGCGCTTAAGCACTCT
Organism: Sussaba pulchella; assembly: GCA_963971145.1. Taxonomy (NCBI): domain Eukaryota; kingdom Metazoa; phylum Arthropoda; class Insecta; order Hymenoptera; family Ichneumonidae; genus Sussaba; species Sussaba pulchella. Next base: position 6,676,850 of record OZ020170.1, read on the forward strand.
TAAAGTAGCCGTACCTCCGCGATTTACAATTCTTAACGGCCGAGGGTCAACACCTCTTCGGTCCGCGAAACGATACCTGACTATACGGAGTCAGTTGGTTCCAAAAAACTAAGTCTTAACCGTATAGATGACGGCAGACAAAAACAAAGTATTCCGCACAAACAAGCGCAACGGCACTGTATACTAGGGCGGTTCAAAAAACCATTATTTTTCAATATCCAGATGCTCTTTTGTATTTCAGTACTTGCATGCTGAAAAATAATTCTGGCAAAATCCGAGGCCTGTACGATTATATTTAATGCTGCCGCATCAATGTGAAAGTTATTGCGATATCGCCATTTTCGTATATTTTTATGTTCGAATATCGGACTGCTCATCGAGTTTTGAGTTGAGCTCGGCCTCCAAAAAAATTCTTCGAAACCGCACACCTTTGGGATAATATTTAATACTGCCGCATTCATAATGAAATTGCAAAAATGGCAAAATTAAATGGTTTAATAAATCGAATTACACAGCTGCTCATTAAATGGTTTATTCCTTTCGCCCTGAATATACGTGACGTAAAACGGGAAAGTTGTCAAGTAATATTTAGAACTGCCGCATCGATAATTATGTTTCTAAACTGCAATAATCATTTACCGTGTCTCAGTTTCGAAATATCTAGTAGCTCATTGTAGTATGAGCTCTTTTGCACAACATAATCAGACACGTGAAGATACGTACGATAATATTTAGTACTGCCGCGACGTTAGAAAATTTATATGTAAGGCGCAAATATGTGGTACGGAGAGAATGAACAAGAACAAAGAGTCAGGCTGCCACGGTGACCTTCATACACATGTACCGTAGCGCATAAACACGGCTGTCGGATAATTGTCTCAACGAATCTTGTAAACAAAGCTCGTACCTACTTGAAGCAACGCTCCTCGCAGCTCCATTCGCTACCCGTCGTTCGGAGTAGAAATACGCTCTCCGGAATAAGAGTATGAGGTCAGTATAGCAAAAAAAAAACATTAATAATAATATAAAAACGCAGAATAAAAGAGTGACTTTGCGAATATTAAGTCTTTAAACTAGATAAGAAAAATGTCATTAGTGAAATATTTTTTGTAGCCCAGTTAATAGGTGTAAATAGTAAACAATCGGCAGTGGCGGGAACGTTAATTTAAAACTCTTAGGCCGAAGATATACGAACTTTTCCACTTAATTTTTCTCTTACAAACAGAATAAGGCCTTTTGTATCTGATTTAGTTGATCAACCCAGCCAAACTTAACGACAAGCTGAAAATGAAAAAAAAATTACTACCGATGAACCGGACTACGACAAAATAATTCACTCATGAAAGTGTTCATTTTGTTGTGCTCGTCAAGTGATATTCTTGATGAAGTTGTTATGCAACAACATGCGAATGGTGGAGGAGTATGGGAGGGTAAATAAATAATTCCAAAAAAACCGGTTTAACGAGACATAAATGTTTTATATTTATTAATCGTAAAAATGGTAACGAATATCGTGGACCGTGATGGTCGAGGTAACATGCAGATCGAGGTAGGTGCCGTGAAGGCGAGACAGATTTTGGTTTCCCCTTCCACCCGCGGAAGCTTGGCGGGTGAGTTCTGGATTAAGGTGCTCGGTTTCCGACGAGGCGTGCTGGGGGGGTCGTGGCCGAGTTGCCTTTCGGGTCGGAATATATTCGGGGGGAAGATTCTCTGACTCCTCTGTTAGACTTTGTGGAATGTAAGGAGAAGGAGGAGGAGTAGGGCCGATCGGAGATATCGGTCTAAGGGGAAGAATTTCCGCCCCGGCCTCCATCGCCTCCCACAGGGCGAGGAACTCCTCGTCAAAAGAACGAGGAGCCTCAGCCTCAGGGAGGTGAGGGAGGTCGGGGAGGGGAGAGAAGATAGGAGCAAGAGGTAGGGGTGAAGTAGCGACGTTTGGGGCCGACCATACGGGTACGATCCCAAAAAATGGCCGTGCTGGCCCCAATACGCGTAAAGGATTGCGGGAGTCAGGGAATCTTCGCTGGAGACAAAAAACGGCACCGGGAGACCGGGTACGAGTGGCCCGCCGAAGCTTTCGACGGAGGTACGATGTGTCCTGTTTCGGCATCTGAAACAAAAGATGGTGAGAGGGGTCCGGAGGTAGAAGGAGAGGGACCACTTTGCAGTGGTAGAAGGAGAGGGACCACTTTGCAGCGGTAGAAGGGAGAAGGGCCACTTTGCAGTGGTAGAAGGGAGAAGGGCCACTTTGCAGTGGTAGAAGGAGAGGGCCACTTTGCAGTGGTAGAAGGAGAGGGACCACTTTGCAGCGGTAGAAGGGCCACTTTGCAGCGGTAGAAGGGAGAAGGTAGGGTAGGTCCAGCAAACCGCTTCGTCAGCGGCGGGAGACTGGCCCCGAGGTGGCTTGCGCTCGGCCTTTTATACCCGCGAGAGCCCTGCGGCGGCTCGAAAAGCGGCGAAGTAGCCAGGTGCGGCCTGCGGGCCCCTGGGCGGTCGAAGGGAATAGATTTCGCGCAACGCCGCCTGTCGGATTACTCCTGCGGCTCTTTATTAACTCGGAATTTACCTTATCGACGGGTGATACGCGTACGTACGGTAAGTAGTAATAATAAACGTAAGTGTCGGTAACACTTAATCTTTAAGCGATTATTTACGGGTTAAATAAGTATTTAATAATTAACATTTGTTCTTTTGCGTTTTGTTTCAGAGGATAATTTCGTTCGGGAAAAAGAAAGATCTTGGAGTGTGCTGGTTGCACAACAAAGTTTCTAGTATTTATAAGTATTTAACACAATTTTCAAGGTTTTCAAGATTTTTAGTTGACTCTGTCTCCTAAACCATTTGACGGCCACACCTATGTCGGATTGACCTACACTTATTAACTTATTTTGATTTGATACATTTTTTAGAACTGCTTGAGATAGAAAAATGTTTTTTTTTCGAAAATTTCGGGCGAATAGTTTATTGCTGTTACTAATTGTAAATATATTCTGATTTATAGGGTAAATTTTACACAAGATCTGGTATGAAGATTACAAAAATAAATTATTTTGACAATTGTGAAAAATATAACGGAACAAGCTTCTTGCGATGATCTTTAAAAGGTTAAAAAATAACTAATTTTTAACAAATGAATAATACGTATGAGTCAATCGATTATGATAAATTATATTGTATTGATTATAGATATCACGATTGATCTTTCAAGATGGTGGAAACCCGATTTATCACGGAGATTTATCTCATTGGAAAACTTACCGACAATCTGAGCCATGATGTCTTGCCAACTACGTTGGACGTTTTGAGAAGCTATTTCTATCGTCACTCAATTCAGGGATTCAGTCAAAAAGATTCTATCAAGACAGTTGCTCACGAAATTTGCGGAATCTGGAGCCAAGTTATGATACCAACCAGTGCGGAAAAGAATGTAACTCGCAAATTACACTCTGTAGTGTCGGAGTACAGGAATCTAGGCCGCAGCAAGAAAAGAAGTGGCCCAACTCAACTGAAGCACGAAAAAAATTTCGTGACGTCAATCAGCAAACTTTTTGATATTAGCCAGGAGAATGCTTTCAGTATAATGAAAGACGTCAATGTCAAAATATTTCTTAAAGACCAACAAACGGATAGGAAATACCGTATAACAACGCTACAAAACATTCGCAAAAGAGAAGAGGATAACGAAATGATTGAGTTTGGGCTTGCAAAGCAGATGTACGAGGCAAGAGATAAACAAAAAGAACCCGATGACGACGAAACGGTTAACACAGTGGTTACTGCATTATCACAGTTAAGTTCAAGCAATGGTTCCTGCTCAAATCAGACTACTGCCGATGGAAACGAAGATCCTTGCTCTCAAGAGTTAAACTGCCTACAAAAGCATGAGCGTATCACGGTTGCGGATAGCCAGATTCTTACTGACAACGTAGCGATGGCGTTAGATCGTGCAAATCTTAGTAACGCGAAGGCAGTCCACGTGCTTGCCGCCGTAGCAGCAACGTCCACTACAACGAAGTTAGATAGTGTTGTGTTATCTGTAAGTACTGTACGACGAGTACGAAACGAGTATCGTTCCAAACATGCTGCAGCGAAGAAAACTGCGACTTCTTTGGAGGGACCTTTAGTACTGCACTTTGATGGAAAGCTTCTTCCCTCACTCGCTGGATGTTCATCTACAAAAGAAGAACGTATAGCTCTTGTCGTGACAGGTGATAAGGTTGAAAAACTGTTGGGCGTACCTAAAATCGTCAGCGGCAAGGGGAAATTGATAGCAGACGCGAGCTTTTCGGTGATATCAGACTGGAACCTCAACGATAAAATTGTTGGCATGAGTTTTGATACCACGGCCGCAAATACTGGCTTTAAGAATGGTGCGTGTGTTCTGTTGGAACAAAAAATGAAGAGGGATTTGATATGGCTACCTTGTCGGCACCACATACTGGAGGTAGTATGTAAAAATATATTCACGACTGTATTCGGCACAACAGATGGACCAAATGTTGCATTATTTAAACGATTTAAAGAGTTTTGGCCTAACATAGATCAACAAACATTTACTTCGTGCAACGATGTTCGTCTAAATAGTACCTTGAGTCAATTCAAAAGAAATGCCGTTATATTTATGCTGGAGACGCTGAATCGAGCGACGGAGAAGCTTCCTAGAGATGACTATCGAGAGCTTTTAGAACTCGGATTAATTTTTCTTGGTGAAAAACCACCACGTGGTGTCAAATTCCGGGCTCCGGGTGCTTTTCATCATGCGAGGTGGATGGCAAAACTGTTGTACGTATTCAAAATATACGTCTTCCGAAATCAGTTTGAACTTACGTTAACGGAACAAATTAACTGCCTTGAATTTGGACTCTTTACATCTTTGATTTATGTCAAACCGTGGATTACATGCTCTACCATAGTGGACGCACCAAATAATGATTTACAGCTAATTGCAAATATAATGAGCTATAAGAGCACATCCGAAGCAATATCTACTGCCGCACTCAAAGCGTTTAACCGGCACCTTTGGTACCTTGGTGAAGAGTTGGCCGCTGTCTCTCTGTTTTCTGAGTTAACAAGTCACGAAGTTAAAAACAATATTGTTCGAGTCTTGATCGAAAACAGGACTGTAATGCACAATGAACGTTCCTTGAAGTACTCCGGAAAAGCAAATTTAAGCTCAAAATCTCTCGACTTTTTCATTGGACCTGCATCGCACTTCATATTCGGAGTTTTGGGGTTAAGTACGTCGTTTTTATTTGAAGATGCAAAAAATTGGTATAATCTCGATTCTTATCGAGAGGCGAAGCGCGTTATTTCGGCGCTGGTACCTATCAACGATAGTGCGGAAAGAGGAGTTGCACTTGCGTCAGAATTTAACAATTCCCGAACAAGAAACGAAGAACAATACCAGTACTTACTACATGTTGTAGAAAGTCACCGAAAGCGCTTCCCCAATGCGAAAAAAGAAACTATTATCGAGAACCTCCAATTACCCATGTAAAAATCAAAACTTTACTATCACTATTAATGTTTGTATAGAAAACTTAAACTACTGTCGCTTTTTACGAATAAAAAAACTTTCACGAATACATAGACTAATACGATTATTTGCAACCCGTTGAGTACATAAATCTGTACTTTACTCATGCGACCCTGTGGAATAAATTAATTACCGTACCTATTGAGAGCTCTTACTCGCCTAATTTTCTAATTCTGAGTCTTTTTGATCGATGCGGCAGTATTAAATATTATCGTACGTACTCCAATCTTCACGTGTCTGATTATGTTGTGCAAAAGAGCTCATACTTAAATGAGCTACTGGATATTTTAATTCTGAGACACGGTAAATGATTATTGCATTTTAGGAACATAATTATCGATGCGGCAGTTATAAATATTATTTGACAACTTTCCTGTTTCACGTGACACATATTCAGGGTGAAAGGAATGAGCCATTTAATGAGCAGCCAATTCAATAACCCATTCAATTTTGCCATTCTCGCAATTTCATTATGGATGCGGCAGTTTTAAATATTATCCCAAAGATTAGCGGTTTCGAAGAATTTCTTCACATGCCAAGATCAACTTAAAATTCGATGAGCAGTCCGATATTCGAACATAAAAATAGACGAAAATTGCGATATCGCATGAATTTTCACACTCATGCGGCAGCATTAAATATAATCGTACAGACCTCAGACTTTGCCAGAATTCTTTTTTAGCATGCGATTACTGAAATACAAAAGAGCATCTGGATATTCAAAAATAATAGTTTTTTGAACCGCCCTACTGTATACTTCCTCGTCCCGGAGACGAGCGACGTGAGCGCGAATAATGTTCAAACTGAGACCAGAGTCGGTTACGACAACCGACGTGGACGAGTTACATGTTAAAACTCAGACGATTCGGTTTTAATAATATGGGTTAATATACTAATTTTTCAGGGTGGAGATGACGTTATTCCCGTTAAAATCCAAATTCATCATATTTCCCGCATCGCCGTCGACCCACCAAAATGTAGGTACGGCAAGGGTTAAAACAAAAACTCCCAAGGCTTCGGCCAGTGATGCACGTGCGCCGTAATACTTTTAGGGTCTTGCCACTGAAGGAGTGACAAGTTTATAGGTGCAAGCGCACGGCTTTCCCGGGTAGCTCCGTTTCCAAGAAACAGATCTATGCGCGAGATAGTACCGCGTAAAGGATTTCTTATCTTTATTTCGGTTCCCATGCACCCATAGTCCATGTTTCCCAAAAATAGGAAAACGCACCCACGTAAGATAAAGCCGCGTGGGAGATTTTTATATTTTAACTTAATTTATAGTGCTACACGCAACATCTGCATTGCGTGAATCACCTACTGGTGCACGTGCATGCACTATTGGGGCCCTTCCATGGAATTTGGTATTTATTCTAAGAACGTTCGGCTCTTCTCGGAATTATTCATTTGAGAATATTCGCCGGGCGTAACAATCATTATCATTATCATTATCATTATCATTATCATTATCATTATCATTATCATTATCATTATCATTATCATTATCATTATCATTATCATCATCATCATCATCATCATCATCATCATCATCATCATCATCATCATCATCATCATCATCATCATTATCATCATTATCATCATTATCATCATTATCATCATTATCATCATTATCATCATTATCATCATTATCATCATTATCATCATTATCATCATTATCATCATTATCATCATTATCATCATTATCATCATTATCATCATTATCATCATTATCATCATTATCATCATTATCATCATTATCATCATTATCATCATTATCATCATTATCATCATTATCATCATTATCATCATTATCATCATTATCATCATTATCATCATTATCATCATTATCATCATTATCATCATTATCATCATTATCATCATTATCATCATTATCATCATTATCATCATTATCATCATTATCATCATTATCATCATTATCATCATTATCATCATTATCATCATTATCATCATTATCATCATTATCATAATTATCATAATTATCATAATTATCATCATTATCATCATTATCATAATTATCATCATTATCATAATTATCATAATTATCATAATTATCATAATTATCATAATTATCATAATTATCATAATTATCATAATTATCATAATTATCATAATTATCATCATTATCATCATTATCATCATTATCATCATTATCATCATTATCATCATTATCATCATTATCATCATTATCATCATTATCATCATTATCATCATTATCATCATTATCATCATTATCATCATTATCATCATTATCATCATTATCATCATTATCATCATTATCATCATTATCATCATTATCATCATTATCATCATTATCATCATTATCATCATTATCATCATTATCATCATTATCATCATTATCATCATTATCATCATTATCATCATTATCATCATTATCATCATTATCATCATTATCATCATTATCATCATTATCATCATTATCATCATTATCATCATTATCATCATTATCATCATTATCATCATTATCATCATTATCATCATTATCATCATTATCATCATTATCATCATTATCATCATTATCATCATTATCATCATTATCATCATTATCATCATTATCATCATTATCATCATTATCATCATTATCATCATTATCATCATTATCATCATTATCATCATTATCATCATTATCATCATTATCATCATTATCATCATTATCATCATTATCATCATTATCATCATTATCATCATTATCATCATTATCATCATTATCATCATTATCATCATTATCATCATTATCATTATCATCATTATCATCATTATCATCATTATCATCATTATCATTATCATCATTATCACTATCATCATTATCATTATCACTATCATCATTATCACTATCAGCATTATCATTATCACTATCATCATTATCATTATCACTATCATCATTATCATTATCACTATCATCATTATCATTATCATCATTATCATTATCATTATTGTGATGTATGGCAAGGCATGCGTGAGAGAGAGTGAGAGAGCGTAACTCGGCGACGGAGTCGCGCCGTGGGGAAGAGTGGTCCCCAGCAGTAGTTGTATGCGAGCGATCGGTCTGGGCACTCCGCCCCATGCATAAGGAACCGTCATTGCTTTCGTCAATGTTAATAAATGACATCGTTTTGACCAGCATTAAGCCGCATGTTATTAGCTCCACTCCTAACCCAATATCCAACAACTGGCGACGAGGATTACAAGGATAAACGCGGATGAACATCGAAAATTTCGGAGCACGTGTCAACAAGCAGGAAGGTGCTTGAGCGAACGTTCAAGAATCGCCGTTTCACCGAGCCGGATGGATAAAAGTCACATTCCCGCCTGAAGTATAACGATAAAAATACAAAAGATCGAAGTGTCAAAATAGAGTGCAGTTAATAACCGGATACTTATGGATAAAAAGAAAGGTTCAACGGGTTGGATACAGAATTTAAATAAAGAGCAGATAATACAAGAGTTAGAAACACGTGGTGTTCCGTATAGTGATACCGAACTATACAACGAACTAAGGGAAAGACTGAGAGAAGATATTAAAAGTGCAAATGAGGCAATAAAAGAGCAAAGTAAAAAATCGGACTCAAACGTAGTGCTAAGTGAGCAAACGACGAGCAGCGTTACGGGTGAGACAAAGATAGAGGAGCAAAGAAATAAAACAGACGATACAGTACAAGTCGAGTACGAATCAGACGAAGACAGCAGTATGGCGGGCGATAGTAAGGTAGAATTTCGGCTCGAGGACGGAGACTGGGAAATCTTCACAGAAAAAATGGGTTGCTACTTATTAACCAAAAAAATAATAGATGATAAACTTAAAGTCGCAACCCTAGTAACTCGACTGGGAAACGAGGCCCACGCGCTGCTAAGACAATTGGTGGCTCCTGGAAAAATCATAGAAAAAAAATACGATGAGCTGATAAAAGCTATGACAGATCGTCTAACGCCAAAGCCGTCAGAAGCGATGGAACGCTGCACGTTTCATGAGGCGAAGCAAGATTCCCAAGAAACAATCGCGGAATTCGTCGCAAGGCTAAAAAAACTTGCACTTCACTGCAATTTTGAAAACTTGAATACAACGCTAAGAGATCAATTAGTGTGCGGTGTAAAGGATAAAGAAATGCGAGTTAAACTGTTCGAAGAAAAGGAGCTGACTTTTGAGAAGGCTCTAGAAATCTTGGTGTCACGGGAAGCGGCTGTAATAAATGGTACCACATCAAATTATGCCCTAGATCAGAAAATCATAAAAGAAGGGGTATACGCTTTACACGAAAGCAAACAATACCGTCCTGGGCAGCGCGACGGCAGAGGAAGAGCGGGGAGATGGAACGTTCAGCGTACCGGCCAGCAGCGGCAGCAGGCAGCCGATGGACCGTCGAGACCCCGTAACGAAAGCGGTGTAACATGCTACTGCTGTGGTAAATACAATCACCCCACCAGCGAGTGCCGTTTCCGTAACTACAACTGTAACTACTGTCAACGCAAGGGACACCTGGAGAGGGCATGCAGAGCAAAAGCAGCAGAGAGCCGACAGTCTAGAACAACATTGAATAATATTACCGAAGAAGCCGATGCGGACGAGCACCAGCCGGAGTTAGAGCACAGAAATGACTATTTCTTACTTGAAACGGGTACGAAAGGTATGAATGAAGTAAAGTATAATTATGAGAAAAAGAGTAAAAGCGATGCTAAACAGATGTTCGCGGACATTCGTATAAACGATAGACGTGTTAAATTGGAGATCGATACCGGAAAATACGCGACAGTTATTTCATAAAAATTTTACGGCGAAAATCTTGGCGATATCGAGATCGCCAAAACGGACTCGGAATTAAAGGCTTACGGGGGCATTAGATTGAAACCGATCGGTAAATTGATCAATTCGAAGGTTGAATTCAACAATAAAACTCACGTATTAAATAGCTATGTTTTGCCTGGCTTGGGACCGGCGCTATTGGGGCGCGAGTGGCTTATGCAATTTGAGGCGTGGCCGTTACTTTTCCACGCAAGCGGCAAAAATGAAGTTAATAAAATCGACGAGGAAAACGTGAACTATGATATTACACAAAAATGTAAGCAATTATTTAGCGATGCTTCCGGATTGTATAATAAGAGCAAAACAAAAATTCATTTGGAGAAGAACTCGCGTCCGATCGCATCTAAATGCAGACACGTGGCGCACGCGTTAAAACCACTCGTCGAAAAAGAGATTGACCGACTAGTGAACTTAGGCCATTTGGATCCGGTTGACGTAAGCGAATGGGCTACGCCTATTGTGCCGGTGCTGAAAGGCAACGGGGAAATCCGTATATGCGGCGACTTCAAAACAACGTTGAACCCTTGTATAATTATAGACAAGTACCGGCTCCATACGATTGACGATATTTTCGCGAAATTACAAGGTGGAACCTCTTTTTCGGAGTTAGATTTGAAGCATGCGTATATGCAGTTTCCAGTACATGAGAGCTGTGTGAATTTACTTACTATTGTCACGCATAAAGGTTTGTTCCAATACAAGAAAATTCCGGAAGGTGTCTCGCCAGCGCCGGCAAACGTACAAAAGAAATTGGATGAATGCTTACGCGGTATAGACGGTACAATTGTATACCTAGATAATATATATGTAACAGGGCGAAATGATAAGGAACATCGAGAAAACTTGGAAAAAGTATGCGCGCGATTACAGGAGTGTAACTTACGACTAAATCTAAAAAAATGCAAGTTTATGCAAACTAAAATCGAAGTTTTGGGTTACGTTATCGATAGAAATGGACTGCATAAATCGGCATCGAAAATTAACGCGATGACAAACGCACCGCGTCCAACGAATAACAAGGAGCTAGCATCCTTCTTAGGCTTAGTAAATTTCTACGCCAGATTTCTAAAAGATCGATCAGCTAAAATGAAACCGTTATGTGATACGTTAAGTAAAAAAAAATTTGAATGGAATGATCTATGCGAGAAGGCGTTTAACTGGGTAAAAAACGAGTTGATTTCACCAGAATTTCTAGCTCACTACGACCCTAAAGAGGCTATTATACTAGCTTGTGATGCATCGGACTATGGATTGTCCGCAATTTTGTCGCACAGGTATAAAGATGGGGCAGAGAGACCCATAGCTTACGCGTCCAAGAAAATACCGGTTAACGAACAAAAAAGAGCTATTATCGACAAGGAAGCAATGGCCATTGTTTTCGGGTTTAAAAAATTTTACCAATATGTGTTCGGGAAAGAAATAACGTTGCGCACTGATAACAAGCCCCTACAACTGATCTTAGGACCTAGAAAAGGCATTCCTGTAACCGCAGATAATAGGTTGCAAAGATACGCATATTTTTTGTCGGGATTCAGATACAACATCGAACATGTGAAATCAGAAGCAAACGTCAACTGCGATGCGCTGACGCGACTCCCAATCAAGGATGACACGGATCTCTCTGATGTTTGCGAGACCGACTGCTCTCACATATATTACCTTGAAGAAAAAACGATTGCGTTTAACAGTAAAATATTAGAAACAGAGAGTAGAAAAGATAAAACGATTAGCGACGTCATACGGTATGTTACAGGCAACTGGCCTCATTAGGACACATTATCGAGCGAGCAAAAAGTATATTTCAAAAAACGATTCGAATTAACCGTGGATAAAGGTTGTCTTCTTTGGGGGGTACGCGCATGCATCCCAGAGAGTATGCGCCCAACGATACTGCGGGAGCTACATGTGACACATTTCGGAATTGTCAAAATTAAAATGTTTGCGCGGTCGTACGTGTGGTGGCCAGGTATCAACGACGCTATAGAGACTGTTGTAAGTGCGTGTAAAACTTGCTCGATAGAGCACAAGAAACCACCAAAAACCCCGTTGACCACATGGCCGTGGCCAAACAAAGTATGGGGGCGCATACATTGTGATTTTGCGGGCCCATTTTACGGATCTATGTACTGTAACGTGGTGCTTTTCGAGGCACCCCGTTACTGCGCGTTAGCGCTTTCAAACCCCCGCTGTCAACTGTCCACCGCCGACCCTCCCTTCGGCAGCCTTAGAAATATTAAAGAAATTTATTTAGGACCGATTATCAGTTAGAATTGTTGTTATATTTTGGCGTTAATTTTTGTCTTTCACGCGCACCCGATCTGAGTCCTCGCCTACATCGGAGATTCGAGAGGTTTGTTCCACAGCCGCTGTCTTACGTCGTTCCTTTCTCCCGTCAAGGAACGACATAGCCCCCCGGAAGTGAGGCGACCGGGATCGGTGTGAAGAATGCCTTACCGTCTGATGGAGGGAATGCCATCAGCGGTCGGATCCAAGGACGGAGCATTCCCCCGCCCTGGAGATCCGGACCTTGAGCAAGGAGCTGCGGTGGGCCAAAATTGAGGGTCCACGCATCTGCCTCGTGCCACCCGGGTACCGGGGCTTGCCGTAAGGCCCGTTGCCCGGTTCGGATGGGAGGATTAAACATCTCGGAGCCGCCCCTGCTACCCTCCGCTCCACCGACCATCGGGTGGAGTCTCGAGGACAGGATGCTGTCGTCTCTCCGCTGCTGTATCGCGGGGACGCAGCATGGGCCGGGTGTCGAACACCGCAGGCGGAGGCGAGATCCTATTGTTGTCGACAAGCACCTGAGGGGCATTTACCACGCTGTCGCCCAACTGCGGGATCCATAGCCGTCCGTCGATAAGGACGAGATCGGGATCCCGAGCCAACCAGTGTTGTCGACATTTACCTTATGAAGCGGTGGCGGATTTGTGGAGCGAGCCAACGTTCAGCGTCGCCGAGAGAGCGAGCACGTCTCGGCCGAGCCAGCGACTTGGGGTGGGGATCACTCGGACGAGGCCCCGCACGGCGAGCCTCGAGTCGTTCTCTTCTCGTCCAGCTTTCGTCGGTGGTGGACCACCACAGCGAACTACCACATCATACCTCCCGAAAAGAAAGCGGACATCAGCGAGACCAGGTCCGGTGTGTCGTGAGTAAAGTAGTCCGTGCTTACGCCAAGCAAATCGATTCAGAGTTGAAGTTAGCTATCATTCGTACCAAAGTGTAAAAATCCGCGAAGTAAATACTTCGTCGGCTATCATTCCGGGTTGTCGCATACCGGATCCGGCCTCGTGGCCGGCCGGCTACCACGTTGTCGACCAGACCGCTCATTTTGAGTTGGTACGGGCTATCGTTCAGCTTACTTAAAATCAGTTATCATACGCTTTATCGCGTGCTGTCGAAGGTGAGTGTGCGGACGAGAAGGGCCCACTCCGGAGCGAAAGTTAGGTTAGATGTTGCGTGTGTGATGAGTAGGGAAAATTGTGAGATCGATGAATAGTGAGTTAGATAGGGTTGTAATGAAGATTTGATGAGAAAGTTAGTCAGTTATTGAAGTAGAGTATGGCATAAAAATTATACTGTGATTTTGGTTGGATAGAGTGAATGAACGGAGTGTGAATAGGGTAGCGTATTAAGGAGTGTTGTAATTTTGCCGATCAGTTATTTGTGAGGGAAAACGAGTCAGTCAATTGTTGTCTTTCTGTTATTGTATGTCATTTTGTCCACTCGAGATATTGTAGAAAGTTGTCACACTGTCGGCATTGAATGTGAATTGTACCACGAACGACCGAAGTTTTTGTTCAATAATTGCTGTCTAAATTTTGGCCGGGCTGGACCCGTGTATTAAGAAACGTTGTAATTCGGTCGCTCGGAACGCTTATCAATCGCGATCGGACGATTATCCGACCGCGAAATAAATTAATTTCTATCATTTTGCTGTTGTCGTTATTTGGACCGTATCGGCCTACGCCCCTCTACCCGTGTAGGGCTGAGCTACCGTTAAGCCGCATCGCTCCGCGCTGTCGCAAAAATTTAGTCGGCCCCGGTTCACCCCGGGGAATAATTTCAGGGCCGTCTTGTGGCGGCTGGCGCCCAACCGCGCAGCGCAGGAGCGGCGAAGGTACCCGGCAAAAACCGGTGTTACAGTACCTACTAATAATCGATGCACACAGCAAGTGGCCAGAAGTTATCAATTGCAAAAAGAACACGAAAGCAGGGAAACTCGTTGACATATTTAAAGATTTATTTACGCGATTCGGGTTTCCGTTGCATTGCGTCACCCATGGGGGGCCGCAATTTCGTAGCGCTGAATTTATGCATTTTTTGGAGAGTAACGGGGTTGCTCACACATTCTCGCCGCCGTACCATCCAGCCACTAACGGCGCAGCAGAAAATTTCATTCAAACATTTAAAGACAAGGTGACGAAGATTGAAAAAGGGGGAGAGAGAGTGGAAAATGCAGTGAACATGTTCTTGCACGATTACCGAAATTTCCCACACTGCACTACTGGCAGGAGTCCGGCAAGCTTAATGTATAATCGCGAATTACGAACGCGTTTTGATCGACTGAAACCGAGCGTGTTAGAGACTGTAGAAAAACATCAGAGAGCCCAAATCGTCCCACGACGAGGAAGTAGACAAATCGAATTAAATGTCGGCGACGAAGTCTTGATCGACGGGCACGGTGTACGAGATGAGAAGCGCGTAGCTGGCGAAATCGTAAAGATAACATCGCCATCCACTTATGTAGTAGAAACCGAGTCAGGTGACCTTCAGAAAAGACACGTCGATCAAATGATCGAACCCAAATTACGGCGCTCTCCCCGGCTGACTCCAATTTCAAGCAGCGGGAGAGTTGTGATGTATGACAAGGTATGCGTGAGAGAGTGAGAAAGCGTAAACTCGGCGACGGTGTCGCGCTGTGGGCAAGAGTGGTCCCCAGCAGTAGTTGTGTGCGAGCCATCGGTCTGGGCACTCCGCCCCATGCATAAGGAACCGTCATTGCTTTCGTCAATGTTAATAAATGACATCGTTTTGACAGCATTAAGCCGCATGTTATTAGCTCCACTCCTAACCCAATATCCAAAAATTATCATTATCATTAATCATTAATCATTAATCATTAATCATTAATCATTAATCATTAATCATTAATCATTAATCATTAATCATTAATCATTAATCATTAATCATTAATCATTAATCATTAATCATTAATCATTAATCATTAATCATTAATCATTAATCATTAATCATTAATCATTAATCATTAATCATTAATCATTAATCATTAATCATTAATCATTAATCATTAATCATTAATCATTAATCATTAATCATTAATCATTAATCATTAATCATTAATCATTAATCATTAATCATTAATCATTAATCATTAATCATTAATCATTAATCTCATTAATCATTAATCATTAATCATTAATCATTAATCATTAATCATTAATCATTAATCATTAATCATTAATCTCATTAATCATTAATCATTAATCATTAATCATTAATCATTAATCATTAATCATTAATCATTAATCATTAATCATTAATCTCATTAATCATTAATCATTAATCATTAATCATTAATCATTAATCATTAATCATTAATCATTAATCATTAATCTCATTAATCATTAATCATTAATCATTAATCATTAATCATTAATCATTAATCATTAATCATTAATCATTAATCATTAATCATTAATCTCATTAATCATTAATCATTAATCATTAATCATTAATCATTAATCATTAATCATTAATCATTAATCATTAATCATTAATCATTAATCATTAATCATTAATCATTAATCATTAATCATTAATCATTAATCATTAATCATTAATCATTAATCATTAATCATTAATCATTAATCATTAATCATTAATCATTAATCATTAATCATTAATCATTAATCATTAATCATTAATCATTAATCACTATTATTATCATCATCATTATCATTATCATTTTTTCATTGATCTATTATTATTATTATTATTATTTTTTTTTCGAAGAATATTATCTTAATCAATCATTTAATTTCTTCGAATAATTCTACGTGCAACTACAAATCTATCAGTAGGGCTTCGAATAAAAAAATATTACGAAGTTGAGTTAACATTTAAGTGGTTTCAAGTGAATGATACTTCAGTGGCGTCTCGAGAGGCGATCGGTAAGGTAGTAAATGTACTTGTCTCGAGACGCTACCGTGTCCCTTGATAATTTCGAAAAAAATCATCTGACCGTCACTTTCTCGCAGCTATTTGCGGTGCGGTACTCGTTTCTGCTTTGGTACCACAAAAAAATCTGGGAGTGGCGCTATTGAAATCCTGAAACCGCACTCAATGAATTGCTTTTCCGACCGGAACTTGGAGGCGACGGCTCGGTTCCGCGACGATTTAAAAGACACCCTCAACCGACACTATTGGAGCCTCAAGACGGCTTACGAGACGGTCGCAGCATTGTGAGTACTCGTCCGTTTTCATACGATGTGGTACCCCTTTGTGGCACTATCATGCCGCACCCATTAACAAAATTACCGCACAATTATCAAAATTTATGCAGGCATGCCCCAAAAGTAAGGACGCTTGTGCCGTTTGGTTCTGTGGTATCGGCGATAAGGCGATGAGGGCGTGGGATGCACCCGCCAAACCCGACAACTCTTACAAAAATGGCCGATGAGCGAGAGCAGCCGGCTGCGAGCCGGCTGCTCGAACACGAAGGTGGGCGCCTCGTGGCTCGACGCGTGTCTGGAAGGGCCGATGACGGTCATATTCTTTTTTACGATCCGTAACTTATTCAACAGTTCCGGGGCGTACAAAGAATATTATAGATGGAACCTTTCAGACAACGCCGAGACTCGAGGATGAGTACCAGCTGGTTTGTTTTCTTGGAATAGTTCATGACCACGTAAGAAGAAGAAAAGTACAAAAATAATTTTATTTTTCGGCTTAAAAGATACTCGCTGATTCCTTGTGATTTTCTTCAGACCCTGCCATTCGCCTTTGTCGTTATGTCTGATAAAACGCAAGCGTCCTACACGGCCGTCTTCAACGAAATTGAGGCTCTAATTCCAGGTACGGTAAAAATCGTGATGGCCGATTTTGAGACGGCACTAAGGAACGCCGCCACCACTCTTTGGGCTACCGCACACGTTTTGGGGTGTAACATTCAATTCGACCGAGTACGACCTTTATTTTCTAAAAAAAAATGTACGAAGGCGTTATCTTTATTATTAATCCTTCAGAATTAACAGGCCGTGCTGAAGAAAATAAAAAAACTAAGACTCTCAGCCCTGATAAGACGTAATGAAGAGGCCAGAATGGCGGTCAAAAAGGTTCTGGCTCTGGCGTATCTCTCGGAAGCCTCCAATCGTCGATGCGTACGATGAGTTAAAGGGAGGTTTGTCGCCGGAGCTGGCAACCAAGCTCGCGCTGTTCTTCTGGTCCTACTTTGAGCGACAGTGGCTGAGGGTCGTCAAGCCG
This sequence comes from Sussaba pulchella, assembly GCA_963971145.1. Taxonomy (NCBI): domain Eukaryota; kingdom Metazoa; phylum Arthropoda; class Insecta; order Hymenoptera; family Ichneumonidae; genus Sussaba; species Sussaba pulchella. Next base: position 6,694,726 of record OZ020170.1, read on the forward strand.
GCCGGCTTTAGCGTACACGATCAGGCGCAAAGGACGAACAACGTGTGCGAATCGTTCAACTGTAGGTTTTTTGATAGGATGGGGCGGCATCCGAGTGCCTGGAGATTTTTAGGGTTGTCAGTTTTACCGAGCCAACATTAAATTCATGGCCATGATTAGGAATTAGATGATTACCCATAATCTTTTTTTTCCTATAGTGAAACTCCTGGCTATCACGGGAAACGCTCAGAGTGATGTCGAGAGCTTGCGATTGAGGAAGAAAGTCAAGCGGCCGCAAAGGTTTAAGACATCCTATAAAATCGTAGAATTGATGAAAGGTTGGATTTTATTTACAATATTTACGATACAGTGTTTTTTAAGCCGTGGTTTCATTTTATAATTTTCTGTTAAGCATGGTGTCAACTCGACGAACGAGCGTTAACGGTGCCGGAATTCCTAAGCGTTGCCGCATCTTTAAAAGGGCATGTGCGGCAACGCTCAGAGGTGTACGGAGAGGAGGTGGACG